>CANNZV010000755.1:0-225981 GCA_947561585.1 Caprella mutica
CCGAGTTTCATTCAAAATAGATAGTATTTAGTAGGGTTGTGACTATATGCGTTTAAAATAATAGATCTTAAGAATATCACAGACGAAATGAAATGGTATCGAATACTTTATACCGCTGGTGTAGAACAATTCAATACTCTTTATTTCTCTCCGTCTATAATATTTTCAGGATCTATGACTTATAAAGCACAGTGTCACAACCCTAGTAATTAGATATTAATATGGGGAGTTGCAGAGATTTGATATCGTACATCTGGCAGCGACTGAGAGTCTTCATTGATGACGTCATAGGGAGGAGATGAACTGACTAAGAGGGAACAGAGGAGAAATAGGGGGAGAAGGGGGAGGAGGAAAGAATGAGAATATAGGAGAACACGGACACTCATGGATTGCATGCCTGCACCGCCGCTTATAAATGACATTGACCTTTAACCTGATCGCTCTGATAATCTAACCAAACGGCTCCTGGATAATGACCAATCAATCTTTCAACCAAATTTTAGACAATTTGGTTGAATACTTTTGGAGTTATAAGAATAAAAAGATGATAAATAAACAAATAAATAAATAAATAAATAAATGCCACGTAAAATATTACCTTCGGTAATCTGCGAAGAGAATAAAGAGTTAGACGAAGGTAAATGCAATAAGATATAATGTCTATAATTTTAACTATTTTATATAATTTATTGCATTCACTTTATAATATTTTAATATTTATTTATTATTTTAATACTTTTATATTAATTTATATACTAAGGTCCTTTTTTAAGATATGAAAAGAAAACTCTTGATAAGTTCACAGTACGAGTAACTTATATTATTTAGTCTTCAGAGTAATCGCAATTAACAATCACCATTTTCAACAACGTGTGTACAGCTCGGGAGTGGCAGTCTGCGTATCGCTACTTTATCACAACCCTACGGCATATTCTGTACTAGCAGATAAAACGCTGCGTTTTCACCCCCCCCCCCAAGTATAAGCCTCTTCAATTAATCACGGCTAAATGAATGAAAAGAAAATTTACAGTCTATACTAGCGTTTCTACCGCTAGTAGAGATTGAAGAGGTATATACTAGGCGGTGAAAACGTGGCGTTTCACCCTGCTATTATGGAATGGGCCTGCCGCGTCTTTATTCAGTACAGTGCTTACCAGTGATGAAATGTTGGGCTCTGTGCGATACTCCCAAGTATTTCAGACAATTTTGTTACATCTAGATGCTTTCGATCAATCCGCAAGATAATGCTCTGTAAAGGTGCGTTTTGTATGCTGCGATTAATGCGATTATCGCTCAGTAATCATCGCCCAGCGATTATAGTTGAACTTTAGTTCAATGCAATTCCTATGGAGCTGTTTTGCAACGAGCGATTATCACTGAGCACTATTTCAATGTATTTCTATTGCTGAGCGATCAATGCTGAGCGATGATTGCAACAATCGCTGCATGCAAAACGAACCTTTGTGGTGGATTACCTAAACTAAAAATTCTTAGGCGTTTATAGCTATGTTTTTTTTTAATTTTAGACGAAATAAACAATTTTTTAGGACACACCGCTGGGGCACAGGTCGTCAAGTGGTTCATTATTAGTTGCTACCATTGAGCCAAACAAACACTGGAGACCTGTTTGGAACTTTTGAAACAGGCGATAAAGAGCGAGTACTGGTAAATCGTAAGGTGAATTTTTCCTCCATGACAAAGCCAGGCAACTTATCGCGCGATTGGTGGTCAGGAATAACATACAGCAACTATGTAGCTTTGTGCCATCCACCTTATTCACCTGACTTAGTGTCATCCACCTTATTCATCTGCCTTTGTGCCATCCACCTTATTCACCTGACTTAGTGTCATCTATCTTATTCACCTGACTTAGTGCCATCCACCTTATTCACCTTACCTTCCTATTACCCTTTCTTCCACTCCCTTGGTAATCAACTTCTTGGTAAAGCCTCCACTAATGAAGCAGACTTGCACCAACCAATCACGAACTTCTTTGCGTCCAAACCCCCTGAGTATACACAGTGTGTCAACGAAAAATGTATCCACTGTTATTGAATACAGTAACTAGTATGTACAATTCATTAATTATTACTTATATAGTACTTATTCTATGGCACCAATATTATGCATACTGCCTTACTAGAATTATCTACATTTTCGAATCATGTAGAATCGAAGACAGTGGGATTCATTATTAGAATCCTAAAACCCCCTAGTTTTACTACAAGGGATTCAATAAAAGAAGACATGTTACAAAGTTGCTATATACCAATGGTGATTACTAGGGTTGTGACAATATGCATTTAAAATCATAGATCCTAAAAATATTACAGACGGAGAGAATTAAAGAGTGTTGAATGGTTCTACACCAGTGGTTATAGTATTCGATATCATTTCATTTCGTCTGTGATATTCCTAAGATCTATGATTTTAAAAGCATATTGTCACAACCCTAGTGATTACTTACATTACTTAATGTTAGTCACATACTAGTTATGACTAGTTCATACTCTTTGATTACTCACAGATATTTTTTGGTTACTTTGTATTTAATTCACATTTATTTCATATTAATTTTTAATATTTCTCTATATTATTTTAATAATAAAACAGATAAAATTATATATAATTTCTAATTTAGGATTACGCTACATAGTTTATAACTAATCTATACAAATTAATAACTATTTACTACTAATTCCTCACTGTTATGATACAATTGCTAGTGGTCCATAATAAATAAATAGAAAATACCTACTAAATTGATAGCTTATAATTTCTACCTAATAAATCAGTTTCTTCAAATCTTTCAAACCGTTAATGTGCGTATCAGATGCACCAGCACGTAACATAGATATGAGCAGTGAGCGTAAAGCTCATATATGAGCGATGAGCATAAAGCTCATGAGTGTACGGATCATTAATGAGCATTCAGTGATTGATGAGAAAATGAGAATCATAATTCAAATGATGAATTTGTACAGTGAAAATATTTAAGCTATTATAAATAGGGTAAGTTACGAATTATCGAACGGTTTCACATTTTCGATCTTATATAAACAATAATTATAATTATAATTTATTTATTATATGGTTCTATATATGATTGAAAAAGTGAATCAGTTCAATAACTCGGAACTTACCTAAGAAATTTAGGATTAAATTGTTTCAAATGAAACAATTTAATCAATTTAATCAACAATTTGCGCCCGTTGAATAAATGTTTATGTATGCACATAATAATATTAATTTAAACTAATTAATATATATGAAATAATATAAAAAACAAATTTTAATTAAATGTTTTTAGTGAATTGTATTATGTAAAGTACTCTATGTATTCCGTATATACATTTAATATACATTGCAGTATATAAAAACAATAATTTACAAAAAATATAGGATTTAAAATTATCTGCTTGAAAATCGAGCACATGTTACTGATTTTATGAGCTAAGAAGGTATAATAAATTGTGATGATGTACTATCTGAGAAAAGAGTCACTGTGATGATGTACTATCAGAGAAAAGAGTCACTGTGATGATGTACTATCAGAGAAAAGAGTCACTGTGATGATGTGCTATCAGAGAAAAGAGTCACTGTGATGATGTACTGTCAGAGAAAAGAGTCACTGTGATGATGTACTATCAGAGAAAAGAGTCACTGTGATGATGTACTGTCAGAGAAAAGAGTCACTGTGATGATGTACTATCAGAGAAAAGAGTCACTGTGATGATGTACTATCAGAGAAAAGAGTCACTGTGATGATGTACTATCAGAGAAAAGAGTTAATGTGATGATGTACTATCAGAGACAAGAGTCACTGTGATGATGTACTATCAGAGAAAAGAGTCACTGTGATGATGTACTATCAGAGAAAAGAGTCACTGTGATGATGTACTGTCAGAGAAAAGAGTCACTGTGATGATGTACTGTCAGAGAAAAGAGTCACTGTGATGATGTACTGTCAGAGAAAAGAGTCACTGTGATGATGTACTATCAGAGAAAAGAGTTACTGTGATGATGTACTATCAGAGAAAAGAGTCACTGTGATGATGTACTGTCAGAGAAAAGAGTCACTGTGATGATGTACTATCAGAGAAAAGAGTTACTGTGATGATGTAAAATCAGAGAAAAGAGTCACTGTGATGATGTACTATCAGAGAAAAGAGTCACTGTGATGATGTACTATCAGAGAAAAGAGTCACTGTGATGATGTACTATCAGAGAAAAGAGTCACTGTGATGATGTGCTATCAGAGAAAAGAGTCACTGTGATGATGTACTATCAGAGAAAATAGTCACTGTGATGATGTACTATCAGAGAAAAGAGTCACTGTGATGATGTACTATCAGAGAAAAAAGTCACTGTGATGATGTACTATCAGAGAAAAGAGTCACTGTGATGATGTACTGTCAGAGAAAAGAGTCACTGTGATGATGTACTGTCAGAGAAAAGAGTCACTGTGATGATGTACTGTCAGAGAAAAGAGTCACTGTGATGATGTACTATCAGAGAAAAGAGTTACTGTGATGATGTACTATCAGAGAAAAGAGTCACTGTGATGATGTACTGTCAGAGAAAAGAGTCACTGTGATGATGTACTATCAGAGAAAAGAGTTACTGTGATGATGTAAAATCAGAGAAAAGAGTCACTGTGATGATGTACTATCAGAGAAAAGAGTCACTGTGATGATGTACTATCAGAGAAATGAGTCACTGTGATGATGTACTATCAGAGAAAAGAGTCACTGTGATGATGTGCTATCAGAGAAAAGAGTCACTGTGATGATGTACTATCAGAGAAAAGAGTCACTGTGATGATGTACTATCAGAGAAAAGAGTCACTGTGATGATGTACTATCAGAGAAAAGAGTCACTGTGATGATGTACTATCAGAGAAAAGAGTCACTGTGATGATGTACTATCTGAGAAAAGAGTCACTGTGATGATGTACTCTCTGAGAAAGAGTCACTGTGATGATGTACTATCAGAGAAAAGAGTCACTGTGATGATGTACTATCAGAGAAAAGAGTCACTGTGATGATGTGCTATCAGAGAAAAGAGTCACTGTGATGATGTACTATCAGAGAAAAGAGTTACTGTGATGATGTACTATCAGAGAAAAGAGTCACTGTGATGATGTACTGTCAGAGAAAAGAGTCACTGTGATGATGTACTGTCAGAGAAAAGAGTCACTGTGATGATGTACTATCAGAGAAAAGAGTTACTGTGATGATGTACTATCAGAGAAAAGAGTCACTGTGATGATGTACTGTCAGAGAAAAGAGTCACTGTGATGATGTACTATCAGAGAAAAGAGTTACTGTGATGATGTAAAATCAGAGAAAAGAGTCACTGTGATGATGTACTATCAGAGAAAAGAGTCACTGTGATGATGTACTATCAGAGAAATGAGTCACTGTGATGATGTACTATCAGAGAAAAGAGTCACTGTGATGATGTGCTATCAGAGAAAAGAGTCACTGTGATGATGTACTATCAGAGAAAAGAGTCACTGTGATGATGTACTATCAGAGAAAAGAGTCACTGTGATGATGTACTATCAGAGAAAAGAGTCACTGTGATGATGTACTATCAGAGAAAAGAGTCACTGTGATGATGTACTATCTGAGAAAAGAGTCACTGTGATGATGTACTCTCTGAGAAAGAGTCACTGTGATGATGTACTATCAGAGAAAAGAGTCACTGTGATGATGTACTATCAGAGAAAAGAGTCACTGTGATGATGTGCTATCAGAGAAAAGAGTCACTGTGATGATGTACTATCAGAGAAAAGAGTTACTGTGATGATGTACTATCAGAGAAAAGAGTCACTGTGATGATGTACTATCAGAGAAAAGAGTCACTGTGATGATGTACTATCAGAGAAAAGAGTCACTGTGATGATGTACTATCTGAGAAAAGAGTCACTGTGATGATGTACTCTCTGAGAAAGAGTCACTCAATGTCAACAATATGACAATGTTAAAAAAGTTAACAGTATGATAATGTTAACAATGTTAACAATATGACAATGTTATTAACAATATGACAATGTTATTAACAATATGACAAATCTAACAATATGTCAATGTTAAAAAAGTCAACAATATGATAATGTTATTAATGTTAACAATATGACAATGTTAACAATATGGCAATGTTAACAATATGACAATGTTAACAATATGACAATGTTAACAATATGACAATGTTAACAATGTTGTTAACAATATGACAATGTTAACAATGTTGTTAACAATATGACAATGTTAACAATGTTGTTAACAATATGACAATGTTAACAATGTTGTTAACAATATGACAATGTTAACAATGTTGTTAACAATATGACAATGTTAACAATGTTGTCAACAATATGACAATGTTAACAATGTTGTTAACAATATGACAATGTTAACAATGTTGTCAACAATATGACAATGTTAAAAAAGTTAACAATATGATAATATTAACAATGTTGTCAACAATATGACAATGTTAAAAAAGTTAACAATATGACCTTAGTCGTAAAGCAAAGAGAGTAGTGATTGCATGACTCGCACGTGGCTCTTAACTCTCAAATCGATACGTTACTCTCTTTCTCTTGGATTCTGCGCAGTGAACTCTCCATTGCAATGTGAGTTATTCTATCTACTCATTTAGAAGTGAGTAGTGAATAGCATGAAATATATTAGATATGTTAGAAGATACTATTAGAGAGTGGTAGAGTAGATTCAAGAGAGTCCGTTTGTTTACCTTTAGGTAGTGCCGGTAGGTGGCGTTAGTGTTGGCTAGGCAGTGATGATAAATAGTCACAACATTATCGCACAATGGTGTCAAACAAGATGGTAACAGGATAGACAATTTGCCTTAGTTGCTTAGGCCTTGTGAACGAACTTGGTTTTTGTTATACTCTACCCATTTTTGTAGGAACAAATTCTGTGTATAAACTGATATAGAATTGCAGAGGATATTCGTGACTGGAGGAATCGAGTATTGGATTAACTTCCAATAATAGATGCAGTCATAGATGTACCTTACGGTTTGAAACATGGCGTTCATAGTATCTTCATCAATTTTACTCCTATTTCTTTTATCTGCGAATGGTCAAATCTTCACCCATGACCGGAAGAGACCTGTTCCAATTCTGGATTCGAACCGTCGGTGCTTGGAGCGGTTCGAGGTTAGCGAGAGTACCATCATCCGTGCCCAGGACTCGCTGAAGCTCGGGGCTCAGTTACTCAACGATACAGAGACTGGAAATAGGGAGGATTGTATGGCTCTGTGCTGTACCACACCAAGATGCTCAGTTGCTGTCTTCGAAGAGCGGGTAAGGAGTTACATAGAATAGGAGCCGGTATAAATGTCGTTATCGCCAGATTACTCAGTCAGAGAAACGTAGTAGAATCGTAGGTCAACCATATATCCCAGGCAGCAACCATTATTCCTGGGATATTAAGGGAATAACCCAGGGAAGAAGGATATATTCCCGGGATATTCCCTTAATATTCCAGGAATAAATCCTTGTTGGCTGGGCTATTGTTAATCTATCTACTGTTCACTTTAACATTTTTGGTACTATTTCTGAACCCTTTTGAACTGAAAATCATGTAGGCAATTGTTTGGGTAGATACTGAATCACCGTATGCAATATAGGTTGAAAAATGTAAAATATCATTATTCAAAAATCCGTATATCTGTAAGCATCAATTTTTTTTATTCTTATCTTCAATAAAATTATTAAGTACAACGATAAATGAATAAAATTTTACCGAATTTTAATTCGGTAACTTGACTGCGCACGGTAATAGAGTATTTAGCCCCAACAAAAGTGAACCTTTTTCAGAACAATGGATCGTGTTTTCTGTTCAACTGCGGCACAACTGACAACTTCATGTGTCGCTTCACCACCCACTCTTTCTACACTTCCACCAAACTCAGGGAACCTCTTCAGCAAACTGTGGTCACGGAGGCTCCTCCAGCATCCCCTCCTACCTCTCCTCCAAGAGAGGGCCAGCAGGAGGAGCAGAGGCTGGTCTGGATGAGGCCACGCAGTCAGCACGAAGAGGAGCTGCATAACCTCAGGTTAGATTATAGTGGGCAAGATAGAACATTCAAAGGAGTGATTTTTGTTACCTCTTTGTTGGGTAAATTACAAATTTTTGGTCGGTTTCACATCTTCGGTCATTTAAAAAAAAACACGAAATAATAATTATATTTTAATTGTTATCCACAATATCTTTAGGTATCATGGATACCGATTAAAAAGAAAATAAAGTAATAATTATTATATAATTTTTTCTTACATGACCGAAGATGTGAAATTGACCGATAATTTGTAACTGACCCAAATTATAATTTAGAGATTTACTATTTTATAAAATATGGATAGAACTGTTACTTTTTCACACAATAACAATTAGAGATAATTAGGTATGAGTCTTAATCTTATTGTGTAGCTTTACTCACTTGAAATCATCATCAATAGAAATAAATAAAAATATTCTAATATTTAGTTTAGTAAAGTGTTATTTTACTATTATTAATTTTATAAAAATGTAAATTAAATTAAATTAAAGTAAATTAAATAAAAAGCAAAAATATATTAATGCCTGTATAATAATAGTTCGTAAATACTCAACGAGAATATGATAGTCTGCCTTACAAAGTTTTCTTAGTTGCACTTCAAATAGAAAACGAAGATTGTCGGGCTAACTACGTTAGTCGTAGAGAGTTTAGAACTAAATAAACATTGTACGTTATATTATGCTGACCTTATTAATGTTTATAAATAAAATATATCTATGATATCATGAAGATTCTATTAATTTTATTTAAATTTATTTAATGGCCAGTCTGCAGAAACTGGCAAAGTGTTCTTCAAGAAATCCCCAATTTAGTAGAATTATAAATCATCAGAAAAAATGTAGTAATTTTTTGGTTAATACAATGGTTTCTATAATAAGTACCTATTCAGCTTACTAATAAGTAACTAATAATGAGTAGGGTTGTGACAATATGCTTTTAAAATCAAAGATGACGAAAATATTATAGACTGTGAGAATTAAAGAGTATTGAATGGTTCTACACCAGCGGTGTATAGTATTCGATACCATTTATGTCTATGATATTCTTATGATCTATGATTTTAAAAGCACTTTGTCTCAACCCTAAGTAAAGTAACTACTAATAAGTATTTCTAATTATTAACTTGGTTTCAGATCTAGCAATGTAGCCCCCCACGCCCCCCAAATAGAAAGGTCCCCCTTCACAATGGAGGGGGTACCCAAACAAACCATGCAGAGAAGGGACCAAATACTACCGCCGCAGCCACACACTACAGTGGTAGCTACCACTCTGCCTACCACTAGGATACCAGTAACTAAAGGTCAGATACCTACTTTTTTTTATTACTTTTTTATTACATCAAAAAAATTTTTTACAAACTTATGGAAATATAAAATATTTACAAAAATCCTAAGTTGAAACATGATACAAAATATTAAACTAAACATAAATTTAAAATCAAAGTCAAATATCGGTATATGTATATCATACATATACAGTGTTACAAATTATCCTGAATAAATATAGTTAAATATAATGTTACAAAAAAAAATAAGCTGTAGGATAGCGTCAATTTTTTTTAAATATCACTAATACTCATATATAAGTATTTCATATGTAAATATTCGTATACAAATATTCATATATAAATAGTCATATATAAATAGTCATAATATCCAAATTAAATTTTCGAATTTGAAGGAAATTGTTAGGAATGAAGTAAATACGCGTAAAATTCCGTGCTATTTTATTGCTAAAAAATTGAACTATAGTACTCACCTTGGATGTCCTATTGTTCGCGTTGACTTTGAGTTGAGTGGCAGCTGATGTACCACTCTTAATTTGCTCTTTACCAATCTTAATTTGCTCTTTTTGTTGTGATAAAAGAGAGTTTTGGGAGGTTTTAAGAGAGCATTTAGTCTGTTCACTGGTAGAGCATTTGGCTGGTATAGTTGTGTGTAGTTTGCCATTTGCTTTCGGTACACACTGAAATGAAAAAAAAAAAACGAGAGGTAAAATAATAAAGTAAAACTCCTGAGTTATGAAGGACCTGAGTTATGAAATGCACCTGAGTTATGAAGTAGTTTTCTGTGTTTAAATTATAGAAAACGATATACGTCAAGAATTCTGTCAAGTGGTCTCTCATAGTTTACTATGATTTTCATCATAGAAAACTATCTAGTGCACTCGAGATATGAAGGGGCTTTGAGTAAAGAAGGAACCAATACTCCATAACTCAGGAGTTTCACTGTACTGCAAAATATAGGTTTTAGAAAACGGATGGCCAGTCATGGCAGACTAAAGAAAATTTGTTCACTATAGAGGCTACTTCCTTACCCAGGACACCACATTCAGTATACAGAATTTCATTATATACGAGTTATACTGAAGTAGTTATAAGGGAACTGGTTTTCCCAGATAATCCACCCTGATTAAAAATAAATTGAACGGAAAATAAATATGAGGAGAATATTTTAATTTATCAATAAAACCCATAATTTTAGAAGGTCATTTCTGACTATAAATCAATAACAACCATAAAACATATAATTTTCGCAAATGAGGAATAAATAACTATTATAAAAATAAATGATTATACAACAAACTAATACAAAAAATAAAAACCTACAAATAACAATTATAAAAATAAATACTTACAAATAACAATTATAAAAAATAAATACTTACAAATAACTATTATAAAAAATAAATACTTACAAATAACAATTATAAAAATAAATACTTACAAATAACTATTATAAAAATAAATACTTACAAATAACTATTATAAAAAATAAATACTTACAAATAAATATTATAAAAAATAAATACTTACAAATAACTATTATAAAAAATAAATACTTACAAATAACAATTATAAAAAATAAATACTTACAAATAACTATTATAAAAAATAAATACTTACAAATAACAATTATAAAAAATAAATACTTACAAATAACTATTATAAAAAATAAATACTTACAAATAACTATTATAAAAAATAAATACTTACAAATAACTATTATAAAAAATAAATACTTACAAATAACTATTATAAAAAATAAATACTTACAAATAACTATTATAAAAAATAAATACTTACAAATAACTATTATAAAAAATAAATACTTACAAATAACTATTATAAAAAATAAATACTTACAAATAACTATTATAAAAAATAAATACTTACAAATAACTATTATAAAAAATAAATACTTACAAATAACTATTACAAAAATATATAAATACTAACAAATTACTAACTCAAAAATAAGAGTATGGAAATAACAGATGAAAAGAAACAGGACAGCAATCTGATGACTGTGATATCATTTTCACGTCAAGATGATAATTTTTATTGAGTAAAAAAGGTAGCTATACAAAATATACACATAACCCAAGCACCTACACAAGTAAATAATTTTTTTAGATGATTTGACGTCAAGATGATATGACGTACGGCGTGAAGAGACACGCAGGGTGCGTTTCTCACGCCGCAATCAGTGCGTGATGATAATTTCTTCACGCCTCCCGCTCCTCTTACGCACTGCAGATTGACAGCGATGATATGTGTAGGAATTTGACGTAACTGTTAGCACTGGTAACTTAGCACTTAAAGTGCATAGGGTTGTGGTATAGATTGGTAATTAATTAAAGTAGGGCGGTAGAGTAAGTTACGCTATACTGGACTGGTTCCAAAGTTTTGAGCACGTTTTTTGAATAATTAAATAATATAATATAATCATAGTTTCAACTTTTGAGATTTAAAAATAATATCGTTAAATCAGTATATATGTATTGATAATACCTATTTAAATATAATCCTAAACTAATAATATTAAATAGACAATTATGTGGGTAATACAGGAATGTTAGTCCATACGAATAACATTGGAATTATTTTATGATTTTATTGCCTGAATATATTAAAGAAAATGAAAGTTTTTAGGAAATTAATAAAAAAAAAACAAGATTGAAAAGTTGGACGCAAGTAAAATAAAAGTAATTTGAATTCATTTTCATGATAAGAATAAAAGTAAAATAAAAATAAAAGTTATTGTATTGCAATAATCAACGTAAGTAATCACTGTAAATGATCAACGTAAATAATCACTGTAAATAATCAACGTAAATAATCACTGTAAATAATCAACGTAAATAATCACTGTAAATAATCAACGTAAATAATAGCTATAAATAATCAACATAAATAATCACTGTAAATAATCAACGTAAATAATCACTGTAAATAATCAACGTAAATAATAGCTATAAATAATCAACGTAAATAATAACTATAAATAATCAACGTAAATAATAACTGTAAATAATCAACGTAAATAATAACTATAAATAATCAACGTAAATAATCAGCATAAATAATCATTGCAAATAATCACTGTAAATAATCACTGTGACTAATTGACGCGAATAATTAATATATATAATCGACGTAAATAATCATTGTAAATAATCGATGCAAATAGGTAATCACTGTAAATAAACATTGTATATAACCAGTGTAAATAATGTGCAATAAAATGTATTTTGCACCATATTCAATGGCTGTGTTTTTTTATCGTTTTTTTGCTCTACACATAGAAAGTTTTCCGAGAAAATATCTAATTACTGATCTAATTATGAAAGTTTTTTATAGTTATGTGTGAGAACATTTAGAGGTTTCTCTCTTTTGATTATTTTAACGGGTGTTGCATTTCAAGTTGATGAGTTTTTTAATGATGAGATTGGGGAAAAAAACAAGTATCTATTACCTAAATTGTTCAAATTGTTCACTAAATTGTTCAAATTGTTCACTAAATTGTTCAAATTGTTCACTAAATTGTTCAAATTGTTCACTAAATTGTTCAAATTGTTCACTAAATTGTTCAAATTGTTCAATAAGTTATTCAAATTGTTCACTAAATTGTTCAAATTGTTCACTAAATTGTTCAAATTGTTCACTAAGTTGTTCAAATTGTTCACTAAATTGTTCAAATTGTTCACTAAGTTGTTCAAATTGTTCACGAAATTGTTCAAATTGTTCACTAAATTGTTCAAATTGTTCACTAAATTGTTCAAATTGTTCACTAAATTGTTCAAATTGTTCACTAAATTGTTCAAATTGTTCAATAAGTTATTCAAATTGTTCACTAAATTGTTCAAATTGTTCACTAAATTGTTCAAATTGTTCACTAAGTTGTTCAAATTGTTCACTAAATTGTTCAAATTGTTCACTAAGTTGTTCAAATTGTTCACTAAGTTGTTCGAATTGTTCACTAAATTGTTCAATAAATTGTTCACTAAATTGTTCACTAAATTGTCCAATAAATTGTTCAGTAAATTGTTCAATAATTCAGTTATATCAAATAAATCTTCAATCCACAGGTTTCATTTACCAGTCAATTTAAATCATTTATATCCTTTGCATAAATCTTACAAAATTGTAGCTAATTTTGCAGACTTTATAAACAATTCTAACAATTGTTTAACTAATTTCTTATAGTAATTAGAAACTGTTCGTACAATCACTCTCCTCTCATTCTAACGTGTTTTGTTCATCAAAAGAAAAAGAAACAAAAGAACGCAAGAAAATAGCACAATAATTAAATACAATAATCCAATTGAACTACGTGCTCTGATGAATCTTTTTGTTACACATAAAAATAGTATGTGTGTATTTTACGGACAAAAATTAAATGAAAAAAGTTTAAACCATGAATATCTATGAATTTATAATTTAATATAAATTAATTATAATTAAGTTTAAAACATTTCCAATTTCCTATGTAATTCAATATAAATTGAATGTTATGAAATACCTGTATTGAATTTAAAAACTTTGAAAATGAATTAATTAATAAACTATTTTAATTTGATTAATTTTATCAGTACAATAATTTTATAAGACCACATTTTCAAATCAAATTTATTTAATTTCCATTTATGACTGAAATTATTTCAGCAAGAGGTTTCCCTCAAATAAAGGAATGTAAATAAAAAGATCTATACAGGTTGGTGATTAAAACAGGGCGGGGCTTAATGAGCTGCAATTAATACGGTAAATAGAAAACAAGTGGTAAACTAGGATAAAAAAAAACAGGTCATAGGGAAACGATTGGAATATGAACTGGTAAATGAAAATGAACTGGTAAATGAATATGAACTGGTAAATAAATATGAACTGGTAAATGAATATGAGCTGGTAAATGAATATGAGCTGGTAAATGAATATGAGCTGGTAAATGAATATGAGCTGGTAAATGAATATGAGCTGGTAAATGAATATGAGCTGGTAAATGAATATGAACTGGTAAATGAATATGAACTGGTAAATGAATATGAGCTGGTAAATGAATATGAGCTGGTAAATGAATATGAGCTGGTAAATGAATATGAGCTGGTAAATGAATATGAACTGGTAAATGAATATGAACTGGTAAATGAATATGAACTGGTAAATGAATATGAACTGGTAAAATCGTATCAGATAATGTAATAATTATTAATATCTGCGAAATTTAAGTACATGTAAATATCAGAAGTATTTGCTAGTATTAAATAACTAGTATAGCTTCATAATACAGACAGGCCTCGGTTTTATTACCAAAATCACGACTCAAGTTTATTACAGTGGTAATAAGAGTAAGAAATGACTCAAAATTAGTATATAGTATTAATTCCATAAACATTTAATTTTCTATAAGCTAGAATAAAGGAAAACGGTTTTAAGAGCTTGAGTTAGTGTATGTTGCTGTTTTTGTTGACAGAAGCAGTTGATGAAAGTTCTAAGTAGTGAACGAATTAAAAGTATTAAAATTCAATTAAAGCTTAACCCTTAAAAAAGACTGACTGTGGAGTTTGAGTTCGACAAACCGAATTCATTCAATATATTAACACTATTTCTATCAATCACGAGGAAATAAAATTTTGCACAGTACATTAATATGATAAAAGCTATTTACTGACAAAAAATCATATAATTCGAGCAGCGGGTTTCCTAAATATCATTGTGTAAAGAATCCTCTCAAATTTTTTCAGTCCAATTAAAGCTTAATTACTCAGTATAGGTGAGTTATAAGTTTGATTCTTTGATTTACATAATTGTGTAACGTTGAAAAAAATGTCATTTTATACACTGTACAATTTATTTGGCATTAGAGTGAGTTTCAATTTATCTGAGGTCTCAAATTCTAGGACAAGTAAGACGCAATATATATTAATAATTATTTAACTTTTATTTTGTATCCATGATTTTATCAGTTGATTCTGACAATATACGCTCAGTCGAGCCCTCAAGACCATTTTCGTTTCTTCTAACTCATAGAAAATGAAATGTTTGAGGAGTAACAATTATAAAGAAGCTTCGAGCTATGCCTCGCTATTATTGCAGCTTCTATAAAAGCGGAGCCTGCTTGTATTCTGAATTTAATTTAAAGAAAAAGAATACTCAGAAGAAAAAGGTAAATGAACCTTTTAACAATTATTTGTTTAACCAGTACCTTTCTGGGTATAGGATAGGTTGGGCAGTTATTTCCTACTTAGTGTCTGTGAATGGCATGTCCGTTCACTTAAAAAAGATAATCCAATTAAATCCTTATATACATTGTCTTTAATGTAAGAATATATTACAAGAAATAAGTCCTTTTGAAAAAGAAAACATATTAAGTAACTTTCGTATATTTCAGTTAAAACGCACCTTTGCACACAATTGAATAAAAACCGTAGTATATATCATATTTCTATATATAATTTGAAAAATAATTCTTTACACAAAATGAGAGAATAGTGAAATGCAATAAATTTTAGAGAAATAAATTAGAAATTATTGAACTAAATTAAAATGACACGAGTGAGAAAATGTAGAAATTAAATTTACTTGATCGGAATAAAATTTATGTTTTCAATTTGGTTACTTTAGGATTCTGAGAAAATGAGGAAAAATTTATTTAATAAAATTCAATTGAATGAAAAATAATAAATATGGCTACAGTGACTGTTACAGTGACTTGAGGTACAGTGACTTGAGGTACAGTGATTTGAGGTACAGTGACTTGATTTCTACAGTGACTTCATTTCTACAGTGACTTCATTTCTACAGTGACTTCATTTCTACAGTGACTTCATTTCTACAGTGACTTCATTTCTACAGTGACTTCATTTCTACAGTGACTTCATTTATACAGTGACTTCATTTCTACAGTGACTTCATTTCTACAGTGACTTCATTTCTACAGTGACTTCATTTCTACAGTGACTTCATTTCTACGGTGACTTCATTTCTACAGTGACTTCATTTCTACGGTGACTTCATTTCTACAGTACCTTCATTTATACAGTGACTTCATTTCTACAGTGACTTCATTTCTACAGTGACTTCATTTCTACGGTGACTTCATTTCTACAGTGACTTCATTTCTACAGTGACTTCATTTCTACAGTGACTTCATTTATACAGTGACTTCATTTCTACAGTGACTTCATTTCTACAGTGACTTCATTTCTACAGTGACTTCATTTCTACAGTGACTTCATTTCTACCAGTGACTTCATTTCTACCAGTAACTTCATTTCTACAGTGACTTCATTTCTACAGTGACTTCATTTTTACAGTGACAGGTCACATGCAACCTCAAAACAACCTCCATTGTACTTTAAAGTTGTTTGTTGTTCTGTAATTAATTAAAACAATTCAGAACAACCGAGGCAAACAAACGTGATAGGAATTAAGTCTGTGATTATCTGTGATTGTTATTGTTGTTATGAATGGATAAATTACAATTGTTATTTGGGAAGTAATTGATAATCATGAGAATGAAAATTATTGATTATTGGGAAAGTAATCGATTATGATTTTAATTGGAAAATAATAAATTATTAATTATAGGGAAAATAATCAATTATGACTTTAATAATAATATTACTTTATAATGGGAATGTAAATTGATTATAATTGTTAGAAATTTAAAATTAATAATTAATTCGCGAAAATAATTAGTATTTTATTAAATTGAAAATGACTGTTATAAAAATGTTTGGCAATTATTGGGAGAGTAAATTTTTTACATAAAAGATGACAAATTTCAATTGAAAAAATATAATGTTTAGAAAAAATTAAAGATAAAAACAAGAAAATAAAAATATAATGCATTTCATCAATGCACATTATACATACATTATACATACATTATACATACTTTATACATACACTATACATACATTATACATACACTATACATACATTATACATACACAATACATACATTATACATACATTATACATACATTATACATACATTATACATACATTATACATACATTATATGTACATTATACATTCATTATACATACATTATATATACATTATACATACATTATGCATACATTTATGCCAAGTCAATTAAAAATTATAACTCAGAAGTTCATCTCCAAATCTTAAGATATAATTATCCTGCTTAATTACGAATATCTTTATACTAGGTATGAATATATTTATCACAAATAATCAATGTATTTTTAAGTATGAATATATTTATCCTTAGTAAGTACAAGTTTCTATAATAATAAATATAACGAGTACGTTGTTAGCCGTAATTATTCATTTAAATGATCATAACAATGTAAGTGAAATAATAATTGCTTATTATACGTTATTTTGATCATACCGTGTCTGTTGTATACATAATACACAGGAAAATAACGCCAGCACATATAAATACATACATTAATACAGGAGAATACACATACAAACCAATAGCACACATATCTATACAAGTGTATACACCTACAACCTGTAACACAAAGACATATACACTTGTATACACCTACAACATATAATACACAGTCCTATATACACTTGTATACACCTACAACCTGTAACTTTCTGACATATACACTTTTATACACCTACAACCTGTAACTTTCTGACATATACACTTTTATACACCTACAACATATAATACACAGTCCTATACACTTGTATACACCTACAACCAATAATACACAGTCCTGTACACTTGTATACACCTACAACCAATAATACACAGTCCTATACACTTGTATACACCTACAACCAATAATACACAGCCCTATACACTTGTATACACCTACAACCAATAATACACAGTCCTGTACACTTGTATACACCTACAACCAATAATACACAGTCCTATACACTTGTATACACCTACAACCAATAATACACAGTCCTATACACTTGTATACACCTACAACCAATAATACACAGTCCTATACACTTGTATACACCTACAACCAATAATACACAGTCCTATACACTTGTATACACCTACAACCAATAATACACAGTCCTGTACACTTGTATACACCTACAACCAATAATACACAGTCCTATACACTTGTATACACCTACAACCAATAATACACAGTCCTATACACTTGTATACACCTACAACCAATAATACACAGTCCTATACACTTGTATACACCTACAACCAATAATACACAGTCCTATACACTTGTATACACCTACAACCAATAATACACAGTCCTGTACACTTGTATACACCTACAACCAATAATACACAGTCCTATACACTTGTATACACCTACAACCAATAATACACAGTCCTATACACTTGTATACACCTACAACCAATAATACACAGTCCTATACACTTGTATACACCTACAACCAATAATACACAGTCCTATACACTTGTATACACCTACAACCAATAATACACAGTCCTATACACTTGTATACACCTACAACCAATAATACACAGTCCTATACACTTGTATACACCTACAACCAATAATACACAGTCCTATACACTTGTATACACCTACAACCAATAATACACAGTCCTATACACTTGTATACACCTACAACCAATAATACACAGTCCTATACACTTGTATACACCTACAACCAATAATACACAGTCCTATACACTTGTATACACCTACAACCAATAATACACAGTCCTGTACACTTGTATACACCTACAACCAATAATACACAGTCCTATACACTTGTATACACCTACAACCAATAATACACAGTCCTATACACTTGTATACACCTACAACCAATAATACACAGTCCTATACACTTGTATACACCTACAACCAATAATACACAGTCCTATACACTTGTATACACCTACAACCAATAATACACAGTCCTATACACTTGTATACACCTACAACCAATAATACACAGTCCTATACACTTGTATACACCTACAACCAATAATACACAGTCCTATACACTTGTATACACCTACAACCAATAATACACAGTCCTATACACTTGTATACACCTACAACCAATAATACACAGTCCTATACACTTGTATACACCTACAACCAATAATACACAGTCCTATACACTTGTATACACCTACAACCAATAATACACAGTCCTGTACACTTGTATACACCTACAACCAATAATACACAGTCCTATACACTTGTATACACCTACAACCAATAATACACAGTCCTATACACTTGTATACACCTACAACCAATAATACACAGTCCTATACACTTGTATACACCTACAACCAATAATACACAGTCCTATACACTTGTATACACCTACAACCAATAATACACAGTCCTATACACTTGTATACACCTACAACCAATAATACACAGTCCTATACACTTGTATACACCTACAACCAATAATACACAGTCCTATACACTTGTATACACCTACAACTAATAATACACAGTCCTGTACACTTGTATACACCTACAACCAATAATACACAGTCCTATACACTTGTATACACCTACAACCAATAATACACAGTCCTATACACTTGTATACACCTACAACCAATAATACACAGTCCTGTACACTTGTATACACCTACAACCAATAATACACAGTCCGGTACACTTGTATACACCTACAACCAATAATACACAGTCCTGTACACTTGTATACACCTACAACCAATAATACACAGTCCTATACACTTGTATACACCTACAACCAATAATACACAGTCCTGTACACTTGTATACACCTACAACCAATAATACACACCTACGTACAAGTGTATACACCTACAACCTATAATACAGAGTCCTATACAGTATACACGTGTATACACCTACAACCTACAATACACACCTACGTACAAGTGTATACACCTACAACCTTTAATACACAGTCCTGTACACTATACACGTGTATACACCTTCAGTTTGAACTAGGTTTTTTTACCTATAGTTCCTGAAGCTAAGTTATACTTTTTCACCAGATGCTAACGATGTTTTTTTTTCGTTAGATGTACTTTCTAATACGCGGAACACGAATCTACCCAAAGCCTACCTATGTACTTATCTGTATTAAAAGACCATGCAAAATGGGCATACGAGAAATCTAGTCGAGGAAAAAATGGTTCGTCTAATATAATCCATTGCAGTATATCGTAGAATAATCGTAGGGATACATTGGAAGCAATATTCTACGATACACTGATCGTCCATTGTCCTAGATGGATGATCTTTTCATCATCGTAGATCGACGATCGGAGATGATTATTTTCCGAGAAATAGAATTAAAAGTTTTCAGACTGTTTAAGTTCAATAAGATGACAGATATCTGAAATAACTTTAATTTATACTGGTAAATTTTTCTGTAAAAACTTGGTACCATTTTAAGTTTTTCCTCCTATAAAATAACTATATAGTAATTATAGATATTATAAATCTCTTTACTATCATTTTAACTATATACATGGTAAAACTTATTAGTACGTTAATTGATTAATTATTGATAGAAAATGTATGCAATATACGATCATAAAAAGTCTATTTCCTATAAAGACTACGAAATATATTAAAAATAATTTAAAATAAACAATTCATAAATAAAATTTGAAAAGATCTAACTGAAAGGAAATTAAATTGATGAAACTAAAATAATACAAAAGAACTGAAACCAAATAAAAATAATAAATAAAAGTTACATACCATTCCCCACTGAGCATATCTTGATAAACAAATAAAAGAGTTGTAAAGGAAAGTCATGAACAGGTCAGTAACCTTAGTGTCAAAATACTAGGCAACTGGTGGTAAATAAGTACAACTAGGCAACTATACTAACACTGGTAAATAAACTTTTAACTGTAGCATCAGTACTTTAACTGTAGCATCAGTACTTTAACTGTAGCATCAGTACTTTAACTGTAGCATCAGTACTTTAACTGTAGCATCAGTACTTTAACTGTAGCATCAGTACTTTAACTGTAGCATCAGTACTTTAACTGTAGCATCAGTACTTTAACTGTAGCATCAGTACTTTAACTGTAGCATCAGTACTTTAACTGTAGCATCAGTACTTTAACTGTAGCATCAGTACTTTAACTGTAGCATCAGTACTTTAACTGTAGCATCAGTACTTTAACTGTAGCATCAGTACTTTAACTGTAGCATCAGTACTTTATTTGTAGCATCAGTACTTTAACTGTAGCATCAGTACTTTAACTGTAGCATCAGTACTTTAATTGTAGCATCAGTACTTTAACTGTAGCATCAGTACTTTATTTGTAGCATCAGTACTTTAACTGTAGCATCAGTACTTTAACTGTAGCATCAGTACTTTAACTGTAGCATCAGTACTTTAACTGTAGCATCAGTACTTTAACTGTAGCATCAGTACTTTAACTGTAGCATCTGTACTTTAACTGTAGCATCAGTACTTTAACTGTAGCATCAGTACTTTAACTGTTGCATCAGTACTTTAACTGTAGCATCAGTACTTTAACTGTAGCATCAGTACTTTAACTGTAGCATCAGTACTTTAACTGTAGCATCAGTACTTTAACTGTAGCATCAGTACTTTAACTGTAGCATCAGTACTTTAACTGTAGCATCAGTACTTTAACTGTAGCATCAGTACTTTAACTGTAGCATCAGTACTTTAACTGTAGCATCAGTACTTTAACTGTAGCATCAGTACTTTAACTGTAGCATCAGTACTTTAACTGTAGCATCAGTACTTTATTTGTAGCATCAGTACTTTAACTGTAGCATCAGTACTTTAACTGTAGCATCAGTACTTTAACTGTAGCATCAGTACTTTAACTGTAGCATCAGTACTTTAACTGTAGCATCAGTACTTTAACTGTAGCATCTGTACTTTAACTGTAGCATCAGTACTTTAACTGTAGCATCAGTACTTTAACTGTTGCATCAGTACTTTAACTGTAGCATCAGTACTTTAACTGTAGCATCAGTACTTTAACTGTAGCATCAGTACTTTAACTGTAGCATCAGTTCTTTAACTGTAGCATCAGTACTTTAACTGTAGCATCAGTACTTTAACTGTAGCATCAGTACTTTAACTGTAGCATCAGTACTTTAACTGTAGCATCAGTACTTTAACTGTAGCATCAGTACTTTAACTGTAGCATCAGTACTTTATTTGTAGCATCAGTAACTGTATTTTGACTCAACAGTGAGGAGGGTTACCTGTAGCTTTTACAGTCACTGTAGGAATGAACAGGTTTTTACCTAGCGTGAGACTGCAATTTAAACTGTAAATTTGAACAACTCTTGAGTGATGAGTAGATGCATGATATGAGTGATATGAGTGTCAAGAATATGAGTACGGGAATAAGCACACAGTGTCAAGAATATGAGTACGGGAATAAGCCCACAGTGGTAAGAATATGAGTACGGGAATAAGCACACAGTGTCAAGAATATGAGTACGGGAATAAGCACACAGTGTCAAAAATATGAGTACGGGAATAAGCACACAGTGTCAAGAATATGAGTAAGGGAATAAGCACACAGTGTCAAGAATATGAGTACGGGAATAAGCACACAGTGTCAAGAATATGAGTACGGGAATAAGCACACAGTGTCAAGAATATGAGTACGGGAATAAGCACACAGTGTCAAGAATATGAGTACGGGAATAAGCACACAGTGTCAAGAATATGAGTACGGGAATAAGCACACAGTGTCAAAAATATGAGTACGGGAATAAGCACACAGTGTCAAGAATATGAGTAAGGGAATAAGCACACAGTGTCAAGAATATGAGTACGGGAATAAGCACACAGTGTCAAGAATATGAGTACGGGAATAAGCACACAGTGTCAAGAATATGAGTACGGGAATAAGCACACAGTGTCAAGAATATGAGTACGGGAATAAGCACACAGTGTCAAAAATATGAGTACGGGAATAAGCACACAGTGTCAAGAATATGAGTAAGGGAATAAGCACACAGTGTCAAGAATATGAGTACGGGAATAAGCACACAGTGTCAAGAATATGAGTACGGGAATAAGCACACAGTGTCAAGAATATGAGTACGGGAATAAGCACACAGTGTCAAGAATATGAGTACGGGAATAAGCACACAGTGTCAAAAATATGAGTACGGGAATAAGCACACAGTGTCAAGAATATGAGTAAGGGAA
Organism: Caprella mutica; assembly: GCA_947561585.1. NCBI lineage: Eukaryota > Metazoa > Arthropoda > Malacostraca > Amphipoda > Caprellidae > Caprella > Caprella mutica. The sequence goes on from CANNZV010000755.1 coordinate 23,516, forward strand.
TAAGCACACAGTGTCAAGAATATGAGTACGGGAATAAGCACACAGTGTCAAGAATATGAGTACGGGAATAAGCACACAGTGTCAAAAATATGAGTACGGGAATAAGCACACAGTGTCAAGAATATGAGTACGGGAATAAGCACACAGTGTCAAGAATATGAGTAAGGGAATAAGCACACAGTGTCAAGAATATGAGTAAGGGAATAAGCACACAGTGTCAAGAATATGAGTACGGGAATAAGCACACAGTGTCAAGAATATGAATACGGGAAGAAGCACACAGTGTCAAGAATATTCTTGTTTTTGTAAGATATCAAATTAGAATTATTATCACAAAGTATACATAAAGATATTGATATGACTATAATGAGTGAGAACATTCAGAAATTCATTTGTTAATATTAAATTTGTTATGAGAGATGACCTCTGGCAAGCTATTAAAGAACGTTATGCCGGAACAAAACAGTTATAATTCTATGGTTATGATGAGCAAAATAATATGGTTAGGATGGTCAAAATAATATGATTATTATTATCAAATTAATATGATTATTATTATCAAATTAATATGATTATTATTATCAAATTATAGGATTATTATTATCAAATTAATATGACTATGATAGCAAAACTATTTATGTTTAACAAAATATAAAACATTTTCACGCAAATACTTGAATTTTTTTTAAATTGAAGATACTGTTTTTCCATAAAAATAAATAAAAAGCAAGAAAATGAATTATATCATAATTACCTTATAAGAAGACGGTGTCCCCCCATTGGATGTGTATTTGGGTAGGGTGGGTATCCTCAGGGGGTTATCGATCCCAAACAGGGGGGCCCTTCTCAGTTTGGATGCCATTATTAAGTACCACAAATTAGTTAGAAATTAAAGAGGTAAATCTGTAAATAATTATTGATTGAAAATACAGGAGATTTAGAAAGTATGGAAAATAATAATAATGTAGGGTAAGTTACGAATTATCGGTCAGTACTACATCTTCGGTCATATAAGAAAAACGAAGTTAAAATTATTATTATTACACAGTGCTATCTAATCATAATATTGTTTTTTCTTATATGTCCGAAGATGTAGTACTGACCGATAATTCGTAACTTAGCCTATGCAATATAAATCAAAATTATGATTAAAATATTGTTTAGTTTATCCGGATAAAAATATTTTATAATAAATATAACGTTTTAATAAAGTATTATAACATTATATTTTTAATGAAAAATATATTTAAAATATTCAATATTGTACAATAAGGAAAATACACGAAACTTTCTCATTTTCAAACTAGCTATTATAATAGATAGGTAATTAATTAAAATTACAACAAATCTACATGTAAATAGAAACTCTTCGTATTATATACGATATAAATGGCAAAATATTAATAATGCGAATTTAATTTATTAATAAAACATTAAGATATATATTAGCAACACAGGTACATTAAATCTCATTTTAAACACAAGAGTCTTTTAAAGAAAGGGTTAGTTTACTTAGTAGACTCAATTTCACTGTTATTTCTAATCACAGAGCAAGACACAGACACAACCACTCTCTCCCACAGCTGAGAGAACAATGAACCAACCACAGGTACACACAGCTACATAAAATACACTACACACTACACACAGGTTCACACTACACACTGCAACATAAAAACACTTTGCATAGGTACACACTGCTACTTAAAAGCACTACACACAGTGACACTATACACACTACTACACACAGTATATACTATACACACTACTACACACAGTGACACTATACACACTACTACACACAGTATACACTATACACACTACTACACACAGTGACACTATACACACTACTACACACAGTATACACTATACACACTACTACACACAGTGACACTATACACACTACTACACACAGTATACACTATACACACTACTATACACAGTGACACTATACACACTACTACACACAGTGACACTATACACACTACTACACACAGTATACACTATACACACTACTACACACAGTATACACTATACACACTACTACACACAGTATACACTATACACACTACTACACACAGTATACACTATACACACCACTACACACAGTATACACTATACACACTACTACACACAGTGACACTATACACACTACTACACACAGTGACACTATACACACTACTACACACAGTGACACTATACACACTACTACACACACTATACACTATACACACTACTACACACAGTGACACTATACACACTACTACACACACTATACACTATACACACTACTACACACAGTGACACTATACACACTACTACACACAGTGACACTATACACACTACTACACACAGTATACACTATACACACTACTACACACAGTATACACTATACACACTGTGACACATTAAACACCAACATTATTTGCATATCGCTATTAGCTACTGGTCATAAAATAGCAAATCACTTGTGAACTAATAATGGGGTAAGTTACAAGTTATCAACCAATTAAACATTTTCGATGATGTAAAATATATAACATTTTAATCCGCTAACTTTTAGGAATTTTTTTATACAATAATAACAGGTATAGAAATGAAATTTTTAGGCCTGGAAAAGCTTTCGCTTGTAGGGCAACCTATCTAAGGAACAAACACTTATTTACTTAAAAATGAAGAACAGTTTTTCATGAGCGAAATGAGTAAACGGTCGGTAATTCGTAACTTACCCTACACAGTTTTATTACTACTTGTGTTTAAGTCGTTTTACAGTCACTCCACCCCTATTTATTTTGATTTCTCTTGCGTAACGATAGATAATGAACGGCTCCGTAACCGGATATATTTTCGATATTGCCGTGATAACAACTGTTGTAATTTGGAGGAAATGCTTGCTTTTAAGTAGTTCTATTTTAGCTATAAGGCAGGACCCAGGGTTACGAGTGATATCGCAATTTTGTGAAATGGGAACATTTATTACTTATTTTTAGGGCTGTGACAATGTGCTTCTAAAATTAAGAATATTGCAGACGAAATGAAACGGTATCGAATACTATATACTGTTGGTGTAGAACCATTCAGTTCTATTTAATTCTCTCCGTTTATAATATTCTCAGGATCTATGATTTTGAAAGCATATTGTCACAACCCTAATTATCATATATCTTTATTTCATCTATGGACATTCATCCTTCAAATATAACGTACAGGTTTCAATAGATTGACATTGAGTTATTTTAATGGTAATAACATTGTTTTAATGGTAATAACATTGTTTTAATGGTAATAACATTGTTTTAATGTTAATAACATTGTTTTAATGTTAATAACATTGTTTTAATGTTAATAACATTGTTTTAATGTTAATAACATTGTTTTAATGTTAATAACATTGTTTTAATGTTAATAACATTGTTTTAATGTTAATAACATTGTTTTAATGTTAATAACATTGTTTTAATGTTAATAACATTGTTTTAATGTTAATAACATTGTTTTAATGTTAATAACATTGTTTTAATGTTAATAACATTGTTTTAATGTTAATAACATTGTTTTAATGTTAATAACATTGTTTTAATGTTAATAACATTGTTTTAATGTTAATAACATTGTTTTAATGTTAATAACATTGTTTTAATGTTAATAACATTGTTTTAATGTTAATAACATTGTTTTAATGTTAATAACATTGTTTTAATGTTAATAACATTGTTTTAATGTTAATAACATTGTTTTAATGTTAATAACATTGTTTTAATGTTAATAACATTGTTTTAATGTTAATAACATTGTTTTAATGTTAATAACATTGTTTTAATGTTAATAACATTGTTTTAATGTTAATAACATTGTTTTAATGTTAATAACATTGTTTTAATGTTAATAACATTGTTTTAATGTTAATAACATTGTTTTAATGTTAATAACATTGTTTTAATGTTAATAACATTGTTTTAATGTTAATAACATTGTTTTAATGTTAATAACATTGTTTTAATGTTAATAACATTGTTTTAATGTTAATAACATTGTTTTAATGTTAATAACATTGTTTTAATGTTAATAACATTGTTTTAATGTTAATAACATTGTTTTAATGTTAATAACATTGTTTTAATGTTAATAACATTGTTTTAATGTTAATAACATTGTTTTAATGTTAATAACATTGTTTTAATGTTAATAACATTGTTTTAATGTTAATAACATTGTTTTAATGTTAATAACATTGTTTTAATGTTAATAACATTGTTTTAATGTTAATAACATTGTTTTAATGTTAATAACATTGTTTTAATGTTAATAACATTGTTTTAATGTTAATAACATTGTTTTAATGTTAATAACATTGTTTTAATGTTAATAACATTGTTTTAATGTTAATAACATTGTTTTAATGTTAATAACATTGTTTTAATGCTATTTACGTTAAAACAATGTTAATAGCATTAAAACAGTGTTATTAACATTGTTACAATTTACAATGGAGCAAATTATTGAAATAATTATCAGGTACAAAAATAGACTGCTAAAAAAACGCAATTCTATTGAACTCTTTTTTTTTGATGTCAAAGTGACATGAACTTGGCCTGGTTATTTGGTTCACTGACTGGACACAGACAATGTCCAGTTGGTTCAGTGTTCAGAAGTACTAGTAGCTACAAATAAAGGAAACAATACCTAGTGGTACTCCATATGATTGTACTATGTTGAACATTTAAATGCTTTTTTATAAAGATTATGTCTTCCCAAAAGTAGTCATGAAATATAAAATCAATTGGAAGTTAATGATCAGTAATTGGTAGTGTTGCCTCACTTTATTGGTTAAATATGTCTATTTTTTTAACGAGAGTCCGCTATAGTAGCTACTTGATTAAAATTTTATGTTGTACTATTTTAAAATTGACTTTTTATTTGCATATTTACTTTTATTGTAATAAATAGAACCAGTTTTACTAATTTTGAAACAGTTAATAATTTCAATTTTAGAAACCAGATATTTTTTAAAAATATTTTAAAATCAGTTTTAAGGTTTTAAGCTATTTTTTAATCAGTTAATGTTTTAAATATTTATAAAGCCATTTTTAAACTATTTAAAATGAGTAATTTGAACCACGATTAGTTACCTAATTATTATTTTTAAATGAATTTTATAGAACAAGTTGACTGCAGTAACAATAAAATATATCCATAGTCTTGATTAAACCGTTATTATGTTTTATGATCGGTAATATAATCTTATTCGGTAATAGGGTACTTGCTCAACTGGTTTCGTAATTCAAACTTGGAAAGGTATTTGCTAATATTCTTTTTAACAAAGGTTAAAAGAACTTTTAAATGTAAATTAACTCTACTCAGATGGTTCAACTCGAATTGTTTTGTAACAAAGATGCTTTGTTACAAACATACGAAATGTTTCCAGTGATTAGGAAATGGCAAACTGAAAAGATTCAATTAGGTACAAGATTTTAAATAATGCATAACATTTTATAAAGTTAATTATTAAAAGAAAGAATAGTTTCTATTGGAATTTTCATCCAGTATACTTTATTAGCAAATGGTTTTTTAATATTTTTTTAGTTAATGGTTTTATTATATACATTTACTCGAAATATATACGGATATTGAATGGTAGAAATGTATGGAAAAAATATGGATACGATAAAACTGTATTCAATATATGTTTTGTTTACATTAATTTGTGAATGAAAACCAAAATCTAAAAGCTTTTCTTTTCTTATATATTCCTATAATAAATTATGTATCTAATAAATTAAATTTATACTAATATTGAATCCTAAATTTATATGCGAATTAAAAATTGCATAGGGTAAGTTACGAATTATCGGTCAGTACTACATCTTCGGTCATATAAGCAAACAATTTTTATATTGTTTTTTCTTATATGACCGAAGATGTGGTAACGATCAATAATTCGTAACTTACCCTATCGCATACTAGTCTAAATTTAATTATTCAAAATACAAGGGATTTTTTTTATATCATAGACGAAATTTATACTGAAACTGTAGATTTAATATAATCAATTTATTTATTACTAATATAATTAACTGTATTTACAGTATATTTAATTATTTATAATGATATCACAAGCAAAGAATAAATGCATGTCTGGAATGCAATATGATACTTATATATATAATGAACTGACGTATCATATTCTGTATTACGCATTTAATGTCTTTACATTATTCTATAAACTTTGCACTTTGCTTTACATTTAATTGCTTTATACTTTGCTTTTACTTTACATGCTTTACACTTTGCTGTTTTTTACTTGCTTTACACTCTGCCTTTTCTTTACTTGCTTTACACTCTGCTTTTACTTAACTTGCTTTACAATTTGCCATTTCTTTACTTGCTTTACACTTTGCTTTTTCTTTACTTGCTTTACACTTTGCTTTTCCTTGCCTTCCATTACACTCTGCCTTTTCTTTACTTGCTTTACACACTGCCTTTTCTTAACTTGCTTTACACTCTGCCTTTTCTTTACTTGCTTTACACTTTGCTTTTTCTTTACTTGCTTTACAATTTGTCTTTTCTTTACTTGCTTTACAATTTGCCTTTTCTTTACTTGCTTTACACTCCACTTTTTCTTAACTTGCTTTACACTTTGCTTTTCCTTTACTTGCTTTACAATTTGCCTTTTCTTTACTTGCTTTACAATTTGCCTTTTCTTTATTTGCTTTACAATTTGCCTTTTCTTAACTTGCTTTACACTTTGCTTTTCCTTTACTTGCTTTACAATTTGCCTTTTCTTTACTTGCTTTACAATTTGCCTTTTCTTTATTTGCTTTACAATTTGCCTTTTCTTAACTTGCTATACACTTCGCTTTTTCTTTACTTGCTTTACACTTTGCTTTTCCTTTACTTGCTTTACAATTTGCCTTTTCTTTACTTGCTTTACAATTTGCCTTTTCTTTACTTGCTTTACACTCTGCCTTTTCTTTATTTGCTTTACAATTTGCCTTTTCTTTATTTGCTTTACAATTTGCCTTTTCTTTACTTGCTTTACACTCCGCTTTTTCTTAACTTGCTTTACAATTTGCCTTTTCTTTACTTGCTTTACAATTTGCCTTTTCTTTACTTGCTTTACAATTTGCCTTTTCTTTACTTGCTTTACACTCTGCCTTTTCTTTATTTGCTTTACAATTTGCCTTTTCTTTACTTGCTTTACACTTTGCTTTTCCTTGCCTTGCTTTACACGTCACTCTTTTGTTTTCCTGTACTTGCTTTACACGTCACTCTTTTGTTTTCCTGTACTTGCTTTACACGTCACTCTTTTGTTTTCCTGTACTTGCTTTACACGTCACTCTTTTGTTTTCCTGTACTTGCTTTACACTACCTTTACAGTAACCGCTTAGGTCCCATCCCAACAATAATTATGAATAATAGAAGGTTCTTCCAGAGGTTTATTCGCACACTACCTCAGCTGTACACGCTTGAACAACTTAGTAAAGGAAGCACTCAACCACATCGACCTTGCTGTGCACTTAGAGCTGTGCACTTTGCTGTGCACTTTGCTGTGCACTTAGAGCTGTGCACTTTGCTGTGTACTTTGCTGTGTACTTTGCTGTGTACTTTGCTGTGTACTTTGCTGTGTACTTTGCTGTGTACTTTGCTGTGAACTTTGCTGTGTACTTTGCTGTGTTCTTTGCTGTGCACTTTGATGTGTACTTTGCTGTGTACTTTGCTGTGCACTTTGCTGTGTACTTTGCTGTGTACTTTGCTGTGTACTTTGCTGTGTACTTTGCTGTGCACTTTGATGTGTACTTTGCTGTGTACTTTGCTGTGCACTTTGCTGTGTACTTTGCTGTGCAATTTTAATCTGTGAATAATTTATTATTTTATTGACTAAAATAATTTATTTATAAAAATAATTTATTTATAGAAATAATTTATTTATAAAAATAATTTATTCATATAAATAATTTATTTATACAAATAATTTATTTATACAAATAATTTATTCATAAAAATAATTTATTTATAAAAATAATTTATTCATAAAAATAATTTATTTATACAAATAATTTATTTATAAAAATAATTTATTTATAAAAATAATTTATTTATAAAAATAATTTATTTATAAAAGTAATTTATTTATGAAAATAATTTATTTATAAAAATAATTTATTTTTAAAAATAATTCATTTATGAAAATAATTCATTTATGAAAATAATTCATTTATGAAAATAATTCATTAATATATTGATAATAATAATTCACTTACTAGATTTGTTTATTCATTTCAATCAAGTATTTATTATGCACAATAATCCTATTCATTCTACCAAAGCAGTATTAGAAAATAGAATAAAGTTTCAATAGTTATAATAACAATAGACAGAAAATAGTAAAGTGGTTTAGAATCACTGCAGAGATCTCCATTGTTTATTCCGTATAGTTCTGATGAATGTAACCAGTCAACCTTGTGATATTTTGATATCATATGAAGACTAGTGTGTTTTCCCGTTAAAAATAACGTCACTTCAATAGTATTTATATTTGTGTAGCTTAATTAACCCGCTAGAAGTTCACTTTCTTTAATGGACGAAATTGTGAAACTAGTCGATAATTGGTAACTTACCCTATTAATTAAAAAAATTATATATATAATATATAATATATAAATTTCCAATCTTTTTGATGAATCGTACACCAAATAAATAAATAAACACACGTCGGAAATTATTAGTATAGATTAGGAGAGAGTTAGATAAGAGAGTATTATTTTTAATCAATTTTAATTGGTATCCATTATACCTGCTGGTATCACGGATACTAATAGAAATAAGAATTAAATTAAAAATATTATATCGGTTTTCTTATGACCGAAGATGTTTAACTATAATTCATAACTATTATTTTTACATTTTCCACATTAATTTCTTCGTATTTACCCATCGCTTTACCTTTTTTGACTGCAGGTAGGCAATGCAGCAGGTATCAGTTCGAGTGCCACAGCGGTGAGTGCATTGCTATCTACAATGCTTGTGACGGTATACCCCAATGCAGGGACGGTAGCGATGAAACCGCAGCGCTGAAATGTCCGTCAGCACATACGGGGATTGGTAAGTGATGTGTGCTTTGGTATATATAAGTAATGGTAGCAGATTTGAGAGACTTTTAGTCAGGTACAAAGTGATGCACTTTAGTATGTCAGCATTGTAGTGTGATGCACTTTAGTATGTCAGCATTGCAGTGTGATGCACTTTAGTATGTCAGCATTGCAGTGTGATGCACTTTAGTGTGTCATCATTGCAGTGTGATGCACTTTAGAGTCTCAGCATTGCAGTGTGATGCACTTTAGTGTCTCAGCATTGCAGTGTGATGCACTTTAGTGTCTCAGCATTGCAGTGTAATGCACTTTAGTGTCTCAGCATTGCAGTGTGATGCACTTTAGTGTCTCAGCATTGCAGTGTGATGCACTTTAGTGTCTGAGCATTGCAGTGTGATGCACTTTAGTGTCTCAGCATTGCAGTGTAATGCACTTTAGTGTCTCAGCATTGCAGTGTGATGCACTTTAGTGTCTCAGCATTGCAGTGTGATGCACTTTAGTATGTCAGCATTGCAGTGTGATGCACTTTAGTGTCTCAGCATTGCAGTGTGATGCACTTTAGTGTCTGAGCATTGCAGTGTGATGCACTTTAGTATGTCAGCATTGCAGTGTGATGCACTTTAGTATGTCAGCATTGCAGTGTGATGCACTTTAGTATGTCAGCATTGCAGTGTGATGCACTTTAGTGTCTGAGCATTGCAGTGTGATGCACTTCAGTGTCTGAGCATTGCAGTGTGATGCACTTTAGTGTCTGAGCATTGCAGTGTGATGCACTTTAGTGTCTCAGCATTGCAGTGTGATGCACTTTAGTGTCTCAGCATTGCAGTGTGATGCACTTTAGTGTCTGAGCATTGCAGTGTGATGCACTTTAGTGTCTGAGCATTGCAGTGTGATGCACTTCAGTGTCTGAGCATTGCAGTGTGATGCACTTTAGTGTCTGAGCATTGCAGTGTGATGCACTTTAGTGTCTCAGCATTGTAGTGTGATGCACTTTAGTGTCTCAGCATTGCAGTGTGATGCACTTTAGTGTCTGAGCATCGCAGTGTGATGCACTTTAGTGTCTGAGCATTGCAGTGTGATGCACTTTAGTGTCTCAGCATTGCAGTGTGATGCACTTTAGTGTCTCAGCATTGCAGTGTGATGCACTTTAGTGTCTGAGCATTGCAGTGTGATGCACTTTAGTGTCTGAGCATTGCAGTGTGATGCACTTCAGTGTCTGAGCATTGCAGTGTGATGCACTTTAGTGTCTGAGCATTGCAGTGTGATGCACTTTAGTGTCTCAGCATTGTAGTGTGATGCACTTTAGTGTCTCAGCATTGCAGTGTGATGCACTTTAGTGTCTCAGCATCGCAGTGTGATGCACTTTAGTGTCTGAGCATTGCAGTGTGATGCACTTTAGTGTCTCAGCATTGCAGTGTGATGCACTTTAGTGTCTCAGCATTGCAGTGTGATGCACTTTAGTGTCTCAGCATTGCAGTGTGATGCACTTTAGTGTCTGAGCATTGCAGTGTGATGCACTTTAGTGTCTGAGCATTGCAGTGTGATGCACTTCAGTGTCTGAGCATTGCAGTGTGATGCACTTTAGTGTCTGAGCATTGCAGTGTGATGCACTTTAGTGTCTCAGCATTGTAGTGTGATGCACTTTAGTGTCTCAGCATTGCAGTGTGATGCACTTTAGTGTCTCAGCATCGCAGTGTGATGCACTTTAGTGTCTCAGCATTGCAGTGTGATGCACTTTAGTGTCTCAGCATTGCAGTGTGATGCACTTTAGTGTCTCAGCATTGCAGTGTGATGCACTTTAGTGTCTCAGCATTGCAGTGTGATGCACTTTAGTGTCTCAGCATTGCAGTGTGATGCACTTTAGTGTCTCAGCATTGCAGTGTGATGCACTTTAGTGTCTCAGCATCGCAGTGTGATGCACTTTAGTGTCTCAGCATTGCAGTGTGATGCACTTTAGTGTCTCAGCATTGCAGTGTGATGCACTTTAGTGTCTCAGCATTGCAGTGTGATGCACTTTAGTGTGTCAGTATTGCAGTGTGATGCACTTTAGTGTCTCAGCATTGCAGTGTGATGCACTTTAGTGTGTCAGTATTGCAGTGTGATGCACTTTAGTGTCTCAGCATTGCAGTGTGATGCACTTTAGTGTCTCAGCATTGCAGTGTGATGCACTTTAGTGTGTCAGTATTGCAGTGTGATGCACTTTAGTGTCTCAGCATTGCAGTGTGATGCACTTTAGTGTCTCAGCATTGCAGTGTGATGCACTTTAGTGTCTCAGCATTGCAGTGTGATGCACTTTAGTGTCTCAGCATTGCAGTGTGATGCACTTTAGTGTCTCAGCATTGCAGTGTGATGCACTTTAGTGTGTCAGTATTGCAGTGTGATGCACTTTAGTGTCTCAGCATTGCAGTGTGATGCACTTTAGTGTCTCAGCATTGCAGTGTGATGCAATTTAGTGTCTCAGCATTGCAGTGTGATGCACTTTAGTGTCTCAGCATTGCAGTGTGATGCACTTTAGTGTCTCAGCATTGCAGTGTGATGCACTTTAGTGTCTCAGCATTGCAGTGTGATGCACTTTAGTGTCTCAGCATTGCAGTGTGATGCACTTTAGTGTCTCAGCATTGCAGTGTGATGCACTTTAGTGTGTCAGCATTGCAGTGTGATGCACTTTAGTGTCTCAGCATTGCAGTGTGATGCACTTTAGTGTGTCAGTATTGCAGTGTGATGCACTTTAGTGTGTCAGCATTGCAGTGTGATGCACTTTAGTGTCTCAGCATTGCAGTGTAATGCACTTTAGTGTCTCAGCATTGCAGTGTGATGCACTTTAGTATGTCAGCATTGCAGTGTGATGCACTTTAGTATGTCAGCATTGCAGTGTGATGCACTTTAGTGTCTGAGCATTGCAGTGTGATGCACTTTAGTATGTCAGCATTGCAGTGTGATGCACTTTAGTATGTCAGCATTGCAGTGTGATGCACTTTAGTATGTCAGCATTGCAGTGTGATGCACTTTAGTGTCTGAGCATTGCAGTGTGATGCACTTCAGTGTCTGAGCATTGCAGTGTGATGCACTTTAGTGTCTCAGCATTGCAGTGTGATGCACTTTAGTGTCTGAGCATTGCAGTGTGATGCACTTTAGTGTCTCAGCATTGCAGTGTGATGCACTTTAGTGTCTGAGCATTGCAGTGTGATGCACTTTAGTGTCTCAGCATTGCAGTGTGATGCACTTTAGTGTCTCAGCATTGCAGTGTGATGCACTTTAGTGTCTCAGCATTGCAGTGTGATGCACTATGAAAAAGTCTATTAAAATTACTTTATTTTACCGGAGGATAATTTGAGACACTAAAGTGCATTGCACTGAAACGCTTTCAACCTCTTGAAGCACACAAGTGCATCAAAATTATAGTTGATGCACTTAATTGTCACGTTTTTGCATCAGAGTTTATAGAGGTAGACACATGTGTGTTTAGAATATTTTCTTGGGGTGGGTCAAGATGATTGAGTCAATAATTGACTTATTGTCCTCAACACTGTGTACTGCTTACTCTATGGCCACTGATAATTAAATCTTCTATCACTCCATCATAATTTTCTTTTTGACTAGTAATTGTGTATATTCATTTTTTATTACCTTAGAAAAATTGCGGAAAGTTATGTTCCAGGAACCAGTTTGTTAGATTTTGGGAACGACCAGGTTAAGGTCATTTATAAGCGGCGGCGAAGGTATGCGCTCCAAAAACGAGTGTCCTTCATCTAGTTCTTATTGCACTGACCTTTTCTTTCGGGTCACGATTTTATTTTGATATGATTTAAATTCTGTAACAATTTTATTATTAGTTAAAATATTCACCGTGATTCTATTTCAATTCTCCTAACGCATCAGATGCAGAGCGGAGTCTTGTCCTTCAACCCAAACCCCCCGGGGCACGGGAAAGGATCCGGGTGGAGGAGCCCAGACAGGCGGAGTATGGAGGAGAGGCGTCACCTTTGATAAGGAGTAAAGAGGAGGAGGAGTCAAAGAGTCGCCAGTTCAGTGGGAGTGAGTTCTGTCATATATATCCATTAAAATTAATAGGGTACGTTACGAATTATCGGTCGGTTTCACATCTTCGTTCATATAATAAAGAAAGATATAATAATGATTTAGTACTTTTTTTGGTATCATACCTCTATCATATGATATTCCTAGATGTAAATAGGGTAACTACACAATAGCCGATATGACACAGTAACCGATAGCAAGGTAATAAAAGATGTTCAGGTTTTGATAGGAAGTGGCTAGGAAGGATCTTTTCAGTGTACCGTGTAGTGGCTAGGAAGGATCTTTTCAGTGTACCGTGTAGTGGCTAGGAAGGATCTTTTCAGTGTACCGTTTAGTGGCTAGGAAGGATCTTTTCAGTGTACCGTGTAGTGGCTAGGAAGGATCTTTTCAGTGTACCGTGTAGTGGCTAGGAAGGATCTTTTCAGTGTACCGTGTAGTGGCTAGGAAGGATCTTTTCAGTGTACCGTGTAGTGGCTAGGAAGGATCGTTTCAGTGTACCGTGTAGTGGCTAGGAAGGATCTTTTCAGTGTACCGTGTTGTGGCTTGGAAGGATCGTTTAAGTGTGCCGTGTAGTGGCTAGGAAGGATCTTTTCAGTGTACCGTGTAGTGGCTAGGAAGGATCGTTTCAGTGTACCGTGTAGTGGCTAGGAAAGATCTGTTCTAGTGTACCGTGTAGTGGCTAGGAAAGATCTTTTCAGTGTACCGTGTAGTGGCTAGGAAGGATCTTTTCAGTGTACCGTGTAGTGGCTAGGAAGGATCTTTTCAGTGTACCGTGTAGTGGCTAGGAAGGATCGTTTCAGTGTACCGTGTAGTGGCTAGGAAGGATCTTTTCAGTGTACCGTGTTGTGGCTTGGAAGGATCGTTTAAGTGTACCGTGTAGTGGCTAGGAAGGATCTTTTCAGTGTACCGTGTAGTGGCTAGGAAGGATCGTTTCAGTGTACCGTGTAGTGGCTAGGAAAGATCTGTTCTAGTGTACCGTGTAGTGGCTAGGAAAGATCTTTTCAGTGTACCGTGTAGTGGCTAGGAAAGATCTTTTCAGTGTACCGTGTAGTGGCTAGGAAGGATCTTTTCAGTGTACCGTGTAGTGGCTAGGAAGGATCGTTTCAGTGTACCGTGTAGTGGCTAGGAAGGATCTTTTCAGTGTACCGTGTTGTGGCTTGGAAGGATCGTTTCAGTGTACCGTGTAGTGGCTAGGAAGGATCTTTTCAGTGTACCGTGTAGTGGCTAGGAAAGATCTTTTCAGTGTACCGTGTAGTGGCTAGGAAGGATCTTTTCAGTGTACCGTGTAGTGGCTAGGAAAGATCTTTTCAGTGTACCGTGTAGTGGCTAGGAAGGATCTTTTCAGTGTACCGTGTAGTGGCTAGGAAGGATCGTTTCAGTGTACCGTGTAGTGGCTAGGAAGGATCTTTTCAGTGTACCGTGTAGTGGCTAGGAAGGATCGTTTCAGTGTACCGTGTACTGGCTAGGAAAGATCTTTTCAGTGTACCGTGTAGTGGCTAGGAAAGATCTTTTCAGTGTACCGTGTAGTGGCTAGGAAAGATCTTTTCAGTGTACCGTGTAGTGGCTAGGAAAGATCTTTTCAGTGTACCGTGTAGTGGCTAGGAAGGATCTTTTCAGTGTACCGTGTAGTGGCTATAGGAAGGATCGTTTCAGTGTACCGTGTAGTGGCTAGGAAGGATCTTTTCAGTGTACCGTGTTGTGGCTTGGAAGGATCGTTTCAGTGTACCGTGTAGTGGCTAGTAAGGATCTTTTCAGTGTACCGTGTAGTGGCTAGGAAAGATCTTTTCAGTGTACCGTGTAGTGGCTAGGAAGGATCTTTTCAGTGTACCGTGTAGTGGCTAGGAAAGATCTTTTCAGTGTACCGTGTAGTGGCTAGGAAGGATCTTTTCAGTGTACCGTGTAGTGGCTAGGAAGGATCGTTTCAGTGTACCGTGTAGTGGCTAGGAAGGATCTTTTCAGTGTACCGTGTAGTGGCTAGGAAGGATCGTTTCAGTGTACCGTGTACTGGCTAGGAAAGATCTTTTCAGTGTACCGTGTAGTGGCTAGGAAAGATCTTTTCAGTGTACCGTGTAGTGGCTAGGAAAGATCTTTTCAGTGTACTGTGTAGTGGCTAGGAAAGATCTTTTCAGTGTACCGTGTAGTGGCTAGGAAAGATCTTTTCAGTGTACTGTGTAGTGGCTAGGAAAGATCTTTTCAGTGTACCGTGTAGTGGCTAGGAAAGATCTTTTCAGTGTACCATGTCATTCGAACTGAATGACATGGTACACTGAAAAGATCCTTCCGTTAGCCAATTCCTATTGAAATTTGGACATCTTTTATTACTTAGCTATCGGTTACGGTGTCATATCGGTTACTGTGACATATCGGTTACTGTGTCATATCGGCTATTGTGTCATATCGGTTACTGTGTCATATCGGCTATTGCGTAGTTACGTATCTTAGTAAAACCCTATAGGTTTATAAGTTGCTACTATGTTTGTTATCTTTACAGGTACTGATAGAGGTGTCTTCACCCATCACCCTACACTTCTTGATGGCTATTCTAAATACAATGTTCCTGGGGCAGAAGGGTATGTAGCAAACATATTTGCTTGTTACCATCAAATATTATATTTGTATTGTAGTCTCATTAATTTATTGTTAAGATTCAAAATAAACGGGATACCATTTATCTAGAGAATATTTAAACTCAACGTTGAAGGTATTTTCAGGTTTCAAGCTTCCATATAAAGGGATTGGGATTTCCATTCATCATCAGCACAGGAAGTCAGATATTGTCTTGTTGATGAACGAAAATCTTTCTATTCGAAAGTTTCTAACTTGAAAATACTTTCAACGTTGATTTTTATTTTTAAATAACCTCTTGATGAGAAGTCTCAATAATATAACAGTACCCGCTACAATGAAAAGTTTTCTATGAATCATCATTTACTATGCATCATAGTTTTCTATGTCGTTTTCTATGTCTCAGCGTTAGCGGGTACTCAGCTAAAGAAGACAGTGCGGGTTATGGTGGCAGAGGGAAAGGACCTGGTTATTACGACTATTCTTCTAGAGGATCTTACCCTTCGTCACGATATGGCAACACTGCTGGTGAGAAGAAAATGTTTGTACAATTTTCTTATTTATTACCAATGGCCAAAAAATCAAAGAATATAGATTTAAATCTTATCTGAAACTAAACGGAATGTCAATATTTTTATTATTTATTATTATTTCTACTGATGAATTAAAACAACGGCAACATATTATTACTAAATCTATATTTTAATATATTTATTTAATTATAAGGCATGGCATCTAAACAATGAACAAAAAGCTGAGTTAACTTTTAATTTCTTGCTTTAAACGAAAGAATATTGTTTTAAATTTTTTTTGTCTGAAACTTACTACTAGTTTTTATGTTTGTTTTTTCAGGTGTTGGTGAGTATGACTCAAAGTACTCACGAAATGATTACCCAGACTACTCATCTAACGTTGCTTCAGGTATTTACTCACCTGGCGACTCATCTTACTCACAGACTCAGAGTCAACATGTGAGTATTTCAACTTTAGGCACCCCTATCAAAAAATTAAATTATTTTAACAATTATTTTTAATTAAATTAAAACAACTGCTATTATGGCAAATAGGAATCATAAATGTCATCCGACTGATGTCACGATGGCTTCGAAAAGCTTGGGATTTTTAAAACTACCTATCTTGTCAAATTAATTCAGTCAACAAAAGTAAAATAGTTTGTAGAAAGTGATATATAAATGCAACAAGTGAATACCTTCCTTATTGAACTTGTTTAAAAAAATCCGTGTTTTCCATTTTTGCTTCATCATCGTTTTTTGCTTCATTTGTTTCATTATATTCTAGATAAATATATTGTTTCTATTAGTTACTATTGATATTGTGTGTTTTTTTTATCGACAGAATCCATCTCTTTGGTCTCCCAACGAGTCCAACAGACTGCCTTTGTACCTCCAGAACTCTGCCAACAACCTTCAGCAACAAAATGGCGGCTCTTCCCAGCGGTACTACTACAATCCAATGGCCTCAAACAGCCAGCAACCACAACAAGCACCACAGCAGCTGCTGGCGCAGAGGACTCGGCTCCAAATGCCTTCCCTCCAACAGCAACAGCAACAGCAGTATATAGGCACGGTGAAGCAGCCTGGCAAGATGTACCCTGTCCCTAGGGAGCGGGAACCTTCTGGGTACCAAACGGCAAATGGAGCCAGAATAGGGGGCATCCAGGTGAAAAGTTATTAAATAATCAAATGAGATTGTAAAAACAGAAAGTTAAATTGGAGAGTAGTTAAAGTTACTTAATTTAAAGTTAAATTAAGTAGGCCTAATACGTTAAATTGAAAATATTAAGTATAGTTATTATAGTAAGTAGCTAGGTATTATATAACCTAATGATTATTTTTCAGTGAAATAATTTGTTCATTGATCGATGGTGACCTATTTTGATCCTAAATTTTTGGTGAATAGTTTCTCAGTTTTCTATTTTATTCTCTAACATTTAGAAATAAATACTTACTTATTTCACTAGATATTCTTGTGAAAATAATTGGCAGGTTTCAATAAAAAAAAATATTTTCAATAGGGCAACGGATTGCTGAATGCTGGTGAACCTCGTCTCAAACCGACAATTCTAAACAACAGCAGTAAGTTGAATTGCTTATTTAAATGCTTACCTAACTGTTCACTGTAAAACTAATGGCATAGATAATAATTAATTTTTATTTCTAGATGGTAACAGCGGGAGACCGAATTTGATTCCTGTCATTCCGAATTCACATCCGGCTGCAAAGCCTGAAAAATCAAACGAAGATTCCAAGCCTTCATCGAACAGCTCCATGCCTCAAAATACAAACAATGTTTCGCTAAACTCGTCCAAAGATAGCCAACCAATTAGAAATGAAACAACTAGTGCTTCCTCAAACTCCACATCTTCTAGTTTGCTCGAGTCGATGTCCATCTTAGGACCCTGGAAAGCGATGGTGTCCAAATGGAAGCTGGATCCCTCTGAAGTGGAGGCTGAGAGGAGGGAGAGTGAGATTCAGATATCTGGAGCTATAGCTGCTCTAAGTCTAGGTGAGATTCAATGAAGGTAAAGTATCTGGAAATGGAGATATCTAGAAATCCATATATCTGGAAATGGAGATATCTAGAAATGGAGATATCTAGAAATCCATATATCTGGAAATGGAGATATCTAGAAATGCAGATATCTAGAAAAGCAGATATCTGGAAATGAAGATATCTAAAAATGCAGATATCTAGAAAAGCAGATATCTGGAAATGAAGATATCTTTGGTTCCTTGATATTCATAAAAACGGAAATTTAGAAATTTGTTTATATCAGATATAATATTAGGAAAAATTTAAAGGGGCAGTCAATAGGCCTTTTACATTTGAATGAAAAATTAGGAATAAAATCTACTTCTTACCTGTGGATACTTAAATTAAATTGAAATGATATTCAAGTAATACTGTATCTTCACTACTAATATTATAACTCTTTTTACATGTATAGTTATATCTTCACTACTAATATCATACTTCTTTTAACAGGTATAGTCGTGTCTTCAATGTTGATAGTACTGATCATGTGCAGACTCCGTGGACTTCGCAGGCGAAGACACAGAGGAGGCAGGTCTCCATTTGCTCATGATGCTGACTACCTAGTCAATGGAATGTACCTCTGAAGGGCCAGTCCACTGCTATTATAATGTCTAAGTCCGTTGGTAGCGAATAACGATTGGTTTTTATTTCCATCTAGTAATCTTGATAAACAACAATTTGAAAATATTAAATATATATTTTATTTAGAATTTATTTCCTAGAAATCAGTTTCACTCTACTGATTCATCTTCTTCAGTAAACAAAGTTTCAATTCACTTAGAATAAAAGAAAAAATAGATACAATTATTTCAGAAAATATATCCCGTTACGTTTATACAAAAAATTACTTTCATGATTTATCAATGTATATTGATCTATTAAGTGAAATTTCTGACTTTATTCTCAACTGTTAAATTTTTGACATGGTTTATCATCATCTACTTGTATAACAACCACCAATCGTCGTATCTGTGAAGTAACTTACGAATTATCCTTTCACGTTATGGTCTCGTAATCTAGGCAGAGTGTTTGTATATTGTAATGCGATATGTGTACATTGGAACGTGTTGGAACGCTTTGGAACAAGATTGAAGGCGTTGGAAGAAGCTTGAACGAGTTGGAACCGAGTTTGAACGCGTTGGAGCAATCTTGAACGAGTTGGAACGAGTTTGAACGCGTCGAAACTAGTTTGAACGCTTTAAAACAACAAAGAACGTTTTGGAACAAGTCTGAACATGATGGAACGAGTTGGAACTGAGTTTGAACGCGTTGGAACAGGCTTGAACGCGTTGGAACAATCTTGAACGTGTTGGAACGAGTTTGAACGCGTTGAAACTAGTATGCACGCTTTAGAACAGTTAAGAACGTTTTGGAACGAGTTTGAACATGATGGAAAGAGTTTGAACGTGTCAGAATGAGTTCGAACGTTTAGAAACGAGTTCGAATGCGTTGGAACACGTTGGAGTGTATGAAAGTATGTAGGTGCACTTAAACTACAATGACTGGAGCATTCTAGGAAACTGTGAGTCATAGCAGCGATGGTTAGAATTAAGATACCCTAAAATGTAGTCAAATAACGTCAACAAAAAGCTGTGAAAGGCCCATTCTGATCTAGCAGATAAATCGCCGCGTTTTCACCGCCAGTTTACGCCTCTTCAATTAATCTCTGTTAAATGAATGGAAGGCGGTAGAAACGCTAGTGTAGACTGTAAATTTGACTTCCCAAAAATTTAACCTTGATTAATTGAGGACGCGTGAACTGGGTGGTGCAAACGAGGCGTTTTATATGCTAGAATAGAATCTGCCAAACGTGCTTAGACGCTGTTCTTTACATCAACTGTGGAAAGAATTGCTATTATCTTACAAAGAAGTATCGACACCGCTATTAATCGAATGTTATTTTCTTTAATATTGTTGTACCTAGTTCTATTGTTCAAAAAATTAAAATTTTATCACGCACATTAATTTTTAAAATTTAATGATGGTACTGATACTTCTTTCTATGATGGTACATAAATGTGCTTATTATTCTATTAGGTTTCGAATGTGGACAATTTTCAGTTTTAAAATGATTAGAATTTATTACATGCAATTATATATATTTTATGCCACGCTTTATATGTTCTCACGCTGAATTAGGTATAGAAAGTAAAATGCACAAAAAAGAGTATTGGAATTATTTATACAATGAACCTAAAGATTCACAAGAAATTGATAGCTTAGAGATATTCAATTTATGATTAATTTTTATATGTGACAATGTGTTATTGTCACGCTATTAATTCTTGTCGTTATTTAATATATAAAAATTTAATATTTTAAAGGATTTGATTGAATGTCTATAGTGAATTGAAAGAAAGTGATCATATTATATTTTGCTATCGAAACATGTTTATTGTGCAGTTTTCTACATGTCAAATTGATGAGAAATATAACAAATTAAATTGATGTATAGTTTCTTATATCCTTATTTTGAAACAGTGAATTTTGAATATTCTAAAATTTAAGATCTTCCAGATTAGCAGCAATGTCTCAGATGTCAAAAGAAAAAGACTTCGGAGAAGCAGTCAGATAGGAAAATGGCACCATGAACAAAGTCACTTACAAAAACTGTTCGGTATTAAAGCTCATGGATGCAGCAAAGCTACTTCGTGGCTCAGTCTTAATTATAAAAAGTGAATGACTAAATAGTGATTGAAAATTACAAGAAGAATTAACAATTTATGGTTAGAAGAAGAATTAACAATTTATGATTACAGAAGAATTAACAATTTATGGTTACAGAAGAATTAACAGTTTATGGTTATAAGAGGAAGTAACAATTTATGGTTAAAAGAAGAATTAACAATTTATGGTTGCAGAAGAATTAACAATTTATGGTTACAGAAGAATTAACAGTTTATGGTTATAAGAGGAAGTAACAATTTATGGTTAAAAGAAGAATTAACAATTTATGGTTGCAGAAGAATTAACAATTTATGGTTACAGAAGAATTAACAGTTTATGGTTACAAGAGGAAGAAACAATTAGTAATCGAAATTACAACAGTTTATGGGTCAAAGAAAACCGTCAAATTTCTTTCTTTGATACCTGACTTCACAATTAAAATAATTGTAGTAGAAAAAGCCTATTATTTCACTGCATTTTGTAAAGAGAATTTTCGATACATTCAGTGTTAGGCAGAATTGCTTCAGTTTTAAAATACGTTATAACCGGAAGAAGAAGAATGATTGCTTTTGGAGATTTTAATATTGAAAGGAAACAATATCAGTCTATAATGTTATTTAAATATTTATAGTCACTTTATTGTATTTTGTATATTACATAATAAATTCGATTGGTGGCTCATCAAAATTTTCTTTCTGGATTTATATTAAATTTAGGTACGCTTATTACAAAATTCTCTAATTTTTATAAAACATGAAAAATTTAACGAGGCGCAATAATAATGGTATATATTCGATTTCAAAATGATGTATTATTTTCATTGCAAGAATTTTCCATTAACATCTAATTGATAGAATATTAGATTATAATTAGTTAATTGTTATTGAAGCCTCTCTATTTTCGAACAATTATTCTAACTAATTATATAACTTGGAATCAAATGACTTGGATTAATTATTTCGTATTCGATTTGAACGATGCAATACGGATAAAATCTTAAACCAGGAAATAATGAAAATACATTTAAATTTTATACAAGAATATAATATTTGCTGATTAGTTATTAATAAATATTGTATAGATTATTAACACTGGGCAAAATTGTTTAATATTGTTACAATATTGGGACGATGTAATAATGATATTGAGGTAATGTTGGAACAATATTGGAGAAATGTTGTAACAATATTGGAGCAATGTTGTAACAATATTGGAGAAATGTTGTAACAATATTGGAGCAATGTTGTAACAATATTAGAGCAATGTTGTAACAATATTAGAGCAATGTTGTAACAATATTGGAGCAATGTTGTAACAATATTGGGGCAATGTTGTAACAATATTGGAGCAATGTTGTAACAATATTAGAGCAATGTTGTAACAATATTGGAGCAATGTTGTAACAATATTGGGGCAATGTTGTCCCATTAAACATGGTTACCTGAGTAATACAATAACCATATGCTTAATAGTAACTGTTATCATTAATATCTGACGTAAGTATCATTAATTGGTGGTAGATTTATGAGCTCACTCATATGAACATTAAATTGACTAATGGGAAACCCTGTAGTTCATAAAGAGGTATTACCATCTTATCATTATTCTCACTTACTTACTACTTAGGTATGTAAGAGGTATTACCATCTTATCATTATTCTCACTTACTTACTACTTAGGTATGTAAGAGGTATTACCATCTTATCATTATTCTCACTTACTTACTACTTAGGTATGTAAGAGGTATTAATTTTACTTTTACTTACTTAGGTAGGTGAGAGGTATTAATTTTACTTTTACTTACTTAGGTAGGTGTAAGGTAATTACTAATTAACTTTACTCTTGCTTACAGGTAGGTGAAAAGTAAAGATTAATTAATTTTATTCTTTCTTACAGGTAGGTGAAAAGTAAAGATTAATTAATTTTATTCTTACTTACAGGTAGGTGAAAAGTAATTACTAAATAATTTTTCTCTTACTTACTTAGGTAGGTGAAAGGTAATTAAATTTAACTATTTATAGGATTAATTTTTTTTACAATAAATTGTTCAATTACAGTACAGTTCCTCAATATGGACAACTGAGGAGTCCATAAATTTTGTATTCTATATATAATGTAAAAGGCAAAATAGAGTAGGTAAAAAAAAAACAATATAATAATAAAAATAATTGAAATTAGTAAACATATCTTTTTATTGAAATATTCAATTATTAAATAGTCTGAATTACCATGTGTTTACAAATTGTTCCTAATTAGTTCTATTTAAAATAGACATTTCATTTTATGATATAAAATTCCCATAGCTGAATTTAGATCCCCAAATAAATTTAGTTAACTGAAGTCCATTTTAAAGCTAGGCACTTTTATTTGGGTAAATGATGGCTACAATTTAGGCAAACCGAACGAATTGGCTTTAATTACATATAAAAGAATTGCATGGTCTAATAAAACACCCTTTTCCCCATTCTACCTAAACAAAACAAATTGACTGAGTACTTAAGTACAAAATAGACAATAACGGAGCGAGCAAAAATTACTTAAATGGTTATTTTATAATTACCATATGTAATTATAAAGATTTTATTAGTTGATTATGGAAAATTATTCTCAGAATTTTATACAGGGTGACCCACAAAAAAGTGTACCCAACTTAGAATTAATATAAATATCGTATTTATAAGTAGTTGAAGTGAATATAAAAACTAGATTTTTTTTTTCATATCCATTCTACCACCGTCATTGCTTAAGATTGTACGTGTGCGGTATTAATATTAAATTCAAACTTGGGTACACTTTTTTGTGGGTCACCCTGTATATACCTGACAACAAGGACTTATTCCTGTGATCATTAAGGGAATATCCCAGGGAAAATGAACATTGATTCTTGGGATAGTCCCCTATTATCCCAAGAATAAATTCTTGTTGTCAGGGATACTGTATATATATACACTAGAGTATTTTCCCGTTAAAAATAATGGTTATTCATCAATAGGAATGTTATTAGGTTAGTTTTAATGAATTAAATTGAATTTATTTTTATGCATTAATCCTATTTATTTTATAGGTAAAGTAATTTTAATAATTGAATAAAAACAGAGGAATTTAAATACATAGTCAATATATTTCCGTGCGTATCATAGTTACATTCTTCATGTTTAATACCCGTCGAGTATAAGCGGACACCAAACAAATGAATACAAAAAAATAAATAAATAAGCACACGAGGGAAATTATAAGTATAGATTAACTATATACAACTGTTCACTAACTAAAACTTCACTAAAGCAATACTACTATAAAAAAAATCCTCATTCCTGAAACGCAAAATAGCCCATATACAGGAACCAAACCAAGCAGAAAAGACAATTAAATTCTATTACCCTTACCTGGTGACCAGCTAATACAAGCAAGAAGAACAAAACTTAAAAAGAAACAATACAATGCTAAAATCGATCTATTGTAAAAGCAAAGAACTGTCAAATTTACTCATCTGCAAAAATGAATTCATAAACGAGACCAATAGCCATTTATCTAGTTTACAAATAGGTTTGTGTGGAGTTTCGAACCTCATTCTTCTACATTGGCTATACCATTACATTACAACCTCAAAACAACGCGCACTAGCCCATACCCAAAAAGGAAGCATTGAAAAGAAGATCAAAACCGAAGACGAAACTCCATCCATGCAAATCTTCCGCTCTCCACTAAATATAGCACTACAAACAGCTGAAGTCATGTGCACTGAAACGACTCATTGCTTGAGTCAAAGCTACAAAACTTGAATAATGGAGTCTTTTCTTGATTGACTCTACCTGAGTCAATCTGACTATGAATTAAGAGTCAACATGACTCTAGTTTTTTGAGTAAAATGTTAAGAAGAGTCAAATTGACTCACATTTTGAACCGGTTTTGGGACAAACTGAAAAGTCAAATCTTGAGTTAATTTAAATCGTATTTTTTTAAGAGTACAACAAGACAGAAGAGCCAAACTAATCAGCATGAAGGAGACACCCGTAAGTCCCGTATACTTCAAGATTTTCAGTTATTTTATTTAGCTTCACTTTCTTCAAAAACACTAAATAGGTTATATAATATTCATTACATACATTATTAGAGCACACATCTGTTACTCTTCCTTCTATGGAAGAAGAGTTTTAATTATCACAGTTTCATTATCGCTAACTATCTACCCTAATAGAGGTAGATAAAAAACATCCTAGAAACACTAGACAACGCAAACGGCCCAACTGTGGCCCAAACTCCTCTCCGATTTAATCAAGTTATGTTTAACTAAATGAGTTAATTAGGGACCAAGAAGTTGAATTTGGTGTAGTAATATTGAAGACAGAGGTGCAATAATTTGGGCGACATGTGCACCAAGTGGCCGATCTTTTACCCTAACTATCATTGTGACTGAAATCGAACAGCTTGTGGGTTTCAGATGTTCGAAGACTGAGCGTTCGCCTCAATGAATACCGAATACACCAAACTAAATTCATGCAGTCATGGAACGATTGGAACATGTTGTGACACATTTAAAAATATTATAGTGATAACCAACGGGGGAAAACTAGTTTTTAGTTCCTTTTATGGTATTATCTGGCTATATCCTGCTTGGCCAGAGTTCTCTCCTTTCATCTGGCTATATCTTGGCCAGAGTTCTCTCCTTTCATCTGGCTATATCTTGGCCAGAGTTCTCTCCTTTCATCTGGCTATATCTTGGCCAGAGTTCTCTCCTTTCATCTGGCTATATCCTGGCCAGAGTTCTCTCCTTTCAACTGGCTATATCTTGGCCAGAGTTCTCTCCTTTCATCTGGCTATATCTTGGCCAGAGTTCTCTCCTTTCATCTGGATATATCTTGACCAGAGTTCTCTCCTTTCATCTGGCTATATCCTGCTTGGCCAGAGTTCTCTCCTTTCAACTGGCTATATCCTGCTTGGCCAGAGTTTTCTCCTTTCATCTGGATATATCCTGCTTGGCCAGAGTTCTCTCCTTTCATCTGGCTATATCTTGGCCAGAGTTCTCTCCTTTCATCTGGCTATATCTTGGCCAGAGTTCTCTCCTTTCAACTGGATACTTCTTGGCCAGAGTTCTCTTCTTTCATCTGGCTATATCCTGGCCAGAGTTCTCTCCTTTCATCTGGCTATATCTTGGCCAGAGTTCTCTCCTTTCATCTGGATATATCTTGGCCAGAGTTCTCTCCTTTCATCTGGCTATATCTTAGCCAGAGTTCTCTCCTTTCATCTGGCTATATCCTTGCCAGAGTTCTCTCCTTTCATCTGGCTATATCCTGGCCAGGTCTTTCTTATTCATGCAGACAGTCCCCTGTAATTAGGCAAGCGTGTCTCCAAGACTTTTGCTCGTAATATCTAATGGAGCTTATTAAATTACGAGGCGATTGTCCTCCACTGGAAACGCCTTAATTAGTCCGCCTTTTAGTGTCTCTAGTACCATTCATACTCCCAGAGCTTTGAATCAATTCACATATTGAAACTGACTATAAATTACACTCCTTTTACAAACAATTGTAAATATTCCTATTCTGTAGAATTCAATCGATTCATTAGAAATAATTGTTTTTTCGATAAGATTATAAATGATGTTTTAATTAAAAGCTATTGCAATTAATCATTAATATCTTTTAAATAGTTGTCAATAATTGCCTCACTTTATTTAATTATTGTGATATGTGATGTTGATGGATTTTTATTGTGTATATTGAATTTTATTTTGGCTTCTCATATTACCGTTATTCTATTTAATATGCAAATTTCAATCATGATTATTTATTAACTTCAATTGAATGAGAATTGTTTGATAATTTTATACCTAGGTATTCGTATTGATTACTAATAAAATCTACATAAATAAATAAATCTAAATTGAATTCTTTATAAAGAAATAATTGCAAATACAGTAGAACTCCTCTATAGTGAACTCCTCTATAGTGAACACCTCTATAGTGAACTCCTCTATAGTGAACTCCTCTATAGTGAGCACCTCTATAGTGAACTCCTCTATAGTGAACTCCTCAATAGTGAACTCATCTATAGTGAACTCCTCTATAGTGAATATAAAGTCCTCAGTAAGAGAACTACCCCGTATAGTGAATGAATTTTTCTTTTGTCTGCCCTGAATGACCATCAGTTTTCTAAAACTGATTTTCATTCAGGGCAGACTAAAGATAATTTATTCACTATACGGGGTAATTCTCTTACTGAGGACTTTACATTCACTATAGAGGAGATTCATTTTAATCGGATATTTCTATCTTTCTATTGCCATGTTGAAATATTTTTAACTAAAACTCTATGCTTTAATTAAAAATGACACCCAATGGTATTCTATAGATCTATATATGATAATACGAATTATTATATTATAAAGGAAGGGCTCAATAACGAATAAAATAATTAAGAAAAACCTAAATTGAAACCACTAATAAGTAATATTTTAATTCAAAACAGAAAAATATTAAACAGTATAATTCAAAAACGACTAATTATGTGAAACATAATTAAGAAACACATTATTACGAAACCCATAAAAAGAAACAAAAATTAATAACCGGTATTATAATTCAAGGGAAATGAATATGCAATAAAATAACTATAAAAATTTTATTTCCAAAAATACTAATTATGAGTAATTTAATTTAAAAACATTCAAATATACTGAATATTTTAGTCTTAGCACAATACCTGTCCACACCGTAAGGGAGTGTATCATTAGTAACATTCTATTCATATATTCTAATACCCTGGAAAAAGTGTATAAACAAATAATAACTCTGTATATTATTTTTATATACTATAGGTTATAATTTCACATTTACATTTAATTAAAAAATCAATATTTTTAATGTGTATATATAGTAATATAATGTTTATGGGCTATAATATTCTAATATATTATAATGTATATATGTACATATAAAACAGGCAACCATGTTTATAATTTAACATACTTAAACTGTGAACATATAAATATTAATCTTTGTATCTGTTTTATGATGTATTATTTTTATGTTTTTTATTATAAAAGAAAAAAGTTTTGAAAGGCGTTGTTTTAATCTGTTAATTCATCATTTTATTGAACATATTTCTAATATTGAGTTTCATTCGCGGTAAACTCCTAGTTTAGTTGACCCTATCCAAGGGTCAACAAAACTAGGAATCGGGTACATAAATCCTATATTATAGCGTTGAACAATAAAAAAAAGTTCAAATTATTTTATGATATTATGATTTTTACAATTGAAATTTAAATGAAAATAAAATATTATTTGAATGTAATATGTAGGTATCTATAATACCGAACAACCATTCAAGAGAATGTCTCATGATTGAAAAAAATATGAACTTTTAAAACATTTTCCATCCTTCAACTATTCAAGAAAATGTTTTCAATTTATAAACTGTGCCATTTGAATATTCTACAGTCTTGTTAACGGATCCTTAATCTCAATGAATATATGTAAGATATGATTTAAATATTGATATCCCTTTATATTATATACCCGCTTCCTAGTTTAGTTGACTCTATCCAAGGGGTAACTAAACTAGGAGTTTACCTCATTCGCTATTGGAATTTTTTTTCCATTCATTTAATATCATAAATATTATTTAAACTTGTTACTTACTTGGTAAATATTTGGTATTGGAATATTTAGTTTGAATGGATATTACATATAAAATACAGATATTTATCTTACATAGAATACATTGTATGTATAATATTGACATATTTTATTATTATTATACATAATACATTGTAGAATATCTAAGTTTAATTATTGTGATGTTTATAAATTTTAATAACTTTTCAAAAACAAACTTTTAGAAGAAATTTAATTTAATTTCATAAAAAATGAAGGTTTGACTCACAGTTTATAAAAAATATAAATTTACTAAAAAAAAAATCAAAGGGAAAAATAAATTAAATGAATATATGCGACACTATTAATTATCTATATTACCCATTTGTATATCAAATAATAATTTATTTATTGAGCATAATTATAACGTATTGGACATCATTTCATTTTCTGACATTGCATAAAAATAAAGTAATATTGAATATCAATTTCAGGTACCTATGTATCAATGAACCATGACACATATAAAATAAAAATAAAATAACATGTATTCACAATAATTAGAGATAGGGTAAGATCCGAATTATTGGTCAGTACTACATCTTCGGACATATAAGAAAAAACAATATAAAAATCATTATTATTAGATAGCATTGTGAAATAATAATAATTTTTATATTGTTTTTCCTTATATGACCGAAGATGTAGTACTGACCGATAATTAGGAACTTACTCTTAAGTTAAATAATAGCAAACAACATTCATTATTTGTTTCATATGCAAAAAAATGAATTATCTTTCCTCTCAGATATAATATCTCTATACCCTACATACATTATAAAAATTAATAATACAACTTGTATGCACTGTATACACAATATACACTATAGTCACAGTACACACAAGAAACAGCATAAACTACACACAGTATACACTATAGTCACAGTACACACAAGAAACAGCATACACTACACACAGTATACACTATAGTCACAGTACACACAAGAAACAGCATACACTACACACAGTATACACTATAGTCACAGTACACACAAGAAACAGCATACAGTACACACAGTATACACTATAGTCAAAGTACACACAAGAAACAGCATACACTACACACAGTATACACTATAGTCACAGTACACACAAGAAACAGCATACACTACACACAGTATACACTATAGTCACAGTACACACAAGAAACAGCATACAGTACACACAGTATACACTATAGTCACAGTACACACAAGAAACAGCATACACTACACACAGTATACAATATAGTCACAGTACACACAAGAAACAGCATACAGTACACACAGTATACACTATAGTCACAGTACACACAAGAAACAGCATAAACTACACACAGTATACACTATAGTCACAGTACACACAAGAAACAGCATAAACTACACACAGTATACACTATAGTCACAGTACACACAAGAAACAGCATACACTACACACAGTATACACTATAGTCACAGTACACACAAGAAACAGCATACAGTACACACAGTATACACTATAGTCACAGCATACACTACACACAGTATACACTATAGTCACAGCATACACAGTACACACCATTTCTACCAAATAAAGTCAGTCTGTTATGGAAATAGCATTTACATTCGTGTCTGTTTGTGTAACGTCATACCAAAGGTTCTCAAACAGAGCTTAGCATGCTAATGGCTACCTTGCAGTCGATTGTCCTGATGTGTGCTCTGTTGAAGGTGAGACATGGTAGAGAAACTTTTGGTGGGGCCATAGAAGATGAAGAGAGAATGTTATGGTGGAGCCATAAAAGATGAAGAGAGAGTGTTATGGTGGGCCATAGAAGATGAAAGGAGAAAGTTATGGTGGGGCCGTAGAAGATTAAGAGAGAAAGTTATGGTGGGGCCGTAGAAGATGAAGGGAGAAAGTTATTGTGGGGCCTTAGAAGATAAAGTAGGGTCTCATCTAGATCCTCTATAGTGAATATGTGGAGTCCTGAGTAAGAGAACTATCCCTTATAGTGAAATAATTTTCTTTATTCTGCCATAAATGGCAAAAGGAAAATTGTTCATTGTTCAGGGTAGCATTCCTACTCAGGACTCTACATTCACTATAGAGGAGTTCACTATAGAGGAGTTCACTATAGAGGAGTTCACTATAGAGGAGTCCACTATAGAGGAGTTCACTATAGAGGAGTTCACTGTAGAGGAGTTCACTATAGAGGAGTCCACTATAGAGGAGTTCACTATAGAGGAGTTCACTATAGAGGAATCCACTATAGAGGAGTTCACTGTAGAGGAGTTCACTATAGAGGAGTTCACTATAGAGGAGTTCACTATAGAGGAGTCCACTATAGAGGAGTTCACTGTAGATGAGTTCACTATAGAGGAGTTCACTATAGAGGAGTCCACTATAGAGGATTTCACTATAGAGGAGTTCACTATAGAGGAGTTCACTGTAGAGGAGTTCACTATAGAGGAGTTGACTGTAGAGGAGTTCACTATAGAGGAGTCCACTAAAGAGGAGTCCTCTATAGAGGAGTTCACTGTAGAGGAGTTCACTATAGAGGAGTTCACTATAGAGGAGTTCACTATAAAGGAGTTCACTATAGAGGAGTCCACTGTAGAGGAGATCACTATAGAGGAGTTCACTATAGAGGAGTCCACTATAGAGGATTTCACTATAGAGGAGTTCACTATAGAGGAGTTCACTATAGAGGAGTCAACTACAGAGGAATTCACTATAGAGGAGTCCACTATAGAGAAGTCCACTATAGAGGAGTCCACTATAGATGAGTCCACTATAGACGAGTTCACTATAGAGGAGCTCTACTGCATAATATCTCTCATATTAACTACATGTCTTTTTTGTCATCATCTTTGTGAATAATGTAAAGGGTTTCCTACAAATGACAGTCCTATGCAATCACTCATAGGATGCACTAAAGACCGCATCTTCTGATGTGCTCCTGTAGACAGCAAAAAAAAAATATATAGGAAAGCCATAATCCCTTCTCAGTCATATCCTAATTACATTCTTGTGCAAAGATTCTTTCTTTATAGTGTGAATTATATCTAATTTTTAATATAAATAGAAGAAGAAGTTAAGGTGGGGCCATAGAAGATTAAGAAGAAATTCTCCTATCGCCCACCATAACTTTTTCTTGGGGGATATTAGAATAAAGGTGCCTAGAAATAAATAAACTTTTTTTATGGTATTTATTATATCTAACTTTCAATATAGGAGGAGTTATGGTGGGGCCATAGAAGATTTTGAATAATAATTCTCCTATCGGAACTTTCATGGGAGGATTATTAAAAGAAATGATAGCCAGTAAATAATCTAGCAAAGAATTTTCATTTTCTTCTCTTGAAATACGATTCAGGTCAATGAACTTTGATTAAAAATATAACCGCTAAATTATTCTCCAAGATAATTGTTCTCAATATACACAAATATATATTAAAATAATTTAAATGGAGTGAATTATAGTAACTTATATTTGTTTTGTTTCTGAATGGACGATTGTTCATGGATTATATTTTTATACCTAGTTTTTTATACAGAAATAGATGAGTTAAAATGTAGGTCAAAACAGATGATAATGAAGCGTTAACATTCATTTCACGAAGTTATTAATGTAAAAAGAACACAGTTTATTGTGCTAGATTTAAGTTTGAAATAAGTATTAGAAAATATCACATGTATTGATATAGCTATTGAAATGAAATATATATCATCACCCTGTATACTAATACACAGTGGGGTATTTTTCTGTTGGTGGTTGGTTGGTTGCGTGAAAAAATGTCACGCTTTAACAATTATAATACCAAAATCTGATAAAAACATAAAAATAACAAATCTGGATGACAAAAAAATCTGAATATTCAAAAAAATGATTACGGATAACCGAATAATCCGATTATTTTTTTAAAAAATTCATTAATTTCAAAATTAACCAAAAAATGATTGTCCGTCATTATTAACAGGTAAAAAAAAAAACAATGTATGGTGAATGGTTTAAACATTTCAATATGTATGTGTATATTAAAATTAATAATAGACGTTATGAGTTACAGTTACTCAACGTATATATTTTAATGATTATATATCACTTCTTCTGTTTTCATTAAACTTTAAAAAATAATATAGATAATAATTATGAAACGAAAATAAGTATTGAAATTTGCTACAATTCTTTCAGATGTCTTTCATTTTATAACTTTTAATACATACAATATAAACTCCTTTGTAAATAGCTTTACTTATTATGGCAATTGTATTGACTAGAATTCAAATTAAAAAGAAATACTTAAAATATATATTGGGAAAAGTTATTAGACTTAAAAGCATTGGGAATAAATTAGGCTTCACGTGCAATAAAACAAGAAATAAATGCGACATTCAATAAGGAAATGGGATATTTCTGCATCCAGATTAAATGAAAATGTTAACCAGTCGGTGAAGAATTCTCTTTATGGGGAAACTTTTAAAGATATAAAATAAATAAGTTGAATTAAAACTTTAAAAATAGTCTCTTCAATAAAAATAATTAGGGGTTAGTGAAATTGGTATTTGTATTTTTTTGGCTGAAATTAAATATAAATTACAAATAGACTATTTATTTTGATCCGAATATCTAGCATAATTCGGTCTGGTTTTGTTCATGTATTCTGTTGGTGTTATAAGATTGCATTCTAGCCAACTCATAATATGATTTAGAACTAAAGTAAATACGATAATTTAAACACAAACATATTCAGGAAATTCAAATCTTCACTCCAAACATATTGTCAAATATAAATACATGGCCAGGAAGAGAATAACTTTAATAAATCTAAAACTGTTAAATATTTCTAATTATTTCTTGGGGTCTGTTACTTTCGTTAATTTGTTGTCATTATTTTGCCTGGTTTCCTCTTTGATTTTTCTTTTTAATTGAATGTTTGTTTTTGGTTTATTAATGTCAATATTTATTTAAAGTGTCCCCATAGATTATAGTCGTGTATGAAGCTTACAAGTTAGATCCGAATATCTAAAAGATCATTTAATTTTGATAGTGTGATGGCTTATGAAATGATTGAACATTTTTTCAATCATTTCCAGACCAATTTCAAAATATTTATAGGTGAAGTTTCATTTTGGAAGAGTGAAGTTAGTAAACTGTCAAATAATCATTATGAATACACTTTTCTTCAACTAATAATAAATAATCGAACTTTTGAAAAAATAAAAATCATTTAATTTAAAAAGAATTTCTTTTCCGTCAAACGTTTCGGATTAAATAAAATCCATCATCTGTGATACATACAATTATGATATTATCTGTACATATATAATATGATTATAATTTATTTGAAACCTATGTAATAATTGAAAAATGAAAAGTTTATTAACCCTATTTGGACTGACAAAATTTTAGAGGATTCTTTACACAATGATATCTAGGAAACCAGTGACTCGAATTATATGATTTTTTGTCAGTTAATAGCTTTATCATATTGATGTACTGGGCAAAATTTCATTTACTCGTGATTGATAGAAATAGTGTTATTATATTGAATGAATTCGGTTTGTTGAGCTTGAACTCCTCAGTCAGTTTTTTAATGGTTAAAAGATAACAGGGCTTTTCTTTGACAGTACATATCATCTCTTTTGTTTTTCCTATATCTTGTTTACGCAAGTTTCTTCGCCAGCGGTTTGATTCAAGAACTCTTCTAGATTGAAAAGTTAATTGAAAAATGTCCTCTCGAGGCGCATTCGTCGATTGGGCAATTTATATATTTTACAATTGGTTAATTTAGGTTTGGAGATTGAGTTTCCTGTCAGTGATGGGATGTTCAAAAAGTAATTCATAATTTTAATTGTTTTATTAAATGTCAAATTATTTTCTCATTAAATTCCTTTAGGGTGATTTCCCAATCACCGGACATTTACAGTATGTGCAAAGTGGGTGTTATTGGCCATGAACCAACTCTACCTTTATATAATTAATCATGGATACCATTTGAATTGAATAATAATTATATCGTTTTTTCTTGATGGCCGTACACACGCAGGGTTTTTTAAGTCTTTCCACCAGACTTTTTGCTAAGCTCCTCCTACTTTTTCCACGAGAATATAAGAAAAAACGAAATAGTAATTTATTTTAGTTGGTAACCATGATACCTGCAGGTATTATGGTTACTAACTAAAATAAATAATAATTATATCGTTTTTTCTTCTATTCTCGTGGAAAAAGTAGGAGGAGCTTAGCAAAAAGTCTGGTGGAAAGACTTAAAAAACCCTGCGTGTGTACGGCCCTTTAAAGTGCAATTCCATTCCCAGACCTAACTATTTCAGTTTGACTATACGGTCTATAGTATCTACTAAAGTAAATAAATAGAGAGGCATACCAAGTACTATATTGGAACATCTGTAAATATTATGAGTGACGTCACACAAAATATTTTCCATTTGTTTTTAAATAAAATATGTGCTATCATTCAGTTAAACGTGCATTTTCATGGAATTAACTTAAAAAAATTTGTGTTTATCATGCTTTACACTCTATTCACTTTATCTAATAATACTTATAATATTTGAGAGTACTCTGTGTGACGTCATTTGTTTACATCGTTTCTGAAGAATCGATCAAGTTCACCGTCAATGAATTTGAAACTTAGCATACTTCTCTATTTTTATTTACTATACTCTATACCTTGTGAATACATAACAATTATAGTTGTATTATATTGGAGTGTTTTACTGTATTCTAATTGAGTAGGACTTATGATACAAATTAATTAACCTTTCGGTCATGGAATGTGATATAATTATTGTAATTAGATTAATAAAACTCAATCGGGGTAAAGCGATTGATGAAAATGTTACTATAAATAAATCTATTGTTAATGGATGCTAATTTGGAAGGTGACGAATGGTGAGAATTAATTAATTTGAAATCTGTTTATAGTTGTCTGCCATATATTCTTTTTTACATTTTGTATATTATACAAATTAATATATTTGTATTATATCAATCATATTATTTATAAATAAAGAATTCATATTAGAGTAATATGTGACGTTAGGTTCATCTTTGTTTAAAAAACTGATTAAATAATTTTAACCTATTCATGTATACCTCAATAGGTGATATGTTATTTCAGTTCTATAATTTATAATCAACTAGAATAAATTCTTGATTGCTTCTCTCTTCACCTGTTAACTAGTTTATTCTCTGTTTTGTACTAGGTAGTATAAGTTTAGTTCATACGTTTCGTCATTTTAACCAAAGTATATTTGGTTGCTTCTAACATTTTCTATTTTATTAATATTATTCAACTTGCTGTGTGCAATATACTATTATTGGTATAGTTATAGGAGTAGTTTTAGTTTATATATCTTACAGTTTTGCTTACTTCATATATCTGCCTACACTGAGAAAAATACGATATATTTAATTCATCAATGAGAAACAGTTTGTGGAAAAAGTTCATTAGCTCATAAAAATAATATAACTATAAAACAATTATAATTTAAATGTTGAATCCATTCTTATATAGTTATAATATTAATTTAATATGAAGGGTAAATTACGAATTATCGGTCAGTTTCACATCTTCGGTCATATAAGAAAAAACTATATTACAATTGTTATTTAATTTTTATTTTATAGAAATTAAATAACAATTGTAATATTGTTTTTTTTTATATGACCGAAGATATGAAACAGATCGATAATTCGTAATTTACCCTACTACAATTTTTCAAGATTATTTAAAGTAACTATAAAATTAAAATTAACTACGAATAACCTTATAGCAGGTATCACAATATGAACACTATTTCACTTCTATCTAATCCCTTATTTGGATCTCTCCACATCTCTATAAAGCCTTTATAACAAAATAATAATAACTTAATGAGTTAAGAAATGTTTTGGTGTTTCTTTGGACTCGAGAGAAAGTTTAATGAGAAGCTAGGTACTTTCTTCGGTGTGTCAATTCGCATAGTAGATTGGGAACAAAGTTTTTCTTTGGGACTTCATCATGTGTATTGGATGTTGAAAGTTTTACTTGTACTAGTACAGTGCCTGTTGTTGAATCTATTTTATATTTGAATGTAATTATTGTGGATAAATGTATACTGATTTAACAAAAAAATTGAATTATCTCTCAAACGCCAAAATATATAATATTGTTTTTTATATTTGCTAATATTATTGTCACCCATAGCCATGATATTGCTACAAATTATAATTTTCCTATTAATATGTTTTCTAATAGATATCACTTAATAAAGTATAACAAACAGATGCACGGATGAACTCTGCTTTTGCTGGTTCTAGGTCCCTTCGCCGAAAACCACTCCCCAAATCCCCAAACCGGACCGCTAACCTAACCTCAGGTGAACTCTATCTCTTTATAATTATAACTTAAAATGTTTTTTTTATATTTTTTTCAGCCAAAGTGTTGTGCGGTGAAAGGACCGATCATCGCTCTTCTTATAGTACTAGTGTACTTTCCCGTTAAAAATAACGTTCAATATTCGCCATTTGACCTATTTATTTCGCATAGTGAATAAATTACAATTAACTTACCACCAAATATTTGAGTAGTCTGTATGTGTGATACAGATGCCATAAGCAATATATAAATTTCCTATCATTTTGAGAAAAAGAAACCAATAAATATATAAAAAAGATGAACACACGGCGGAAATTATTAGTACAGATAGATTTACCTTATGTCTCTATTTCTACATTGATTAATGAGTGTTAAAATGATTAATTAATTTGGTGCATACAATTGGATTTAGTTTCCTTTAGCTGATATTGCAAATGGCGATCCTGGTTGCAATTAATTTCCCGAAATGTCCGGGCCAAATACAGTTAAGGATAGTTGGAATAATAGACTCTCGACGCTTCTGGAATCACTCCTGTAAATCAAAACAAATGCTTCTATAGTTGTAAGTTACATTATTCTGAACGTTACGTCTACATTGTCGAATATTTGTTACTAATATAAATGTACTG
The DNA here is from genome assembly GCA_947561585.1 of Caprella mutica. Classification (NCBI taxonomy): domain Eukaryota; kingdom Metazoa; phylum Arthropoda; class Malacostraca; order Amphipoda; family Caprellidae; genus Caprella; species Caprella mutica. The sequence goes on from CANNZV010000755.1 coordinate 61,054, forward strand.
GAAATTTGATAGAACGTGTTAACTTTATTCGTATTTATTCCCATGTTAATAAAGATAAAGCTTTTTCACGAATTTAATAATTATTGTAGTGTGTGAGATTAAAGAGCTATACTGGAATACATAATTTAACTTCTCTTTTATTTTGCTACTCTATATATTCCAACATAAAAAGATGTGCTTTTATTGCAAAGTCACTTCTTTAAAGTTTATTTTTATAGACGATGTTTTTTTTAATTAAAAATATTTTTTCATTTTAAAGTGTACAAACCATTTCAATCATATTTTTTAGTCTTATGCAACGTCAAAGAACATTACACTCGGTTCATTAGTGATGTATTATGTACTATCAGGGAAAAAGATTGGTGTTACGTGGAATATTTCATTGAATTTGTACAAGATTATCCCTTGTCATTAAATCTTGAAAAGAAAATATCAGAATTCTGTATTATAATTTGAAGATAATTTTAACTCTTAATGAGAGATATTATGACCTGACTCATCATATTTAATTTATATATAATTGATTTCCAATGTCTACTAGTTGTGTCCAGTAGTCCCATGTCTTGTAGCCCTGTACTTGTGTCCAGTAGTCCCATGTCTTGTAGTCCTGTACTTGTGTCCAGTAGTCCCATGTCCTGTATTTGTGTCCAGTAGTCCCTTGTCCTGTATTTGTGTCCAGTAGTCCCATGTCCTGTAGTTGTGTCCAGTAGTCCCATGTCCTGTACTTGTGTCCAGTAGTCCCATGTTTTGTAGTCCTGTAGTTGTGTCCAGTAGTCCCCTGTCCTGTATTTGTGTCCAGTAGTCCCTTGTCCTGTAGTTGTGTCCAGTAGTCCCATGTTTTGTAGTCCTGTAGTTGTGTCCAGTAGTCTCATGTCCTGTATTTGTGTCCAGTAGTCCCATGTCCTGTAGTTGTGTCCAGTAGTCCCATGTCCTGTATTTGTGTCCAGTAGTCCCATGTTTTGTAGTTGTGTCCAGTTGTCCCATGTCCTGTAGTTGTGTCCAGTATTCCCATGTCCTGTATTTGTGTCCAGTAGTCCCATGTCCTGTATTTGTGTCCAGTAGTCCCATGTTTTGTAGTTGTGTCCAGTTGTCCCATGTCCTGTATTTGTGTCCAGTAGTCCCATGTCCTGTAGTTGTGTCCAGTAGTCCCATGTCCTGTATTTGTGTCCAGTAGTCCCATGTCCTGTAGTTGTGTCCAGTAGTCCCATGTCCTGTAGTTGTGTCCAGTAGTCCCATGTCCTGTATTTGTGTCCAGTAGTCCCATGTTTTGTAGTTGTGTCCAGTTGTCCCATGTCCTGTATTTGTGTCCAGTAGTCCCATGTCCTGTAGTTATGTCCAGTAGTCCCATGTCCTGTAGTTGTGTCCAGTAGTCCCATGTCCTGTATTTGTGTCCAGTAGTCCCATGTTTTGTAGTTGTGTCCAGTTTTCCCATGTCCTGTAGTTGTGTCCAGTAGTCCCATGTCCTGTATTTGTGTCCAGTAGTCCCATGTCCTGTAGTTGTGTCCAGTATTCCCATGTTTGAGACTAATCATCAAAATGCAAGTTACGGATTATATTCTCTTGAACTACGCTCAACTCGACGCGCTTTTACCCTTCTCACGCAACACCAATTATTTCTAGATACCACAAGCCATAATTTCAGTTCTTTCATGGACTATAAACACGATACCTCACCTGAATATATAGTCTGCAGTCATTCGAACGCATTACCAAATTATTATTTATTTGTTCAATTTTCTGAACAGGTATACCGTGTCCACGGGCAATTATACAGCTTCGACTTATCCACCAACTCTACGTTTTGCCAACCTAACCTGCAATTCTATTCTTTAGATCTATTTTAGTACAGTTTAATTTGCGGAAAACGTCATAAAAGCTCATGATGTATACAGAATGTCCAAACAACAGTTATTTTGCAATGTAATAATGTTCACTGTGCTCTATAGTTCATAGTAGATGCTACAAATTATGTACTATATGACATTTCAATATCTATTTTATTTATATAATATAAAAATCATTGTAAATGAACTATCAATTTTATTTTAATGTTAGTATACTTTTGAAGAAAAAAAATGATGAGAATATTTTTTTAAAAATTGTGAAATTTTTTTTTCAAAATGGTAAAAATACCATTTCATCAATTGCAATTAATTACTAAGTTTCTTTTCACTCGATCCAATGAATTCAGTACAATGGTATGTACACCTATTCATTACGTTTGGCAGACCTTTGGGTTAGTTTCAGTGTATTGACTCTGCTGTTCAGTAGCCTTCATGTTTGTTTTAGTGATTAGTTACGATTCGAAGAAAAGAACAGAAACATTCGGATATTTCTACTGTTTAAAAGTTTAAAACTGTAATAAAACAAATTACTGTAATTTCATTATTGAATTCAGAATTTAAAAGTCGGATATCAGGGGCTATTAAATTTGAATTAACTGAAAACTGATATTTAGTGGATTTAACACGTTCTTGCAATTGATTTACTATATTATGTCAGTACAGGATTGTTCTAGCAAATTGTACCTACTTTATTCCAGCGTTGTATAAATCAATAGCTTCTATATTCGTACTGTTACGTTAATTATCTCGGACTTCATCAACAGATTAAGGTGATGATGACCTTGTATGCTACATGGCCTTATCATTTGGGAACCAATGCAGCCTTTTTATTCCTGATGCACAATTCTCTCTATTGAAAAAAACCATCTATATTTGACATTAGTATTCTAGTCTGTTTAAACAATCTAAGTTTAAATAATTTAATGTAAATTTAAATAATATAAGTTGTTGGAATTTGAATGACATGTAATTTGTTCTGAAATTTGCGTATAATTAGGCAAGCAAGAACAATTATGGTACGTTACGAATTATCGGTATGTTCGAAGTTTTCGGTCGTATAAGAAAAACAATACAATAATGTTATTCAAAATCAGCTAAAAAAATTATAGTTTTTCAATATATAACAGGAAGTATGGAACAGACTGATAATTCGTTACTTAGTATAATTACGCCATATAGTCAACATCTTCGTATCCATGGTTACCTAATATGAAGTCTCAAGCTAGCACAAGCCATTCATTTAGCATTAGAGTTAATTTTGAGCGAATGTATCCTCAGTAAGCGGATAGTAAGGCCCATTAATTGGTGTCATCTTACCCCTTTGCCACCTCTATTCCAGCACAGGCAGAGTCCAAGTTGTCCCTCTGAGCAAGAGCAGTCTCAGGCGATGTAATTAAAGGGCCCGATGCGCATATCTCTGAAATACTGCGCTGAATATTGAACATTCGCTGTCTTGTTCGTTTGGAGCTTTTAATTATTATCTCGTATAAGCTAGCATCAAGTGAATATGTAATAATGAACCAGCGGTTAGCATCTTAATTTGAACTAATGAACAGGAACAAAGTCGTTTGCTGAATTTGTTCACTTAAAAGGATCTTGAATGAACTTTTAGTATAGTTTAGTAAACTGTTTTAGTAGAAAGAATTCACTACTTTTTATTTGATTATGTTGGTATTATTTCGGTTTGATCTGTTGCAAACATTAATGAAAATTTTGCAGAAACCGTTAACAGATTTAACTTAATTATACCAGTTACTAAAAACTAAACTGTATTCAATACGATATAATTAATATTATCGACTATTTTATAGTGAAATGTCAAGGACTCGAGAAAATTGGTCATTTTTGTAAATTTTAATTATTGAATTTCAATACCAATTACCAGATAATGACTGTCTCATTTTAGTTATTTGAAATTCTAAAAAGAAATTCATTTCCTTCATCAGATAACAAACCTACATACTATCACTTTATTCAGTTTTTAATATTAATATTTATTTATTTTGTGTCCGCTTCTTGAAATGGCTGATAGGAAATATTTTATATTATTGTAAGCTGTATCACAAATACAGACTGCATAAATATATTGATTTAAATGAATGATATTTTATACATTATTAACGAAACAAATGATAACGCGACGGTTATTATTAGGTTCGATAATTATTATGAAAAAATTAACCACGAAAAAAACACGGAAATATATTGAAATGATCTTTTAATTTTTTTTTATTTTAACGGGAAAGTACACGTTCAGCGCGATCAATTACACAAATATTAATACCATTGAAAACTTGTTATTTTTAATGGGAAACTACACTAGTGAATTATAAATTTTGACCTTTACAGTTGTAATATATTAAATCATACTGTGATTGGTAAATACGTAACACTACTTATGTAAAATGAATTAAAACTATTACCAAAGTACATTTTTTCGGCAAAATATACGAAGTGAAATTCTCCGAATGATGAAGCAACTCGAAAGTTCTCTGGACAATTTAAAAGAGTGTCTATCCTCTTAGCCGAAACTTCATTCTTTATAAATTATACGTTTGGTGGAATAGGAAAAGTTGTGTAGAAGTGCCTGGTTACAACATAATGATTTCAAGGCAAACCAATTCAAGAAAAGTCTAAAGAAATTCAATGGATTGAACCTCTAAGGTCCCCTCCATTCTTTTTTTTTATTTCTCTATTAATTAGAACTAAGGTTACTGATTATAAACTGCAAACCATTTCAAATTTGGTTCTATAGTTTTATAATATGTAATTAAAGATTATTTTCCGTTCTTTCTACTACCCCTCTGAATTTCAAGCAAAGAAAAAGCCTGCATGTGCGATAGGCTACTAGATCCGACAAATTCAAAAACATTAACAAAGCTGATTCCAAGATAATGGATCGATATAATGAATCAAAGTACCTAATTTAGTATTTCTTGCTAATAGTTTTCATATATCATAACATTTTTCCTATCTAGAGAATCGTTCATTTTAAAACACTGCATTTTAATAGGTATATACTATGTAGGTATATACGAACGAACATACCTACTCAATTATGGGGCCTTTTTCTTATGAATCTCAGAATAAAAAAAGAGAAATGTGAATATTTCTTATATATCTAATTGTGAACAGAATACTTGATCGATTTATATTCTGCTTACTGTTATATGTTATATAACATTAGCTCTACATATTCAAAGCAATTCCAGAATTTTTTTAATTTAGATTGGAGAGGACCTTTAATGAAATAATTTAATTATATAGTGATTATTATTATAGATGCATGATTGATTAAAATATATGATAATGTTTAATAGTGGAGTTTGAGAATTATTAATTTATTATATATTCATTGTTGGTAAATTATCAGAATAGTTACACCATATTTTTGGTAATAGAAGTGTGATCATTATAAGAAATGTATAAATATTTGTGAAATGAGAGCTACTGTACGCTATAAGTAGGATTATTTTTGAGTACTGAATAAGAAAGATACGGATTACGAGTCTCTTTAGTTTTACGGTCTGAAAAAGGTTGATTTAGATTTTTGGTCCGAAATTTTTCTTGGTTTACCTAGGGTTATCTCTAAATTATCGGTCGGTTCCACATTTTCGGTCACATAAGAAAAAACGATATAATAATAATTATTCCAATAGGATTTGTTGAGTAAAAACAACCAGTGTAAAGACAAAAAAAAAAAAAAAAAATGGTTGATCTTAAAATTTCTTTACAGTGAAGAATAAAAATGTTTTATTATTTTATTATGAAATATTTTATTATGAGGAATTCAAACATTTATTCCTTCCTTTTATATTCATTTCTTGGCATTAACATATTTATTTTTATTCCTATAAATCTTAATGAAATAGAATTCGACTGACCAAGAAATACAATTCCTTTTTGCCTAAAATACTAACAATAGCATTTACAATAAATTTCTCCAAAATATGTCTACTAACTCTAAAGTTTACACAGAAGTTAAAAGTTACACTAACGCTTTACTACTGGGTTAGAGACTCTATTTAATGAAATAAAATTAATTAAATAAAGCATTAAAATATTTTACTTACACATTTATTTAAAAAAAGATTGTAGATTTTTTTTTTGAATAGCGAAAAAAATAATACAAAATATAAATAATCTACGGTAATTGCATTCAACATTTCATTTACTTTTTATTTATAAATTATAGTAATCAATGAACGATCTTTCATTTGGTATAATTATTTTTAATATATTCTATTTCCAGGAAACTGAATATTTCATAGACGTTTGAGTTGATTAATACATTTTCTAAGCTTTCTTACGTACTGTTTGAACAGTGTTTATTTCTGTTAGCATTAAGTTCTGTATTTATGTACAGAGAGAATGTTATACAAAACTAGAAGACTAAAGTTTAAAATGTTAATACTATTGTTATAACATAGCCAAAATTGTTACAGTGTTTATACTATTGTTACACATAGCCAAAATTGTTACAGTGTTTATACTATTGTTACACATAGCCAAAATTGTTACAATGTTTATACTATTGTTACACATAGCCAAAATTGTTACAGTGTTTATACTATTGTTATAACATAGCCAAAATTGTTACAGTGTTTATACTATTGTTATAACATAGCGAAAATTGTTAAAACATTGTCCCAATATTGCTACAACATTGCCCCAATATATTAATACAACTTTGTCCCAATATTTCTATAACATTGTCCCAATATTGCTAAAACATTGTCCCAATATTGCTACAACATTGTCCCAATATTGCTACAACATTGTCCCAATATTGCTACAACATTGTCCCAATATTGCTACAACATTGTCCCAATATTGCTACAACATTGTCCCAATATTGCTACAACATTGTCCCAATATTGCTACAACATTGTCCCAATATTGCTACAACATTGCCCCATTCCCGAAAAAACCCCGATAAACATTGTTAGCAGCAATGTGATGTTCCTAAGCAATTGTGAGTGTTAGATCATTGCCAGTTATCTTCGAGTAGGTGAGAATAATTCTACGTGGAGAAGTTCTTTGGGGACAGGATGGTAAGTGCATGCGAAAGCTGTAGGGAAATCAACCCCATCAAAAAACCTTTTACACAATTTGCCATTTTATTTTCCCGGAGAAATCTAAAACCACTCCAAAAAAAGCGCTGTGTCACTCTTAGTTTGAAGTTTTACGCGGCAAAAAGAAACAAAAAAATAGGAGCGTGCTAAAATTTCACCGGGCAAAACATATGGAAATTGCACCTGGATGTAATGGGACTCACAGGGTCATTGGAGAGTTTTTATAAATGAGTTAGCAGAGCAGTTATAGAGGAAGTTAGAGAAAGGAGGCATCTTTTCAGCTGAATGACTCTAGGAGTTAGTCAAAATGACTCAAAGTATGAATTGATCGCTTGAAAATAATATTTTCTATTATTTCAATTAGTTCGCAATTTTTTTTTAAATTTGTCCAACATAATTCTATCCTCTAACTGGATTGGAATTCTCTCGAACACTGTATTTGACTCAATGTGAACTGTAATGGTCATTTTGAAATAAATTAAAGTCCAAACTTTTTCTCTTACTTGTAGCACAATTTTTTTTAAAATTTAATCTCAATGTTAAAAAGAAAAAGGGTTCAGAACTAACTAATCAGGTATTCTTGAATGTAACTTTGATTGGAGTGGACGAAGCTCAACACAATTGATGTTCGAATAAAATGTTCAGTTTTCCAATAGGCCTAATTATCAGACACTACAAAACTTAGGCCTATTTTTTTTAAAGGAACCACTTGAACAGAATTCAGTACACCGAATAATGAACCGTAATTTAGATCTAAATCAATATTGCCTATTTAACTTTTAATTCAAACTAGATTATTCAATCTCATTTATTTCAAATTATGGGAAATAAAATCAATTACTTTCATTTAGTTTCAAAAAGACAGAAATTGTATCATAAAACATATCAAATATATGTAAATATTTCCATTTTATCACCTTGTTATAGTTTCATAATAGAAATAAAATTTCAGTAAATATTTGGTGATTAAAATATTTTGATTTATTTTGTGATAAAATTTCTGTACTTTTTACACAGAAAATAAAATAAATGATGTTATTTTCTAAAACTTGAAATAAATGACTTTTTCCATAACTAATTTAACAAATCGAGAAAATAAAGATATTTGTTCTTTGCCTCCGGAAATGCGATGTCGTTCTTGAGTTTATTTTATCGGTATTTTTTCTCTTACTAATTGGCAACAGAAACATCAGAAAGATTCTCCGTCTCTGAATTTGGACACTTGACCAATAATTGGCCAATATTTTGCATCATTCCTGACCAAAACTGAAAATGAAAGTGCATCTAAAGTGCATTTAAAGTACCACATTTTAAATATTGATAAATATTGCAAGTGTAGTTATTATAAGTAGATATACTATTTTTAAATTATTTTATCCTCATATTTTCTCCTCCATTACTAGTTAATTTTCTTTTCATTTTAAATTATTTGGATATTATCACATTTTTATTCAGCAACTCAAATTAAAAAGAATAATTATTTGCATTGGTCAGCTATCAGTGCTTCTACTGAAACGTCTCAGTAGATCGGTCTGTCCGTCACAAAATCCGTAAGGCCCATTTTATCTTTGCAGTTAAAACGCTGCGGTTAAATTAAATTAAAGAAAAACTAATAATTTCCAACAGTATCATTGATACGCGTCACATGCACCAATATTAATAATAATTAAAAAAAATCCTAGTTTTGAATAATAAAGAACACGAAAAGTCCATTTTGAATTCTTTAAATATAATTTTTTAATGATTTATATACGTAACCTCAGATGTGAGACCATTTTTATTTCTTTAATTTCTCTAGTTATTTTAAAAACAAATTGAAGTTCCGAATAGTATAACATTTTTAAATATTGAATTCTGTAATCAATTATTTCTAATAATGTTAACTGAAATATCATTTTTATTATGAAATCAGAACAAGCTGATAAAATGAAAATATTTTTATGTTTTTGTGATAAAATCTTTCTCAAGACGAACGATAAGTTATTGCACAGACAGTTTAATTGTGAAGGATTTATTTATTTGAGAGGAAGTATCCGAGGAAGGTTTGATGTACGAGCAAGAAGCAAGATTAGACTGGCGGGAATCCCTAAGGAGTGATGCATCATACATAGTTCATTGGAGCAAAGGATGCAAGGATGATCTTTCCTTGGTAGGTACTGCCTTTCCTAAATATAAGAGTGAAAGGAGAGCATTGTTCCTTGGATTTAGTCATATGAAGCGAATTGAGGCAAGTACTCATTCAATTTGCATAGACAAAGTTTTGCGGGGAGTAGGTACTCACGCGAAGAATATTAACACTTGAGTTCCTATTGTACGAAATATTCAGCGTGAATGACATGGAATTAAAGCTGAAAGGCTCTTCCCATTTTCAACTGAAAGAACATTCTTTTATATGCAGGATGTACAAAGTAGCAACACGTTTCGTTCTTCCTCTGAGAAATATATCCAAAAAAGTGCATTGAGGCCTCCATTCTATTAATTGCTGCGTTGCAAGTGAATAACATTTCAAGATTCCAACCAAAATACAAGATCAAAAGATCCCTGGAGAAGCAGATACAACATGATACACCAGGATTTCCAATACATTTCATCTTCTGATACATTCTGGAATATGTGCGAGGAGGAAATGTACCGAGGCTTCAGTTCAATTCAAGCAGCTTCAAAAACACCAGCAAAATAATGTACTCGAAGAATTAACATACAATGTCCATTAACTACACAATTTATATTGCTGTTCTGTAGTTAGAAAAGAGTGCTGGAGAAAGAAAACTCTCCTCCGGTACTTGTTGACTCAGACAACTCTTTGAACTTAATTAGTTTACTCGAGAGACCATATGTACATATCTCTGAAACAGTGTTCCACTAAAATTTATCTTGCAACATAAGATGTTAGAGACGGTGGAGGAGGACTCACACACAGCTAGTTTTTCAGGAGGAATTCGAGAAGCTGAGGCTCATGTTAGCAGATAAATTCTCTGGGGAGTAGGACGAGTGGGCTGTCTATTAGGTTCATAGAAAGGATCCTTTGATGCAGTCAGATACAGTGAGAGCTCTGTGAATAATGTACGGAAGGAAAAAGTACACACGGTACATGTCGCGTGATGACATGTGTTATTATATTAGTAAGGAGTGAAATAGAAAGAAATAAAACATATGAAAACAAATGAGTTATTATGGTAGGATGTTTGAAGAGTAATTGAAGTGACGCATGTTGTTCAAAGCAACCAAAATGACCCTGTCGCTTCGGAGTGAGGAATTGATCACAAATAACAGTAGAAAATAGAACCATCCAACATCCATGTCCAACTATTCGTTCATTTCCTTTTATATCTTCTTTTATGAGAACATTTAACTGGTCTTCGTGTCGAGTGAGAATAAATTAAAGTTCGATTTGAACTCTGACAGAAGATTTAAATGCTCCCGCAAATTGAATGCTCCGGACTTATAAAAATGGAAGAATTCGCCTCTTGACTTTTACGTATGGCTCTTTTTAAGCCATTTATTGGAAGTTGGAAGCAAAGAAACAAATAGCCATTGTAAGCAATAAATATGCTAAAGGGGACTGGCAAAGTTATTGCCCTGCAATAGACGTCACAATGTAGGTGGTTATAGACGAGCGCCAGACACGAGATTGGATTCTATAGCAATGGATATGAAGCCATTTCATAAGTCACTAGTATCACTTTTTTATTTTTTACCTCTATTTCAACAAGGATTTTGACATGAACAATAAATATCTCCAATCAACAACCTATGTTTGATGACGTACCTTACCAATACTACCATAAGAAGAGCAAGAAACCATTCCTCTTGGTATCTCGTGCAATGTGTATCTCTTTTGCCAACTCTTATTGACTGTCCACATCAAAGATTACAGAGAGATATATCATCACTTCTGAAGTTGTCGCCAGAAATGGAGTAGCGGCGAGGATCCTGTCTTGTCAATACGAGATCCGTGAAAAGAGTGACGACTAATCCTGATTGGGGACCAGAGGAAGACTCACAATGAGCTCCCATCCAATGGCTCATATTAAAGCAAATGATGCGGTATTATAGGTACTTTATATAGCAAAATATATACTAACTGAGAGAGGGTATATTTATTATTTTCTTCGTTTATTTAGGTAATTGCAGTATTATTTTCATATAATGGTAAGATTTTTTTTTAATTTATATATTTGAACAAAATAGCTTTTATAAATTCAATGCGATTGGAAAATCGGTATACGTTATAATTGTTATCAGAGGTTTTTTAAACTCAGTGTTGAAGATTTTTCAGGTTTAAAGGTATCGAATAGAAAGATTTCTATTCGTCATCAGGAGAAGGGTGGAAAACCTGGACCTGAGAATGAATTTTATGACCAACAGTTGTACGTTGGATACCGTCTTTCCATTTAAATTAAATACCGTTACAATTGTTGAAAATGAATAATATCACGAATTTCAAAGGACAAAGCATTTATGGAATTTAAGGACTTGTTGTTTTAATGATTAATGAAATATTGATTACTATTAATTGAATACAAAATATTTAAGTGTGAAATGTTAATTAAAATTGTACTCAAATTTAATGACACCGGTACTTTTCTGATAAGTTATTCAAATCCTTACTAGTTTATAATTGAACAATATTTTTCGATTAAAAAGAAGATGTTAATAGTCTATTGATATTCTTATCAACATGTTTATCCTCTAAGGAAATGATAAAACTCTGTATAGAATCAAGCTGACATGCTATTTCCATTGAGTTTTCTTGTACCATAACTGCTACACGATTCAGAAACTGGGAAGGTGTTGGCGTCTGCAAAAATGGAAATGAATTTAAGATGTTTCAGCGGACATTTTGGCACAGAGTTTGAGTTGTAATTCAGCACGGTGATAAATTCACGTCTTCTCAAAGTTTGGATTGGCGTGTACAATTGTCCAAAAGATATATTACCCATGTTGAAAGTTCCAATGAATCTGCTAAGAGTGGAATTAGAGGACGGATGTACAGAAATAATTATTAAATAGTTTGTTCATGTTATATCACCGATAATTGATATTGACAACTTTAGAGAACGATGCATTTTTTAATTTCTGCCTAGGCAGAAATTAAAAAAAAATCAAAATATCGGTTGTATCAGATTCATCAACGATAACTTATCATATAAACAATAAACTAAAATTAGATATTATATCTGAAAGTATTTATTTATATTGCAGAGAATTTCCAAAAAATTGGAGATACTGAAACAATCTTTTAGGAAATAGACGTCAAATTTTCTAATATAGCTTCTAACGGTAACATTTACATCAGCAAGAATAAATCAAGAAGTTTTCATTTTGTATATCGCATGGTCAGTGCGTTCTCAGACTATTCATATATATGATATTGCTGGAGATTTAGGAGGAAATCTGTCGCTCTTATCACATAGGTGTCATATTTTATCTAAGGGCAGTGCATCGAAATGAAAATATGATGAATTGCTCTGTCCTATTAGTGGCTGTAGAATTTGGTTCTCAAACGCCTACACCAAGAACTAAAATATAAATATCTTGTAGGTGGAAAAAAGGAATAGTTTTTAGTGGTTGCTATTTTAGAATTCCTTGAACTTTTTTTCAAAAATCTGTAATCATTTTTATGATATTGGTAAATACCTTCAATTGGAAAAAGAATAATTAAAATGATTTTTTAGAAATACAAGAGTATTGAATATACTGCAGGAAATTATATTCTTGCTATAGTCCTCTTTTTCATTCCAAAAATTATGAAAAAAGCTTGCAGATTATTTATATATTTAATAAATTTCTATCAGCTTCGAGGACATTTTTCACATTATAAAGTAAATTTCAACTGAACAATATCTTCCATTATCAAGTTGACTTGAGTGCACAGTCAATAATAGAGATGAACAGTTTACCATAATTATACAGTTTACTCATCATTAAGTTTGCCTAAAGTTATCACAGAGTAAATGGCGTCAATGAAAACAGTCCTCGAATTGAATCATCCTTACCTAACTTTGATGGTGTCAAGTTACCAGACTATCCCTAAACAATTGCCACTCGATATCAACAAAGGAGCAGCGAAGGGGTGAATTGTTTTGACGTTAATTGCCTCTTGGGAAATCCTATATTAATTCATTGATATTAGTCGAAAGAGAAGAATTAGAAGAAGGCATGGTTACTGAAATTATGAGTTCGGATGTTAATTCAGTTAAATTAGAAGAAACAGAAGATTTTGAAGAAAGCATGTATACTGAAACCAAGATTTCGAAGAATCGAAATGTCGATCATATACTGTTTCTCATGTAATTTAAATACTCAGTTTTAATTTACTTATTAAATAATTTCGGGAAGATCTTATGTATGAGAATTTGGAATGATATTGATTTTGGAAGAATTAACTTATCTAATATGATTATTCTCTTCCTATCTATCCTTTTATCTCCATTATATCAAATACAAAGGAATCAGTTATTCATAATCTCTACAAAAGTAGTAGATACTTCGATTAAAAAAAATTCTTAATACTTTTTAAGATGTTTTAAGGATACAAGTGGATTAATATATTATTAAAACAACCTGCATTATACACATTTTACGAATATGCATGTTTTACCTACCCTGATAGAAAGTTATGGCGGGGCCATAGAAGATTAAGAGGGGGGATAATTATGGTAGGGCCATAGAAGATTAGGAGAGGGAAAGTTATGGTGGGGCATAGAAGACTAGAAGAGGGAAAGTTATGGTGGGATCATAGAAGATTATTAGGGGTACCTATTTAATCTCCTAAAATCCTAGTCATTGCTAGGTCGAGCAAACTAACAAGCGTTGATAAAAAAGTGTTTCTTCAGACGTTACTTTATATATTTATCACCAATTTTCTAGGAATATGTAAGGATAAAAAATACTGTTATTATTACTATTATTGAATTAAATAATAATAGATAACTAAGTGACTATACTCCAATAAAATAAGGAGTAAGAATAATGCAGGAAAATAAGTAGCGTGACCAGCTAATAGGAAATAAATAGAAACTACAATAACTCGGTTACCATAATAAATATTTAAATTAGTCAGCTTAGGGTAATTTTCCCAACAGAATAACGCTCAAACGCCCAAAATGCCAATTTTTTTTTTTGATAGAACAATGTTAGATAGATAACCTTTCTAAGAAAGAGTTACTTAAAAAAATATTACTTTAATTTCTTTTATTAAATCTAATGTCCTTCAGGAAAAACTTTGGGTGGTTTAAAATCTAAAATATTTTGTGGCGTAGCCTACATTTATTTTCACGCTTCTTACCTCTAGAATAGGATTATATTGAGTAAATTTATACATTGTATGATGTTTTCCTAATGACCTCCAGAGGACGATGGTCGCTATAGGGTTAGGAAACACTGTTATAGCAGTTGATGAAAAAGATTCAAACTCAACGGGAAATCCAAATTAATATGAGGTTATTTAAACTCAATGTTGAAGGTTTTATCAGGTTTCAAGCTTTCGAATACAAAGATTTCTATTCATCATCAGGAGAAGGGTGGAAAACCTGGACCTGGCAATGAATTTTCATCCTGATGTCGAATAGAAATCTCTCTATTCGAAAGCTTGAAACCTGATAAAACCTTCAACGTTGAGTTTAAATAACCTCTTACTAACTGCTATAACTGCTGACCTCTATCCAATGGGCGGGCCTTACCTCCCTAATCCTAATTGTTTTAATTTCTGTGTGGTGAGAAAATTGGCCAAACTTCTCAAAACTGAGCACTTAGGGAATTTCCGTCACGTTGAATTGCTCTTGTCGAAAGTTATACAGCCCCTCAAATTATTCCATGTTAGGGCCTGATATTAGCACTTGAATGTTGAATGATGGAACTTTCCTTCATGAAGTACATGTATACTTCACTGAAATGGTGAATGGAGATGATGTTTAAAGTTAAATATTAAAATGTGTATTTTCAGAATTGTGACTGTGTTCATTTGATATCATAATTTATTTGTTAATTTATGTTAGTGAAATGTATCCATACCTAATTACAAATTTTAATAATCATTGATATTAATGATTTTTTTTGCTACGTGTATGCATGACACAGCACAGTTTTTATCAATATGTACTGTGTACCCAAATTGTGTACCCAATATGTACTGTGAACCCAATATGTACTGTGAACCCAATATGTACTGTGTACCGAAACAGAAAATTATGTTAGGAATATAGAATTTTTGGTGTGTTCCCAATTGAAATCTTTTATATTACCAACAGGTCGTTTCGTTGAACAGATTCAATGAAATTATAGTTTAAGACAATAATTAAGTCATCAAGTTTATATATAATAATGGATTCGCTAATCTAAAATATCACAATAATTTATTTCATTATTTTTTGTTTAAGAAGTCAATATTTTTCCATTAAAAAGAAAATTATCTTTAATTTTATTGTTTGTCTAAAAAGATATCATTTTTCCATTAAAAACAAGATTAATTGTTCACATTTTTAATTTCTGTTTAAAAAGATATATTTTTCCATGAAAAACAAAAGATTACCCTACTAATGGTAATTGCCTGTACTATAATTCCTCTTTTTTATATTCCCTCTTCTCACACGTCTCCACAGTCTCATCGTGTCTCATAAATAGCTGAGACTGACAGGATACGTCTGCGAAGATGTTTCAGACACCACATCTATAAAAATAGTGGCATCCATTTTCTTCCAGTTGAGAGAGTACACCGAGGTGACATGTTTACTGTTTTGGTTGCTATTTTGTTTTAGAGATGGAGATGTGCAGATTTGTTCGGCTGTCAAAATCGTTCTAAAGACGGATTAAAGAACGAAGGAGTTGCTAGGTGAACAAAATCGTTCTAGAAACGGATTAAAGAACGAAGGAGTTGCTAGGTGAACAAAATCGTTCTAGAGACGGATTAAAGAACGAAGGAGTTGCTAGATGAAGAAAATCGTTCTAGAGACGGATTAAAGAACGAAGGAGTTGCTAGGTGAACAAAATCATTCTAGAGACGGATTAAGGAACGAAGGAGTTGCTAGATGAAGAAAATCGTTCTAGAGACGGATTAAAGAACGAAGGAGTTGCTAGATGAAGAAAATCGTTCTAGAGATGGATTAAAGAACGAAGGAGTTGCTAGATGAAGAAAATCGTTCTAGAGACGGATTAAAGAACGAAGGAGTTGCTAGGTGAACAAAATCATTCTAGAGACGGATTAAAGAACGAAGGAGTTGCTAGATGAAGAAAATCGTTCTAGAGACGGATTAAAGAACGAAGGAGTTGCTAGATGAAGAAAATCGTTCTAGAGACGGATTAAAGAACGAAGGAGTTGCTATGTGAACAAAATCGTTCAAAAGACGGATTAAAGAACGAAGGAGTTGCTAGATGAAGAAAATCGTTCTAGAGATGGATTAAAGAACGAAGGAGTTGCTATGTAAACAAAATCGTTCTAGAGACGGATTAAAGAACGAAGGAGTTTCTAAGGTGAATTTTACGCATAAAACTGTATTCGAAAATAGGATTCATAACCCAAGAAGGATTTAGTCGGTGAATATCAAAGGGAATATCCCAGGAATAAATCCTTATTGCCTGGGATAGCTGCATGAAGATGTTGTGTTGAATGAACAGTCTTATAATGAATGAATGTAATTTATGACATTAAATATAATTTCTCGGGAATTTAACAGAAAAAACACCTAAAAGTAAGCAAACCTAACGATTACATTTATTTCTGAAATAAATAAGACATAGAAAACTTAGGTGCAGTGATATTGAGATTTTCAAATGGGTACAGTAGCGTAAATTTCATTGCATATTATTCTGCTGTGCTGAGCGTTATTGGATTCAGCAAAAATATAGCCTTTCTGTATTGGACTCCGGAGTCAATTTCCACCATAAAGACTTTCTTGGCGTCGCTATTGCTTCAAGCTATTTCAAAATAGTGAATGGTGATCATTTTGGGGAATTGTCGGCAGTTTCACAAAATTCTGTATTCAGGAGATTCACAATATTTCAGATTGAGTTTTTATGATGTACTGTGAGCAATAATATAGTAACAGTTTGATGATTCATTTTAAAGCGCTGTTTTATAATATATCTGATAAGCTGTAACTGAAATAATCAGATAACATTTTTCTTTTAAAAACAGTATTCAAAACTGAGTTTCCTAAGACGACATTTTAGAAGTTTAATATATAGGATGAATTTAATTTAGTTGTGAAAATATTACCTTAGAATAGGTAAGTTTTTATCAGTGTTCCCTCGGTACATTTTCTCTATTTTTCTTTAGCTGAAGCAATCTTGGAAGAAAACATTGTCCTCTGAAATTCATTCCAATCTGTTTGTATAACTTAATTTGGGAGTGAAGAGGTTTCTATGTGAGTGTAGCGTGTGAGTGTAGAGTGTGAGTGTAGAGTGTGAGTGTAGAGTGTGAGTGTAGAGTGTGAGTGTAGCGTGTGAGTGTAGAGTGTGAGTGTAGAGTGTGAGTGTAGAGTGTGAGTGTAGAGTGTGAGTGTAGAGTGTGAGTGTAGAGTGTGAGTGTAGAGTGTGAGTGTAGAGTGTGAGTGTAGAGTGTGAGTGTAGAGTGTGAGTGTAGAGTGTGAGTGTAGCGTGTGAGTGTAGAGTGTGAGTGTAGAGTGTGAGTGTAGAGTGTGAGTGTAGAGTGTGAGTGTAGAGTGTGAGTGTAGAGTGTGAGTGTAGAGTGTGAGTGTAGAGTGTGAGTGTAGCGTGTGAGTGTAGAGTGTGAGTGTAGAGTGTGAGTGTAGAGTGTGAGTGTAGAGTGTGAGTGTAGAGTGTGAGTGTAGAGTGTGAGTGTAGCGTGTGAGTGTAGAGTGTGAGAGTAGAGTGTGAGTGTAGAGTGTGAGTGTAGAGTGTGAGTGTAGAGTGTGAGTGTAGCGTGTGAGTGTAGAGTATAGAGTGTGAGTGTAGAGTGTGAGTGTAGAGTGTGAGTGCAGAGTGTGAGTGTAGAGTGTGAGTGTAGAGTGTGAGTGTAGAGTGTGAGTGTAGCGTGTGAGTGTAGAGTGTGAGTGTAGAGTGTGAGTGTAGAGTGTGAGTGTAGAGTGTGAGTGTAGAGTGTGAGTGTAGAGTGTGAGTGTAGAGTGTGAGTGTAGAGTGTGAGTGTAGAGTGTGAGTGTAGCGTGTGAGTGTAGAGTGTGAGTGTAGAGTGTAGAGTGTAGAGTGTGAGTGTAGAGTGTGAGTGTAGAGTGTGAGTGTAGAGTGTGAGTGTAGAGTGTGAGTGTAGAGTGTGAGTGTAGAGTGTGAGTGTAGAGTGTGAGTGTAGAGTGTGAGTGTAGAGTGTGAGTGTAGAGTGTGAGTGTAGAGTGTGAGTGTAGAGTGTGAGTGTAGAGTGTGAGTGTAGAGTGTGAGTGTAGAGTGTGAGTGTAGAGTGTGAGTGTAGAGTGTGAGTGTAGAGTGTGAGTGTAGAGTGTGAGTGTAGAGTGTGAGTGTAGAGTGTGAGTGTAGAGTGTGAGTGTAGAGTGTGAGTGTAGAGTGTGAGTCTAGAGTGTGAGTGTAGAGTGTGAGTGTAGAGTGTGAGTGTAGAGTGTGAGTGTAGAGTGTGAGTGTAGAGTGTGAGTGTAGAGTGTGAGTTTATACATTTTATTTTAGAAAAAGTTCTTTTAATTACCGTTGGATTATATTGATTTATGAAAAGAAAGCGTTTTATAATTTCTTTGCATTTGCACACATAAAATAAAATACATATAATAATTTTATTCAAGAGGATTTTGTAGGTAATTAATAATTTCCCATGTTCATTAACATATAATTAATGCACATTTGCATTGAAGTTATTTATTAATGATAAATAATTATCAATATTTAGAAATGTACTCCATTCAAATTCAATATAAAATTACATAATATAATGTACGTTATAAATTAGATGGTTAATAATGTATTTCGCTAATGGAATGGAAGCAGTAAGGTATTTGATGCAAAGGAAATAGGAATAAAATAAGGTCTGTGCGAGGTTTGTATTTTGAGATGTTGAAAATATTTAAAGATTAAATTACAATTAAATTACAATTAAATACAATGAATTGAAAATTCACACTGAGTGTTAGTTTAATTAATTTCAAAGTTACGATAAATTGAGACGTAGAGCTTCAGGTCAGAGCCCCTAGGGGGGGGGGGGGGTAAAAGATATTTGGAATATTGGAATGGTGAAATTGAAATCAGGGAAGATTTTCAAATTTATATACTATGATATTTAATTTCAACAAGTATACAATTAATCTTAGCGATGGAGACTTTCAAAATGAGACAAAAGGTGCAAGACATGGAAAACTGATTGAATATTCGTGCCTTTGTAAGTTTATGCCCTTCCTTTTTCCTGTGGGCTTTTTCCTTGTGGGTATTTTTCCTGTGGGTTTTTACCTGTGGGCTTTTATACCGGTGGACTTTTTTCCTGTGGGCTTTTATACCTGTGGGCTTTTTTCCTTGTGGGCTTTTTTCCTTGTGGGCATTTTTCCCTGTGGGCTCTTTTCCCGTGGTCTTGTTTCCGGTCACCATAGTTCGTACCCCTTTCTTGTTCTTCTATTGAATCTAATAGAAACGTAGCAAGTCGGACAGTTAAGGTTCAGTGTGAATATTTCATATATAATTAATTACAAAGCAAATATATGTTCAATTTATTTTCTATTAACTGTAATATGTTACATAATCGTAGTTCTGCAAATCTGAAGCAATTCCATAGAAATTTTAATTTAGACTCTCCCCTTAACTACATGAATTCGATAGTTCACCAGATGGCAGATTCACTGTCCCAGAGACAACGCAAACGGCCCAACTGTGGCCCGAACTCCTCTCCGATTTAATCAAGTTATGTTTAACTAAATGAGTTAATTAGGGACCAAGAAGTTGAATTTGGTGTAGTAATATTGAAGACAAAGGTGCAATAATTTGGGCGACATGTGTGCTAAATGGCTGCTTAGATCTCTATAATTGCAATCCTGTTTCAAGATCATTTTCATATTTTGAGTGATTTCAGTTAGTTCAGATTGAACATGAAAGATACTTACATTGATCTTCATTCAGCGGGTTACTGTTTTTGATAAACCTGTCTTTATTTACTATCCATACACTTGAGAAATGCTAGAAAAATATATTTTACGAAAGATGTTTATATATAGATATAGAAATTCAGTTTACTCATCAAGAATGTTATCTATATATATTTTATAATAGCAGGAAAACAAATCATAAATTTAATGAGATGAAATTTAAATAAATTTCTTAATATTAGGTTTCCCAATAATATATTTAAACTTATTATCCGTCAGACGTTAAAATATATAAATATTTAAAGCTTGTACTTATATTCAAGAAAATTAAAGTATATGCAAATCGATTGAACGAATAACTACCTTTTTGCGTGTAGAATATAAAGGTTTAAAGACCCCATTTTGACACGTTTGATCAATTCATCAATACACTTTTCGTACGAAATATAAAGCAAAGGGGGAATCCAATTTGCCACAACATGAAAACTATTCAATGGATCATTCGAAGCAGAAGATGATTCAAAGACTTCGAATGGCTGCAAGATATTCCTTGGCAAAATATCGAATGACCCCAATAAGGAATTCAATAGCTTTAGATGGGGTCAATTTGGAGGGGGTTTGATTTCCGGGAATGCCTCCAATCTTGATAAATACCAATAATCTGGCCTTTTGTCGCACTCTTTTTGACGCCCCGTACGAAGATTTCGCCCGCCATTCATCAGACTACAAAGAAAAAATCATCTCGGTGAAGTGTTATGAAACTCTCTCTTCGACACAGGCCGAAAAAGACGAATAAATCGCAATGATACTTGTAAAGAAAATTGAAATCAATTAAATGTGTAATAAACGCTATATCAAATTGAAAAATGTATTGTTTTCAGAGGTATTTATCTCAATGTATGTATCTCGATGTATGTATCTAGTAGATGTATCTCGATGTATTTCTCTAGTAGATGTATCTCGATGTATTTATCTAGTAGATGTATCTCGATGTATTTATCTAGTAGATGTATCTCGATGATATCTAGTAGATGTATCTTGATGTATTTATCTAGTAGATGTATCTCGATGTATGTATCTAGAAGATCGTCTCTAGAGGATGTATCTAGAGGATGTATCAGTGGTCGTATCAGTAGATGTATCTAGATGCATGTATCTAGTAGATGTATCTTGCAGAGCAGTTCGTCCTTTTGATCTTACCAGAATGCCAGCGTTAGGATTCAACTTGGATGAATTGAAACAGAATAAAATTTGCATAATTAAAACAGAGAAAGAGCTTTACTAGAAATGTTGTAAAAAGGAAATGAAAAAGTTACTCCAGTTGCCATTAATTAATTGAAACGTTTGAACAAATTCAAACCTCACTTTTTTAATTGTATTTATGAATGAACATTTACTTAAATATATCATGTAAACAAAGGGATTAATTGTTTTTTTCTGTATGAAGCATAAATAGCGAAGCATGTAAACCTACTAAACTGAAAAAATACGAGTCAAATTGACTCGAAATTTGAGTTTTTAGTATTTCCCAAAACCAGCTCAAAATGTGAGTCAATTTGACTCATCCTAATACATTACTCAAAAAACAAGAGTCACATTGACTCCTAATTCATAGTCAGATTGACTCAGGTAGAGTCAATTAAAAAAGACTCTTATATTAAAGTTTTGCAGCCTTGACTCAAGCGATGAGTCAGGTTGACTCTCAATTTTTCTCAGTGTAAATATATATGTATAGTAACAATATACAGTACCTATTCAAACCAAAGGGTATTTAATTATAGCGGTACTTTCCGTCTATTTCGAACATCAAACAATTCTCCCCTAATCGAAAACCATGAAACTTTTGCGGCTGTCAACTTATTGAAGTTTTTAGTGAAATTGAAAAGAGAGTGAAAGTTATCAGCATCTCGTTGTCAATTGAATTATCAATTTGTGAGAAGTGGCTCTCTGCTCTGATTGACGCTCTTCAGTCACAAGACGCTTTGAAATAATGTTTCCTCATACACACACACACGTTTCTGAGAAGTTTTTTTTTTATCGTACGTGCAGGCCATTTTTTCTCTCGAATGGAAAGACCGATGGAATAGTTCAGGAATCTTCCTCTAAGATGGCGCGTAAAATATCCTGGCCGATTGAGATAGTTTGGAGGTATTTTCAGTTGGAGAAATACATCTTGTGAATTCGTGACACTGTAAATATTTGTCACAGGGAAAATATCTTGGGATATTTCCACTAGCAAGAATTTCTAACGGTATTTCATTCAGTCTAATTGGATATTGAGGAGAAAACAAAGAGGGAACAATGCAATTGAAAGTTAATAAATATCGATGGAATTTAGTAATAATGCATTTCTTTATATAATGGTTATGTAATGTGCTAGAGTATTTAATTTGAATATTATGTTTCTCATATCAATGAATTTAAATTAAATAATTCAAATTTAGTACACTATTATTTGATATATTAATGGATTGTCTTTTGATTTTAATAGAGAAATTGCCACGTAATGAATTTCCAATGAATATTTAAATACAAGATGTGATATTAAATTGTTTGTGAAATTATTTAATAAAGAAGAACTCCTCTATAGTGAACTCCTCTATAGTGAACTCCTCTATAGTGAACTCCTCTATAGTGAACTCCTCTATAGTGAACTCCTCTATAGTGAACTCCTCTATAGTGAACTCCTCTATGGTGAACTCCTCTATAGTGAACTCCTCCATAATGAATTCCTCTACAGTGAACTCCTCTACAGTGAACTCCTCTATAGTGAATTCCACTATTGTGAACTCCACTATAGTGAACTCCTCTATAGTGAATTCCACTATTGTGAACTCCTTTATAGTGAACTCCTCTATAGTGAATTCCTCTACAGTGAACTCCTCTACAGTGAACTCCTCTATAGTGAATTCCACTGTAGTGAACTCCTCTATAGTGAACTCCTCTATAGTGAATGTATGTAGATTGTAGAGTCCTGAGTAGGAGAACTATGCCGTGCAACGAACATATCTTCTTTAGTCTACCATGAATAGATATCAGTTTTCTAAATCTTTTGGCTGTTCATGACAGACTAAAGAAAATTTGTTCACTATACGGAGTAGTTCTCTTCCACTATAGAGCATTCACTATAGAGGAGTATATTATAGAGGACTTCTACTTCACCCAAAAATCTTTATTATTATTAATTAAATGTTAAACTTCCTTTGATTTGTGGATGAATATGTAGGGTAAGTTCTTAATTATCGGTCAGTTCCCCATTTTCGGACACGTAAGAAAAAACGATATAATAATAATTATTTAAATCTTATTTTGATTGGTATCCATGATACCTGCAGGTATCATGGATACCAATAAAAGTTAAATAATTATTATTATATCGTTTTTTCTTACGTGTCCGAAAATGTGGAACTGACCGATAATTAAGAACTTACCCTATATCACAATTACCATGGAACTCGTATTAATTCAATATTTTCATATTTTTATTTCCATGTATTAACTGACTGATTTAATTATATATAAAGTATAAACGCTATTAAGTATCTATAGGGACAATCATTTATTTTAAAATTCATGTAGTATCAAGCTTGCAACATTATCACTTACAGATTCTTTTCATCTAAAAAGCTACAACTTGTTAGCGTGTATGCTCAGGTAGAGGTTTGATCTAATTAATTATTTACAATATTGTGTCAATGTACTATAATCAGAGCTGTGATACCTAATTTGATTACAGTGATGAAAGCCACTTATTAACTATAATTGCATCCCTACTGTGGCCTCATGCTGAAAGCTAGAGCAGCTTTATTATACAGTATAAAAAAGACACGAGGAGAATTTTGTGCTCTATTTTAGATATTGTTTATAGTGGAAAAGTATTGTCTTAAAAAAATTAGATCTTTGGCTGTGAAAGATAACTAGCAAAGCAGTTAATTATTTTAGAGTTAATTTATATGGGACAAATTTTTGAAAAATTAAGAAGGAGGCAGCACTTAATTTTCTACAATTTCTTCATTTATTCTTTCAATCTATCTTCTATACCATAATAAGAGCCCTGTCCGTCTGTCTGTCCGTGCGTCCGTATCATGGAAACCAAACAAATGAAAATTAAGTTACATTTATAATAGATTTTTTTCTTCTATGGCCAAAGATGTGAAACTGACCGATAATTCGTAACTTACCCTACCTAGAGTATATATTTCCTGATATGGTTTATAATCGATGTCCATGTAACTAATCAGAAAAGCATTAAGAGTGTAAGTCGTTTCCAGCTCATCATCTTCATATGGACAGCAAATTGGATTCCCATTTGGATGAAGAGACTGCCTGCCTGTACCGATCATTTTACCATTTCTTCTGGAAATATAGCCTGGGCAATCAGGGGAAGCCTCAAAGCTTTAGCTACAATACACATCTTTTCTGCACATAATGAGATTTCTAGATGGGGGCTTGTGCAACTTCCACACAAATTGTGTAGATTAAGGAAACAAAATATGACCCTTTTGACCAATGTAAATGATATTTGTCTGTTAATTTTAATTCATAGTATGTATTCACTGAAATGAGATGCTCTATGAATGTTCTTCGCCATAAGAGTTCATCTGTATGTGGAAAATGGTATCAAATTTCTTGCGAATTAAAATTATTCCTTTAGGATTTTAGGAAATTCATAAATATGCATTTTTCTAAAATTGAAAAGCTGTTCTGTAATAGTTTTATACTTCAAAATATCTGAATCATTTAAATCTCACATATTGTGTAGCGGGACTTTAAAGGTTTCGGACACTCCTAGTAATCTGAAGTGGCGTTAACATGTACCAAACTGAAGTTTAGAACTATCTGATTGACTTACCATGAACACATTTTAATCATCCACTTCCCGAACACTGTACGTAATATTCTCCTATTTGGAAGAGAACATACTTTGGTAAATCAGGGTTAAACCTGTCAACAAGGATTTTGTTCCTGGAATATGAGGGGAATATCCCATGAATCAACCTTTCTTCCCTGGGATATTTTCCTGGGATATTCTTCGTTTATTGTCCCAGGAATAAATCCTTGTTGCAGGGGACAGCGATTTTCTTTATTCCGTTCGACTTGCAATCGAGTGTCCATATCATTCACTCTGCAAGGCCCTGCCTGCAGTTTGCTCGTATTGACGTACATATATCAATGTGGGTAAGGCAGCGCGTGATCAATGGGCACATTAGCTGATGAGGGTCCTTCATTTAGAGCTCTCCTGAGTGATTGCCCACCAATGGCATTAGGAATTGCCTCTGCTAATCGCATATGAGACCAGTAAACAGGGAGAGATGTTCTAGAGCTCTTACACAAATCATTATCATCCATCATTGCCTCGTATATTGACAAAAAAGAATATCTAAACAGAGATAATGTGATTTTCGAAAGAAACAAATTTCAATTACATGCCATGTCATGATTGGCAATAATATTTAGAGTTATTTTAATCGTTTGGTATAATTTTAGAGCGTAGAACAGTTATTATATAATATATGATTAAAGAATAGAAAATCCTCTTAAATGGGTATTTAAATATTATCAAAAATATACAATAACATTTAAAAGATATCAGAAACCAAAATTTAAAATTTTCATGGGTTAACTTTTAATTTTCCTTTTGGAGAGTATATATAAAAGACGTAGCTGATAATTTTCTAGAACTAACATTTAATATTCTTCCAGTTTTCAAGTAGTTAAATAAAAGATTAAATTTAATCAGACAGAAAAAAATCTTCAAAAGAATGATATATAAATTACTTGTAAATACATGTTATTTGTGACCAAATGAATAATATTTATTAAATAATATTTGAATCCATTTGTATTATTTAATACTTATTTTCTTTTCCTTTTTATCATCTGTCTGTGGAAAACTCCGAGTTAATGAACGGTTCGACGTTCCCGATCATGTAAAAAGATATGCTAATTAGTTGAATAATAAATATTAAATATAACACATACAGTACGTTCGTATTAGTCAGGTAAGTCTATACAGTTAACATTAAAATCTGTTTTCAATTTCAGTATGTACTCTAATCTCATTTTCTATGTATTATTCGCTAGGAAAGTTTTAGTTAAATGCTACAACACATGGAATAATTGTGCAGCTTCAGTGTAATTGGAGTTATATAAATCTTCTTGAATAAGCGGCTTAAGAACGCAATGAAATGATTTGTCTTAGAACAGTAAGTCAAATTAATTAATGTTATATTATAAAGAAAACTAGAACGGCTTCTCGTAGAGCGTATACCTTCTCTCCCGATAAGAAATGACCTTGATCAACCAATAATACTTGAGTTATAAATGACCTTGATCAACCAATAATACTTGAGTTATAAATGACCTTAACCATCCAATAATCCTTGAGTTATAAATGACCTTGACCATTCAATAATCCGTCAATTACATATAAATGAAATTGACCATCCAATAATCCTTGAGTTATAAATGACCTTGACCATTCAATAATCCGTCAATTACATATAAATGACCTTGACCATTTAATAATCCTTCAGTTATAATGACCTTGACCATCCAATAATCCTTGAGTTATAAATGACCTTGACCATTCAATAATCCGTCAATTATAAATGACCTTGACCATCAATAATCCTTCAGTTATAATGACCTTGACCACTCAATAATCCTTGAGTTATAAATAAACTTGACATTGACCTTGAGCCGTTCACTCCCAAAATCTATTCAAATAGTTCCTGGATAATGACCAATCGTTTTACTAAATTTCAGGCAATTTGGTTGAATACTTTTTCAGTTATGCAACATAACCTGTCATATTTTGTGAAGGTAAATATATAAGTATCCTAAATTATCTCAAAACTGCAGAAATTTGTTACTTATTTTGATGTACTAAATTATTCTTAACCATACTGTATTCTTTAATAAAATTGTTTGAAAAAAAAATTGTTAACAAAAAATTAATTTAGAAATAGGAAATTAATTATCGTAATATGTATATTTTTTAAATAAAATAATTTTAGTAAACTTCTTTTTTGTGAAATAGAATATTGGGTAGGAGTAAGTTCCGAATTATCGGTCAGTTCCACATTTTCTTACATGACCGAAAATGTGGAACTGACCGATAATTCGGAACTTACCCTAACTTGAAAGAAATAAAATAGATAGTATTGAAGATTATATTATTCAAAGATGTATTCTGAAATGAACGAACTAAGTAAAAACAGCATAAATATATATATTGTACAAAATATATAAAATATAACTATATGTAATACAATTTATTCGATGATATCTTGTATTTTTTCATAAACTAAATTGTTTATAACAATCGGAAATTAAAGAAGTGTGTTTTTCCGAACCGGAACATAAAATACGAAGCTGTAATATATTAAATTAATATAAATAAATCAGTTAACGCTGAATATGATGATTCGTTATTCTCTTTATTCAAGCTTTTGTGGTATTTGATGTGGCACAGGTAAGAATAAATTATAAATAGGGTTGTGACAATATGCATTTAGAATCATAGATCTTAAGAATATCACAGACGAAATGAAATGGTATCGAATACTATATAGCGCTGGTATAGAACCATTCAATAGTCTTCAATTCAATCCGTCTATACTATTTTCAGGATCTATGATTTTGAAATCATATTGTCACAACCCTAATGATAAATTATTAGCGTAAGTATTTAAATTGAAAAATTTATTTGAAGGTAATAAATCACAAACCTAAGTAGAGAGTAATTTATAAAGTTCTTTACTAAATAAAATGATAGCTAATGTTAATAGGTAGCGCTGTTAATAATCTTATTTTTAAACTGTCTCACTTAGAGACAGAATCGATAACTGGAGACTCTTTAAAGACATACACAGTAACTAACTTTTTTGGGAGCGAGGAAGTTAGTATAAATCAGGACTGAAGAAAATGAATTTTAAGTACAGTTTAGAATATGCAATGACGAAACATTTTTATTAGCTACGATCTTACAAACTGTATTTTCGTTAATAAAAAATCTAAATATTTTAATCGGTTTACATGTGACCATTCGTCAACTAAATTTCTCCCTAAATTTGAGTCCTAATCAGGTGGTGCCGCTCCTTTTTCGATGACGACATTTTTCACTTTAGAAAACTCAATCAATTGTGTGTCAGTACTATTGTAAAAGTGTGTTTAGTGTGATTTATTTAAGTGAATCTAATTATTAATTTTTGTTCCAGTTTAACATTTATAATTAGTAAATCTTGATTGGAATAGTATTGCACTGAAATCTAAGCAGTAGTGTTAGAGCAACAATGTGATTTATATATTTTGTTGGGTGACTATTTGAATTGAAAATTTTATTATGAATAGTGATTCTTCATTAGGAACTTAAACTAGCTCTTAAATTATTTATGTATTTTTTTTCACTTCTCCAGCTCCTTGATCGGATCCACGACTTGGAGTGTGGTCAGCCTTCCACTTTGGTTCTACCCTAGTTTGGGTACAGTTGAATTAGGCCCATACTATAGTAGCAGTTTCACCGTCGCGTTTCCACTGCCCTGTTTCCGCTTCTTAAATTTCAAAGTATACTAGGCGGTGAAAACGTGGCATTTCCGCCACGTTAGAAACGCTTTGCAAAGTATACAAGGTGGTGAAAAGGCGGCGGTATTAACGCGTCCAGATGCGTTACCACCGCCTACTGCCGTAGCAACGCCGAATGCCAAGGCGGTAGAAACGCTAGTGATTAATTGAAGACGCGTAAGCAGAGCGGTGAAAACGCGGCGGTATTACTGCTAGTATAGTAATTGGGTCCTTAGGGCCGTACACACGCAGAGTTTTTTAAGTTTTTCCACCAGACTTTTGAATTATAGAACAAAAACTAAAACGTTATAATTGTTATTTATTTTAATTATATTTTTTAAATATAATATTATTTATTATTTATAATATATGATATAGTAATTATCATATACTATTTTTATTATTTATCATCATTTATAATCCTCTAAAATTACTTTTATCTTTGATTTCTTTTAATGTAAATAACCCATACAGGTAGCAATGATTCTCGGATCAATGTTGTCCCAATATTGCCAATGTTGTCCCAATATTGCCAATGTTGTCCCAATATTGCCCATGTTGTCCCAATATTGCCAATATTGTCCCAATATTGCCAATATTGCCAATATTGTCCCAATATTGCCAATGTTGTCTCAATGTTGCCAATGTTGTCTCAATGTTGCCAATGTTGTCTCAATGTTGCCAATGTTGTCCCAATGTTGCCAATGTTGTCCCAATGTTGCCAATGTTGTCCCAATGTTGCCAATGTTGTCCCAATATTGGCCTGGGAACATCGTGTATCACTTTTTGATATTATCGGGATAATGGATTGAAAACTTATATAATTTCTTTCTAGACAAATAAATATTTCAAAAATATGTTAGCTAAATCAACTTTAAAGCTGAATAAATATTTCATGCTACAAGTCATGTAATATACAATTCTACATTAATCAACTTTAAAAATTACAGCCATTAAATATCATCGATTTTGCCTTTGAGCTATAATAATTGTGACTGATAGTTACCATTAATTCAATATTGGTCACATGGGTTTAACCATATCACTATCCTATTTAAATTGTACATTATTTTACTGTATATCAGTTATCTGGATTGTAAATTTACAATCTATACTGATGATACCCGTAGTATGTTTATTTATTTATTTGGTGTCCGCTTTTACACGACGGGTATTAAACATGAATATATTGACTTGATATTTAAATTCCCCTGTTTTTATTCAATTTTTAGATGTATTTTATCAATAAAATAAATAAAAGTAGATAACCTAATATGGGGTAATAAATTGGTAATGATAATTACCCGTTAGTTTTAACGGGAAAGTACACTAGTGTAATAGTTTAAATAATGTTCGATAGAGTAATTTCATTGTGTTCCTATGATAAAGTAAAAAATAAATAGTGAGAAGAAAAAGAAAATAGATGAAAAATGCAAGAAATAAAACATTTAATGTGAATGTGAAATGTGATGTACGTTTGATGTACTATGTAAGAAAAGAAACATTATAATGTATGGATTAACATATACGAATGAGATTGATAATATAACTTATTATTTAAAACAATATTTTTACACTTGTTATGTTAAGCTAATTTATCTCAAATTTTTACAATTAAATTTTTCATAAAATTTGATATACATAATCGAATTCAATAAATACTTACTGAATTAAGTTTTAGAAGTTTTTACATTAGAAGGAATTACGCATCAGAATATACTGAAAATTTAATATATTTCTACCACTTATTTAATCACTGATTATAATTACTTATATTAAAGTTAAATATAATAATAGATTTATAAAAAATTATTAAAATTATCATTAAAATTATAAAAAAATAGTGAATTAAATTTTTTTCTTTGTAATTATAAAAAAAAATTATAATAATATTTTATATACAGAGATCAAGATAGACATGTCATGTTTTATAGGGTACACCGTATGACACACACCATTCCTTATATCCCAAGAGAAACCATTTCACTCCACGTACATTTTATCTCCACGTCAGAGAGTAAGTAGCGAATGTTTTTGCGTCCACAAGTTGCCGTATCTTAGCGTCGCAACTCCAGCGTCTGCGTTCGTTTGAGCGATGTCTGAGCAGCACTCAACTACTTTAGAGCATCTTCTTGGCTGCATACAAAAACACCCTACCAGAAACTGTCAGTCTCGCGTTTATTCGAGCAGGCAATCTCTCATAAAATGCATACTTTGTATGTCGGAGAATAGTGGGTGTTACTCCTCAGCTTGCGTGACAATCCTCGACAAAGAAAAAGTCCGCTGACATTCTTTTTATATTGCGTTTTTATGCCACGCTGACTCTGAGGATTCACTGGTAGGAGACTTTTGTTTCTCCTCCTCCTCCTCCTCCTCCTAAGATATTTAGTTTGAGAACTGGTGCTGCTGGCAAGAGTGAAGTACATTCCACTGCAAAACTTTAACCCGGAATTCAAAGTAGTTGAAAATTGCTTGTCAATTTGATTTTAGCAAGTCTCCGTGCACACGCATACTTCCTTCTAAAAAAATAATAAAATGAATACCTAAACTCATAAATCGAAAAAGATCGATAAATGTTCGATAGGTTGACTTATTCTGAACTAGGATTTTAAGATGTCTTTTGGTCGATTTTCACCTAAAGTATACCCTGTAACTTACCTAATGTTGAATACAAAATGTTCATTATTAACTATTGTAACTTTTATAATATTTATAATAAATACTTTATATCCATTTTAAAATTATCAATTGTAAATTAGATTCACTATTGAAAAATATATGACCACTACATTTCATATACAGTGTTGATAACATTTTATTTTAGAGTCTCATATGAATTACACGAGTTTAATGGAATATGAGTGAAAGTATATTTTAAAATGAAAATCTATTTAAAAGCATTTTACAGTTTTATAATTTTAAAAGATTCCCACAATTGAATACATATTGTACAATGTTATCTTAACGTTCGAATCAAGGCTTACAAACTTAAAATACACTTGCAAATCCTTTTTAATTTGTAAGAGTGAGCTGTTAACCTCGCTCTAAATTCAATTTCGTTAGTAGAACCTCCTTCTATAAATTAAAGACTATTTGCTGAGTGTCGAATTGAATGCTTCTTCCTCCACCAGATCAAGTTTCTCTTGATAAACATCAAGCAAACCGTGAGTTCAAACTCCTACATCTTCAGGTAGGAGATCCTTTTACATCTTTAGATAAGTTCCTATATCGCTCCCTCGCTGCCTGCCTGCCTGACAGGGATATCCGAATACCCTGAATTCCATAGCTTTGGCATTCAGGCCATTCGCCTCTCAATAAGAAAATAACTTCTTCGCTTCTCTTCATAACAAAAATTTAATTTGGATCAAATTCTTCTTTGTGTTCGCGTGTTCCTTCTAGCTGACATAGTTTTATTCTTTTAATAAAAATGAGGAGCAAGTTGTTGACTGAGTGGTAGGAGTCTCTCTTGCGTCTTCTCCAAGCTAGAAGTTTCATTTGGTTGGAATCTCTGGTAGAATATTTTATTGTGTGCAGCTACCAAAAATTAATGTACAGGAAATTGTAATTTATAAATATTTTACAATTGTGAACATACTGTTTGTATAATAATGATAATTATAAGACATACTCTGAATAAATGAATAAAAATGAAGAAACATATGTATAAACATTGTATTTTATATATATTAAAAAGTATTTATAATACATATTTATACAAGCTCACACTTGTTAGTTTAAGATTTGTTTTCAGTTCATGACATTAAAAATAAAGGATATTCATAAGGATATTCATCTACATAGTCCATAAGTTCTCACACATGCTTAGAACAATCTGGAATATCATCCAAGCAAGGAATAGCTTAAGCAACAAACTTCGGACAAATATAATAAATCACTTGGAGAAACTTCGGCTGCAAACTATCAAATCCTAATTACTGAGCCTGACTAAGTTTAGCCGAGTATTGGACTCAACGGCAGAAATAAACAAACTCTAATGAAGTTTGCATTCAGACTTACGACATTTGTCCATTAATTAAGGATTAATTGAAAGTTCCTGAAAGGAAAAGCTGATGGATGTAAACTCGCATTGTTTTCTTTTGGAGTTACGGGATAGATTTACAAATTGTAAAGGGGGGTGAATACTGAATTAACGAACAGTTTATTTTAAAATAATATATGTTGAATTACAAGTTAAATTAATTGTTCACTGATTCTATAATTTAAATTTTAAAATTAATTGAGTAGTTGCAGCCCATCCATCATTCAGTGTAAGCTGAAACCAAGTGAAACAGGCACGTGATCTGTTTACAGATGTGTCCTACATATACAGTACATATGTACATACTGGTAATCTATCTAAAAGGAGGTAAACATTAATTCATTGATATTAAACGAGCCCGAAAATTCATATCTTGAGGTCAATATCGATTCTAAACCACCGTGAATAATTATGATTATTTAATGAAGTCAATTCACAATGTCATCCATGCAGTAACCTAATGCTTAAACGACTGCTTTATTTTACAAATAGGATCAACCGATTACAACGAGGAGGGACAGTTTTAGAGTTTAAACACATTTTCAGTGCCCTAATATCGTATTCCGGATGGAGAGCTTAATCGGCAATGTTTGATAGTGCTAATATTTTCATACCATGGCCTCCGAGCCGCTTACGAGTCCTTCGCACCTTGCTACTCCAATTTAGAACACTGATCACCTGATACCTGTATTTGAAAGCCAGCGTGTGCAAACCCGGCTTACCGTGACTAATATGACACTCTGGACAATACTGTGATATCAGTCGGCTTCAGAGATAAAATTGAATGCTTCTAAAATCCTCGCATGTTAAACAGGAACGAGTTATTCTATAGAGTAGATTGGAATGTAATAATGATTTGTTAGTAGAGGGCGAGAAGCTATTTCACTAATAAAATTATAAGCTTTACGTTAAACAATTATTATAGCAGTCGAATATTTGTAACAATTTAAAACTCAGACTGAAAATTCATCCCTGGCCACAAAGTTCATTCTAGTCACATATGAAGCCTAATGTATAGTGTCTTCCTCTTTCGGTGGTCGTTTTCGCTACCATTACCGAACGAAGCTTCTAGAGGTCTCAATTCTGGTTTCAAGACGCAGAAATAGCGAGGCCGAAAGCCTTCGCTTGGGCGGATTGGTATGCAAATTTGCTGAAACTCAAAAATCAGCAGTTGATAAAATGGACTACAGTTCCCTCTCTAAAACCATTGCTTGTAGGGAGTTTTGAGATCTAGATTGAATTGCTCAGATTTCGTATAAGATTGGATGACTGAATCACGTCAATAACGTGCACGGAATATTTCTGATTATCCAGTTCTTTAAGTCGTATGAATTGTTGTGAAGAAGAAACTTTCTTGCATTACCAACAAACATCATAATAACAGAGAGAAGTCTAGCCTTAGGAAATCTTAATTAAAACTCCAGGAAAGTAAGTAGGTATTAACATGGCGTCATTCGGAGCCAAAACTTTCATTATTATCTTGACTTACATGAACGCCCATCTACAAATGTACAGCGACTTCTATTTATACCAAACAATACTCAGTGAAACGATGTTCTTATCTTTTCAAATGAATTAAATTTACGCGTGACCATACTTTTATGTAATTCCGTTATATAATTTGTCGAAGAGAAGCTCCCCAGGATTATTTCCTTCAATATTAAACCGATGGTCCAAAGTTTATTGGAAATAATGCAAGTATTTAATATCTGAAGTTTAAGTTTATAGGTCGTTTTATTTCATTGATCTAGCAGGAGATGGGTAGAGATGAGGTTATTAAGGTGGACCGTATAACGTTTCATAGGAATTTTGGTGCAACTTGGCACATGAACTGGATGCATGATAATCCTAATGGATACAGTATCCATCTAAGCAGTCATTTGATGTTAGAAGTAAATGATACATTTACTTAATACAGTTAAAGCTACAGCTTATGTACCCTCATTAAAGAGGGTATATTCTTTAATGAGATGGACTAGTTTGAACATAGATTTGTGAGATAGTATCTTGTCAGTGGGAAACTTGTTATTGTTATTTCGATAAGTTGCTAGGCTGAATAATTCTTAATAAAATGGACATCAATTATAGTGAATAATCTGGCTAGAAAATTATGAGAGTAATTTAATATCTTGAATGGATTTTGTATAAAATCAAACCAGTAGTTTACTGTATTTATATATTTTTTTATTTTTTATCTTACCTATATATATAATTTTGTTGTCATACATATTCTTTTCAACAAAATATGGGAGGGCCCAATTGCCCGCAAAATAGTTGTGAGGAAACCAAAATGAAAATGGTCAATTAGTTTTAATATAATTATAAAAAACTGTGTGATACCATAACAATTATTACGAAGCTATTAAAATAATTAGAAAAATATTTAATTGAAGGTTACTATATATAAGTAGTACAATTTAGAAATATTACACAAATAAATATATATATTAGACACGAACAAACAATCTATACCCAGGTAGAAATGTTTCTTGGGCCAACATTGGGACAACATTGGGAGAACATTGGCAAGATTGGGACAATATTGGGAGAACATTGGGACAACATTTGGACAATATTGGGACAACATTTGGACAATATTGGGACAACATTGGGACAATATTGGGAGAACATTGGCAAGATTGGGACAATATTGGGAGAACATTGGGACAACATTGGCAACATTGGGACAACATTGGCAACATTGCGACAACATTGGCAACATTGGGACAATATTGGGACAATACTGGGACAATATTGGCCCGAGAGTTATTGTTACCTTTTAGTCGATACATTTTGACAGCATTATTTTGATGGGGTGATTAAATATGCGTACCCTCCTAATTATGATATATTGTCTAGATTGAATACCAGGGTACAGAAATTAATGGCTACCATTGATTACTTATTCATAGTGGAAAATTGGAAACGCATTCTTTAATATGATGTTGATGTATTCTGAGTATTAAATTAATCTATCTTTCACTAATTGCAAGAGTGAACTCTAGTTTGTATTTATTTAGTCAGTATTTATCTAACGAAATTGGCGCAGGGATTATATTCGAAGTTTCCTAAGATAAATATTATTAATTTACTCGTGAATGTTAAATTAGAATACCATTGTCATGTTTTCGAAAAAAATGGTGATACAAGAAATTAAATATCTCTATATTACTAATATAGTAATATTGTATTCAAGTGAATCCTAAAATTGAAGAATATATATTTTTTGGGTATTTATATTTTAATATAAGAATAACGAAATTACATGTAGCTATATGGTTATTATTTAGATAGATCAAGTCTCCATATTCCTACTTTTGTATGTACCTATACAAACAACTATTATAATATATATATTCCATATGAGGATTAAAACATTTTTAAATGTAAACTTGAAATGGTTTTACGTTTACATATGACTTTTTTAGATATATTATTAGTTTCTATTTTATACTATTATTTTTTTTATTTTTTTTTGTTATATATAATATATTTTATTTTAAATTTAGGAAAATAATAGTGACTGTTCACCACCACATGGTGACTGTTCACCACCACATGGTGACTGTTCACCACCACATGGTGACTGTTCACCACCACATGGTGACTGTTCTCCACCACATGGTGACTGTTCTCCACCACATGGTGACTGTTCTCCATCACATGGTGACTGTTCACCACCACATGGTGACTGTTCTCCACCATATGGTGACTGTTCTCCACCACATGGTGACTGTTCTCCACCACATGGTGACTGTTCTCCATCACATGGTGACTGTTCTCCATCACATGGTGACTGTTCACCACCACATGGTGACTGTTCACCATCACATGTTGACTGTTCACCACCACATGGTGACTGTTCACCATCACATGGTGACTGTTCACCACCACATGGTGACTGTTCTCCACCACATGGTGACTGTTCACCATCACATGGTGACTGTTCACCACCACATGGTGACTATACTCCACCACATGGTGACTGTTCATCACCACATGGTGACTGTTCATCACCACATGGTGACTGTTCATCACCACATGGTGACTGTTCTCCACCACATGGTGACTGTTCACCATCACATGGTGACTGTTCACCATCACATGGTGACTGTTCACCACCACATGGTGACTGTTCATCACCACATGGTGACTGTTCTCCACCACATGGTGACTGTTCATCACCACATGGTGACTGTTCTCCACCACATGGTGACTGTTCTCCACCACATGGTGACTGTTCACCACAACATGGTGACTGTTCTCCATCACATGGTGACTGTTCACCACCACATGGTGACTGTTCTCCATCACATGGTGACTGTTCTCCACCACATGGTGACTGTTCACCATCACATGGTGACTGTTCACCATCACATGGTGACTGTTCTCCACCACATGGTGACTGTTCACCACCACATGGTGACTGTTCACCACCACATGGTGACTGTTCTCCATCACATGGTGACTGTTCACCATCACATGGTGACTGTTCTCCACCACATGGTGACTGTTCACCACCACATGGTGACTGTTCACCACCACATGGTGACTGTTCACCACCACATGGTGACTGTTCATCACCACATGGTGACTGTTCACCACCACATGGTGACTGTTCACCACCACATGGTGACTGTTCTCCACCACATGGTGACTGTTCTCCACCACATGGTGACTGTTCTCCATCACATGGTGACTATTCACCACCACATGGTGACTGTTCTCCACCATATGGTGACTGTTCTCCACCACATGGTGACTGTTCTCCACCACATGGTGACTGTTCTCCATCACATGGTGACTGTTCTCCATCACATGGTGACTGTTCACCACCACATGGTGACTGTTCTCCACCACATGGTGACTGTTCTCCACCACATGGTGACTGTTCTCCACCACATGGTGACTGTTCACCACCACATGGTGACTGTTCTCCACCACATGGTGACTGTTCTCCACCACATGGTGACTGTTCACCACCACATGGTGACTGTTCTCCATCACATGGTGACTGTTCTCCATCACATGGTGACTGTTCACCACCACATGGTGACTGTTCACCACCACATGGTGACTGTTCACCACCACATGGTGACTGTTCTCCATCACATGGTGACTGTTCACCACCACATGGTGACTGTTCACCACCACATGGTGACTGTTCACCACCACATGGTGACTGTTCACCACCACATGGTGACTGTTCACCACCACATGGTGACTGTTCTCCACCACATGGTGACTGTTCTCCACCACATGGTGACTGTTCTCCATCACATGGTGACTGTTCACCACCACATGGTGACTGTTCTCCACCACATGGTGACTGTTCTCCATCACACGGTGACTGTTCTCCATCACATGGTGACTGTTCACCACCACATAGTGACTGTTCTCCACCACATGTTGACTGTTCACCACCACATGGTGACTGTTCTCCACCACATGGTGACTGTTCTCCATCACACGGTGACTGTTCTCCATCACATGGTGACTGTTCACCACCACATAGTGACTGTTCTCCACCACTTGTTGACTGTTCACCATCACATAGTGACTGTTCTCCACCACATGGTGATCGTTCACCATCACATGGTGACTTTTCACCGCTAGCAAACTGAAAATTAATATTTTATTTTTTTACACTATTCTGAATAAATATGTTTTTTTTTAATATATTTTTTAAAACAATTTGATTTGCAGTTTTTGTTTCTTATCGTCCTCTTCCATTCCTTTCTTCTTCTTTGTGTAATAAACAAATAAAACAATTCATTCTATTAAATAATATAATACACAATGAGAATAAATTGAGAGTCAACCTGACTCATCGCTTGAGTCAAGGCTGCAAAACTCCAATATTGAGTCTTTTTCTTGATTGACTCTACCTGAGTCAATCTGACTATGAATTAGGAGTCAATATGACTCTTTTTTTGAGTAAAATATAATAATAAGTCAAATTGACTCGCATTTTTAGGCCGGTTTGGGACAAAGTGACAACTCAAATTTTGAGTCAATTTGACTCATATTTTTTCTTCAGTGCGTAAATCATTAACATTTGGTTAGCAATATAACTTATTAAATTAATCATACCTATGTTAAAGTCCCAATGTATGTTACATAACTTCTGCGTGCCATAAATCATACAGTTAAGTATTATTGCAGAGACAATTCTCAAGCAGTTTCAATATTAATTGCTTTATAATTTAACATTATGAGTACTGTGGAGTCGTGACGTTTGACAAATTCTCTGCCATTTAGTTGGTAATTTAAATTCACATGTGATGGTGCGCTATGCCATGTAATTGTAGAGAGAAAAATTGATTCTATTCATTCAACTTAATTGTCAAAATATACGTTAAATATATATAAAATATTTACCCTCAAATCGAAATATTTATAATATATTTAAGACCCTCCCGCGTGAAAAAAACAGCAACCCAAAAATAGATGTCTCTGACAGAATTTGTACAGCAATTAAATAGCGCAATTTCTTCTTATAGCCTGGAAATTCATGCCCCTCTCATATAATTAGAGAAAACAACAAAAGCGTTTTTCGATTTTAAATCTGTAAAATTATTGCTTCACCAGCGGACCATTTTGGTACTTGCGCTATTTTCAGCCTCTGCCATCGGATGGGTCGGTTTAAGAATTCCTGTTTAAAAAAATGTTTAAACTATGAATGGGCATTTAATTAAATCAATTTAATTCGTTGAACTATTTGATCTCTTACCAAGTTAGATCTTTATGGTGGGGCTGTAGAAGATTCATAGATTCGGTACCATCTTGTAATATTCTATGGCCCCACTGTAACTATCCGTCTTATAATCTTCTATGGCCCCACTATAACTTTCTCCTCTTTATCTTCTATGGCCTCACTATGACTTTCCTTTCTTTATCTTCTATGGCCCCACTAAGACTTTCCCCTCTTTATCTTCTATGGCCCCACTAAGACTTTCTCCTCTTTATCTTCTATGGCCCCACTATAACTTCCCCTCTTTATCTTCTATAGCCCCACTATGACTTTCCTCTCTTTATCTTCTATGGCCCCACTATGACTTTCCCCTCTTTGTATCTTCTATGGCCCCACTATGACTTTCCCCTCTTTGTATCTTCTATGGCCCCACTATGACTTTCCCCTCTTTGTATCTTCTATGGTCCCACCACAAACAGCTCTCTAGTTTCAGTTTTCCTTTTCTTCAAATTATAAAATAATAGTTTACTATAATTAAAATAATTTACAACTAGAAAGTATATTTTTAAAAATCATCCACTGCATGTTATTGATATATCGAATAACTCTATTTTCAAGCTATAGGCGATATATGTATTTAGTAAGAAGCAAGAGGAAGGATTCTAATTTGAATTCATTTGACAAGGATTATTCTAACGAAGGCAATATGGTTCAGTGAATCAGAAGAATCTTCATCTATAGGACTTTTCTCTCTCTGATATCATATCTTCTGTCTGCCGGAAAATGAAGTTAGAGTATAGTTAATAACGAACCAATTTATTCTTTCATCAATTCCAGCTGAAAGAATGAACGGAGAAGAATATAGTGGTGTGAGATAATTTTCTCATTGGTATCATTAATTTCAAATCAAATATTCTAAAATTTAAATTAGGGATAAAATTTTTTTTGAAATTCCATTTCCACTTTCAAGCACTCGATAAATTATTTTCATAAAAATTATCCTTTTTTCTAAAGATTTACATGCAGACAAATTCATCTGTAGATCATTTCTTCTTACGTATATAAAAAAAAGTTTCTTTCAAATTTATGATATTATGATATTTTCATTAATTTGTTTATTGATTTTATAAAATAACTGATTTTTTTTTATAATTAATTTTTTTGAATAATTCATTTTTTGAAGGAATTCATTTTTTAAAGGAATTCATTTTTTAAAAGAATTCATTTTTTAAACGAATTCATTTTTTAAACGAATTCATATTTTTTTTTTTCACATTTTTTCATTAAAACAAGAATTCATTAGTTTTTGATATCCACATTTCCCAGTTTACTTGAGTTTTAAACAATAGTTTCTAATTATCATGCTTACGAATTATTAATATTTATATATTTAAAATAATGTAATCCCAACTAACACTAAATTAATATTATTTATATTTCATTAAAATGTTCGAACTGGACTGCAAAATATATTTCATTTCAGAACACAACAAAACAGTTAGCATCATATAAATTCTGTCGAAATAATTACATTCTATTTGTTTCGTTACTTTAATTCTCATAATATTATTTCTAATGTATATGAGAAGTTTAAAACTTTATTATTTTTAATATGAGGAGACACTGCTTTGTTATAATTTAATAATTTAAGAGATACAAATGTTTGAAAACCAGTCAAATTGACTGCTAGTTCTAGTGGTGTTAAGATTATTTAGAGTGCTAATAGAAGTTTTTTTAGATTATTTAGAATGTTTATAAGAAGTGTTAAGATTATTTA
Source organism: Caprella mutica (assembly GCA_947561585.1). Taxonomy (NCBI): domain Eukaryota; kingdom Metazoa; phylum Arthropoda; class Malacostraca; order Amphipoda; family Caprellidae; genus Caprella; species Caprella mutica. The sequence goes on from CANNZV010000755.1 coordinate 102,037, forward strand.
GAATGTTTATAAGAAGTGTTAAGATTATTTAGAATATTTATAAGAAGTGTTAAGACTATTCAGAATGTTTATAAGAACTGTTAAGATTATTTAAAATGTTTATAAGAAGTGTTAAGATTATTCAGAATGTTTATAAGAAGTGTTAAGATTATTTAGAATGTTTATAAGAAGTGTTAAGACTATTTTGACACATAGGTCTGACTGCAACGTCCGTCTAGACTCTTTTAGAGTTCTAATGCTTCTAAACTTCCAGTCACTTCTATCCCAACTTACTTAATTTAAACTTATTGTCTACCATGCGGTGGATGAGTAAAAACAGCTGCATTTATTCGAAAAATAAGTAAATTATAAACTAAATAGGAGGACTGCAAGGAAAACTTTACAATATTCATGAAACAAGAAAAATGATACAAATAATATTCCTCTAGGTAGAAATAATTTCGTAAGATTAATATCATAGGTTAGATTATAATTAATCCTGTTACAACTTATTACAACATGAAATGAACAATCTTCTATATAATAATATGTCGAATTTGTTCAATCTGAAAAAAATATATTTTGAAATCGTAAATGAACGACGATTTCCAACAATAATATATTTTTTCCAATTTCAAAGGACGATATTTTTCCCTCGAAAACAATAATAAAAACACATTTTGATAAAATAGTCTCATAGAATGTGATTCATGGACGTAATACCATCTCAGTCATCCCCTTATCCCCGGTTATAATCATGTAGAAGTAAGGGCTGTAGTAGCGCAGGATTAATAAATTCGGGAGCACTTTGACCGCAAGAATTCCAAAGGTTTTTGCGTCTCGTTAGTGGTCCAAAAGACTGAGTAAATGAAACCATGAAGGGACCATGAGTCTCCTTCTAATGAGTACTTCTACCTTTGATGGCATGAGGGTAGACTGAGTAAATAGAGGGAGATATTTACCTCTATTTTAGAGGGAAACGTGTTATAAAATAGTTGTGAAGTAATGATGATACTTGAAATTTGTTTGTCAGGATTTGAAATCCTTTTGGTTTTAGAAGAGTTATAAATAGAGTAAGTTCTTAATTATCGTCAGTTCAATATTTTGACACGTAAGAAAAAAATATATGATAATTATTATTATTACTATTTAACTTTCATTTTCATTGGTATCCATGATACCTGCAGGTATCATGGATACCAATGAAAATAAGATGTGAGTAGTAATAATAATATATTTTTTTTCTTACGTGTCCGAAAATGTTGAACTGACGATAATTAAGAACTTAGCGTAGAGTATTGATAATTTTGGTTACTTACTGAATCTTTTTTCTATTTTGGTTTGTCATGCGATGAATTTCTGAAATAGGAACAAACCCGATCAAAAAAGACACCCAGAAATGACGATCATTTTTTAATGTGAAAAAATAATTTTTATCTACTGAAAGCTCATACTTACGTAATTCTTTTATTTCTGAAGCAGAGATGGAAGTAAAATACCAATAAAACAAAGTAACACATGTGTACTACAGTACAACTCCTCTATAGTGAAATCCTATATAGTGAATGTAGTTCCCTGAGTAAGGAATTAGCCTATATAGTAAACAAATTTTCCTTTAGTTTGTCATGAATGACCATCAGTTTTAGAAAACTAGTGGCATTTCATGGCAGACTAAACAAAATTCGTTCACTATAGAGGCTACTTCCTTACTCATGACACAACATTCACTATACACTATACAGGTTTTCATTATATAGTAGCTCTAATGTAATTTGTTGTATTTCACAGAGACAATTGCTATATTAAAGATCGAATTTTTACTTCTAACTGCTAAATACAATTTCTGAACTAAAAATTGAAATAGTATTATAGGCATCACATTAGTCTTTTAGTATATATTGAATTGTTCTACACACTCAATTTTCCTGAATTTATATTACTGTCTCCATCACCTGGAATTCTTCATCTAACTAAGATTTGTTAGGTACTAGATATCAGAGCATTGTCCGTTCGATATACGCCTCAAAAGTTCTCCTTGTTCCCCGTTCCGTCAATTAAAATGGCCTTTCTGTAGCGAGCCTTTAATGAAGAGGGCAGCTGTAAAATGCTCCTCCATACCTATCTAGCAATCTCCTCCCTGAAAAAAGATGTTACATGGCGATGGGTTGATAGATCTGTTCAATTCGAGAATTTATGAAGCCGCAGCTAATATGAATACACTTTTGTGTTCTAGTTTTTAAAAGACTATTAACTGGCGATTCAGGAAAGAATGATACGGATAATGTTATATATAAATAGAGCATTTGGGCATACCTAGTTTGCTCGTCTTTTTTTCTTTTGGAATTTTATACTATAAATAAGAATTGAAACATGTGACGTCCGTTTATTTATCTTCGCCCTATTTCACCTACAGTATTCCATTTTCGATATATGTGTGTAACATTTAACTGGAAACAGACCGCAGTCACAAAGGCATTTCGAGTTCATATTATCAATAGAATAGGAGGAACATGACCGACCACTGAAACTCCACTGCAGACGGTATCACTGCAATCTGTTCATTTGACTAGAAGGCTCTAGAATTTGCAGATACAGTGTACAGATTGGAGTGTTGATATACTCTCCATGTGATGCTCTTATTCTTGAGTTAGAATGCTTTGCCCAACTATTAGGTTTATGCTTCTCTGGACATTCAATATATGTATTCCTGATTGAAAACGGTAGCTCAGTTGATTCAATTCTGAATTATTTAACTCCTGGCCACTGGCGTGGAATTCTTATCATGAATTACAGTAAATGACAGGATCTGTAATTGAACAATAGGTAATTAAGCCTCGTGTAATTTTTCACGCAGTGATGATATACCGACCTTCACCTCACGTTAAATCAATTCCGTATGTAAAGCTCTCTATACAAGTTCATTCATCAAGATACATTTATTAACCATTATTATAGCTCAAAATGTATTCAAGTACTCGATTAATATAGCACTTTCCTTCGAAAACTGTATTAAGTTGAGCTAATGTACTCAATTGGGTAATGAGAGGGTTGGACTGTACAGCTACAAATGACCAGTATTTAGCAAGAAGCGTGTTCACTGTTCAGTCAATTTCTTAAAAGAGTGAACTGGGTTATTTTGAGGTGTTGGAATGATTGGAGTTTATCATTACACGGACTTTATACCTCGCTTTGAAGCAGTACCCGTAATGAAATTACAGAGCGACCATTCAGCAGTAATTGCCGCCTATAATAACCAATATGCGTTGCGGCAACCTAGGCTCTATGCAACTTACAGTCGTGCAAAAATGTAAGGGGGGATTCTAATTGAATTCTTATATCCAAATCGTATATTTTGAAACAGAATTTTATATCATAATTAAAGAGAAAGTGTCTATATAACATAAGTTTTCAAATTGCTGCAGTTCTCTGTACTGAATAAGGTTGGTAATAACTAGCTCCTTATTGATTATAGGATTATATGAACTGTATAGCTAAACCAAATTGCGGCGGCAGTCTAAACCATTTCCTGAAGATTAGATTACTTTAACAATGGCAAAGAAATTGCTTAGAAACACCATTATTATTTATTATCACAGAGAAGGCCAATATCGTGCCAAGGTACGATTCAAGGTGGCGTATACTATAGCACCAGTGTTGATCACAGTGCTGAGAACGTTAGACAGTGATCTAGATAGTCACTGTGAACTATATCACTGTTATTAACAGCTGAAAGCATGTAGACATAATCCTTATCAGCTTAAAATTACAGGTACAATGTTTCTTTCGATTGGGGTCTGTTATTAGGAATCTATATACGTATAACAAATCGTACCCTTCAGATTATTAGACGTAACTTCAAGTGAACATTATTCTCTGAGGTGACGAAACTGTGAATTGAGTTATTAAAATAGAACACTCCTAGAAATTACAAAGATGATCTTTGAGGAATAAATTTGGTAAAACTGTTCTAGAATTTACTAGAATAATTATTCGCTTTTATTGCTCTATTTTAATGTGTATTATAGATGTCACTTTCAGGATAAATTATGAACTGTTATTAGGTGTCTGTTTAATTATTTATTAATAAAATAAAGTATCAAAATGAAAAACGATTTCATTATCGAATCAATTCAAAACGATTCGAAATCGTAATAGTTTATCAACGAAAAATTCGATGTAATGATAATATGAACGATAATTATCGATATAATGATAATATGAACGATAACTTTCGATATGTTGAATACATGAACGATAACTTTCGATATGTTGAATACATGAACGATAACTTTCGATATGTTGATAACATGAACGATAACTTTCGATATGTTGATAACATGAACGATAACTTTCGATATCTTGATAATATGAACGATAACTTTCGATATGTTGAATACATGAACGATAACTTTCGATATGTTCATAACATGAACGATAACTTTCGATATCTTGATAACATGAACGATAACTTTCGATATCTTGATAACATGAACGATAACTTTCGATATCTTGATAACATGAACGATAACTTTCGATATCTTGATAACATGAACGATAACTTTCGATATCTTGATAACATGAACGATAACTTTCGATATCACGATAACATGAACGATAACTTTCGATATCTTGATAATATGAACGATAACTTTCGATATCACGATAACATGAACGATAACTTTCGATATCACGATAACATGAACGATAACTTTCGATATCATGAACGATATCAATATCACGATAACATGAACGATAAATTTCAATATCATGAACGATATGTTTCAATATCATGAACGATATCAATATCACGATAAATGAACGATAGCAGGCAAATTAATTCAATTCTCTTGTTCACATGGTGCTGGATAATTTCCAAGTGTTTTTGACATGCAATACGTGGATTAGGTGAACACTGTGAAAACAAGTAGCCTCTACTTTCTAAACGATTTTAATAAAACGATAATTACTTAAGATAAGGAACTCGTTGTATTTGTAAAAGTTAATAATTCTTTAAACTAAGTAATGAGTTAAAGCTTCAGTAAGTGATTGGAATTTAAAAATGAATCAAATTTTTTTTAAATTCTTCAATAAAAATAATTTGAAAATGAAATCATAAACGAAGTAAATATTCCTACTTGACATGTAAAATATTCATATACAATTTAATAAATATAACATTAAAAGACAGATTTTAGTTTTTTATTAATTCGTTTTATAAAATATCAATTTTTCTTTAGGAATACCATTATGAGATAGAATAAATACCTAAGCCTAGTTACCTTCGCAAATTTGCGGAAAGTTATATTTTACCCAGCATTTATTTATTTATCATCTTGTTATTCGCATAACTGAAAATCTAGTTAATGCTATCTGTTTCTTGATTTATATGCTATCATTTATTACTTATCACTAAGTTACATCATATCTGCATATTGAAAGTTGCCACAAGTGCTCCCATGCAGCCAATTTCCTCCAGCTCCCAATTAGTCTCAAACTCCATCGCCGAAGCTGCCACTCTAGTGTCCGAATCAGGCGTTCTTTTTTCGACGCTCTGTCCACAAATATTTATATATTATCCGGAAAATAAAAAAAGGTACTTTGGCTCTCCATTTTTGCTTGAAGTCTCTAGAGTTGCAACGAAGATTGGCATTTTCTTCAGCGGGTAATTGATGGAATGGGTCAGAGGCGTGAGAGAGAGGGGAGTTTATTGTGTGAATTCCCTGAGGGTAGCACCTCAACAGTGTGCTACACTACTTACTTTACACTTCTGTTGTTTAGATTGTACTCCAAACTACTAACAAACTTCAGTTGAATTAAGTGATTATTTAGTTACAAATTTCAGCACTTTAATTTTTTAGATTTTCACTTTAATCTTTTAGAGTGTCCACTCTTCAATTGTTTAGATTGTACTCTAAACTACTACCAAATTTCAATCGAGTAAAGTGAATATCTATTTACATTTAATAAAACTTAATATTCCGTGCGATGCCATGTAGTTGTATTATTTATGAATTGGAGTTAATCGATTCAATCAATTTAATTAATCTAATTTTTCATTAACATGTAAAATTATTTACTAGTGAACTACTCGTCAAGAATGACGGATTATAAATTGTTGGTTATTTTTAAAATTATCCATATTCTAAACAATTTTCTGGATTTTAGTATACGTTTTATTTGTTTCCGGATTTAAAAAATATTCAGATTTTTTATTATCCTGATTTACTATTTTTCTCTCATCCAGATTTCTTTTATCAGGATTACACTAGCGTATTGCCTGTTAAAAATGACGGACTAAAGAATATATAGCATTTTGTTAATCAAATAATCCTGTGTCTTGATTAGACTGATGATTATTAACTGATTGGTTTCTTCCTTGCTTGATTATCTATTTGTTGATTCAGTGGTGTTGCGATTGTTGAAAGTAAATAATTTAAGCTAGTATTTTTGCGTCATGCAAACATGGTAGGACATTTGGACATGGCCAAGTTGTTTGGACATGTCTTATATATTTGGACATGGCCCAGTTGTTCGGACATGTCTTATATGTATATTTGGACATGGGCCCATGGGATATTTTCATCTTGTTTAGAAAATGATTCTTGTGACTTTATTTCAGTTAATTATATCATAAGAATTATGTACCATATAAAATTCGACTTCTCTAAGGATTTATACTAACTCGGTATCAGAATTGAAATGAAAAATAACTCTTTTTAAATCTAATCCAGATATAGCAGTCGAAGTATTTGAGCATGGACAAGATGACGAAAAGTTTTCTCTTAAAGTAATTCAAAATTTCAGTATCAAATGAAGGAAAAAGTTGACTAAAGAAATAATTATTAAGAAAAGGAAATATATGCATTAATTAATTATTATATATCATATACAAACTAATTAAAGTATATTAGGAGGAAACAGAAACTCTGTTGTTTCTGCTTTTGTAGTATCTTGCACTATCTCATTTTAATTGTTTTTCAAACTAGTTACCAGTGATTGAATACCAATGAATTCAAATTCAATATGTTTTACTAATCACACTCGAGAGATAAATTTTGTAGAGTTTAAATAACGACAATGTAGCTTTTCAATATCTGCTCAGAAGTTAAAAATAATGTACATTTTCTTGATATATTTTACACATATTCCCAGGTAGCAATGTCTCTTGGGACGATATTGGGACAACATTGGCAATATTGGGACAAAATTGGCAATATTGGGACAAAATTGGCAATATTGGGACAAAATTGGCAATATTGGGACAAAATTGGCAATATTGGGACAACAGTGGCAATATTGGGACAACATTGGCAATATTGGGACAACAGTGGCAATATTGGGACAACATTGGCAATATTGGGACAAAATTGGCAATATTGGGACAAAATTGGCAATATTGGGACAAAATTGGCAATATTGGGACAAAATTGGCAATATTGGGACAACATTGGCAATATTGGGACAACATTGGCAATATTGGGACAAAATTGGCAATATTGGGACAAAATTGGCAATATTGGGACAAAATTGGCAATATTGGGACAACAGTGGCAATATTGGGACAACAGTGGCAATATTGGGACAACAGTGGCAATATTGGGACAACATTGGCAATATTGGGACAACAATGGCAATATTGGGATAACAGTGGCAATATTGGGATAACAGTGGCAATATTGGGACAACATTGGCAATATTGGGACAACATTGGCAATATTGGGATAACAGTGGCAATATTGGGACAACATTGGCAATATTGGGACAACATTGGCAATATTGGGACAACAGTGGCAATATTGGTACAAAATTGGCAATATTGGGACAACATTGGCAATATTGGGACAATATTGGCAATATTGGGACAACATTGGCAATATTGGGACAACATTGGCAATATTGGGACAACACTGGCAATATTGGGACAACATTGGCAATGTTGGGACAACATTGGCAATATTGGGACAACATTGGCAATATTGGGACAACATTGGCAACATTGGGACAACATTGGTAATATTGGGACAACATTGGCAATATTGGGACAATATTGGCGGTTTTGGGGCAATATTGGGACAACATTGGAAATATTGGGACAACATTGGCAATATTGGGACAATATTGGCGATTTTGGGGCAATATTGGGACAACATTGGCAATATTAGGACAACATTTGCAATATTGGGACAACATTGGCAATATTGGGACAACATCGGCCCGAGAATCAGTGCTACCTTAATTGGTCTTCAGTGATTCATTTATTCTCCGTATTAACGGATTCTTCAAATCAATGAAAAGAATCACCTAAAATTAGTGAATTAATTCTACAGTAATGAATGTTTACCTAATATCCTTTTTTGCTTTGGTTCTCATTTTCACATTTTTTGAAGTATTTCAGGTTGGAAACTTAGAAGAAATTTCTTCTATTTAAATAATTACAGCTCGCAATGGCAGATGAAATGTTAAATTTTTCTTAATAGGATAAAAGTTTTATTGAAAAAAACAACATAAAAAACATAGTACATCATTAAATTTTGCATAGTTTTCCTTTTAATTGAAGCCCTATTATAGAGGCGAATATAATGTATATTTCCGTTGAAAAAGACAATATATTTTCCATTAAAATAATAAGGACTATATTGAGTATTCAGACCGTTATGAAATATTATACTGATTTTTTTTTTTGGTTTCATTGGACAACTCACAGGACTCGGTGAAACTGATGGTATTTTTATTGTACTACCGTAATGAGAGCAATATTTTATTCCTGTGAAAAGAGTCAATATTTATTCTGACAATTTGCAACCCTATGGTAGACAAACATTGCTACATAAATTTCTGGTTTGAAATATGGCGTTGTTTATTATACAGTATTTCGTTAAATAAACAGAGGAGTTATTTATATGTATATTTTGAGAGATTTTCTATTTCATAAGAACAGTTGTATGTAGAAATGGAAATTTAATCAAAATATGGAATATTTTTAAAATAAAGAATTCCATTAATTTGCCTTCAACTTTGCAATTTAATATTTAAATAACTTGGATTGAGATCAGGAATTTTATTCCAAAAAAGGGAATAGTCATCTTTGAAATATGTTAGTTTTGCTCGTTCCATTTCCAATTTTGAGAGCCACAATAGATTTGATATGCATAATAATTATAATATTTATATATATTTATAAGAAAATCGCGTACATTTTAAATGTTAAATGGGACGACTTCATTATCTATTAATCCAAATATACAGTCTATTTATAATATTGTAAATTGTTATTGTTATTAGAATTTGAATGGACAATATGTATTAGTTATATTTTTATTTGTAACGAATGGTTCATCTCCAAGATTTTAACTCTAATTTGACTCTAAAGATTGTTTTTGGAACTTACAATGTATTAGTAAATTCTTAATTGTTGATTTTATTAATGTAAGTCTTCTTTTTCTGATAAGGTAATTCATCGCACAAAATACACTAAATTATCTAGGTTGTCTGGTAAAGTTTAAACGGTTATTATATGTTATTAATAATAAAGATTATTACGTTTATAATTATAGACATTCGTGCAACTTATGAATATCTATTTTAATTACTGTAAATGATATTCATTCAGTTTCATTTTAAGATTATTAAAAAGTAAAAAAAATTTTAAATTATTATAATTTTCATGAACCTATAAATAGGAACGTAGATTGTGGCTCACTAATTTACAAATAGATTTTGAATTTGTTACGTAATAATTTTCAATGAAAATGTTTCGTAATGGTGAATACAATAATTTCGGCATTCAGTGTATCAAATAAATATGTTTTAATTGAAAACCTTTATATTGAGTTGATCTAAATAAATAACACTAGTTATTTTTGAAGATAAATATATTATTATATAACAAATATTTCCATGTTACATAATATATTATTTGTGTTATGGGCCTCCTTCTGGAAAATCTTAATAAATTTATAAACTGAAGAGCAAATGAAGCCACGTAAAAAGTAATCATCCTTCTATTTTTCTTAAGAGCTTTCGAATAATAAAATATTCATCATCAGTATCCTAATTTTGACTAATATAAACAAATTTTATAGAACGAAGAAGTATAATAGATACCAAAAACTAATAAAGTCGCCTATAAAGTTACTAAATAATTAAATAAAAAGGAAAAAATAGAAAAATAATAAGTTATTAACCCAAAATAGTTAAATTAAAAGAACTCGCTTGTTCATTGAGCGATGGTGACTGCTTATGGATGTATATAGATTCCAATATACGAATATCACACTGGTTTGTAGTTTGCAAAATTTTGAAATTATCTTCCTTAATTGGGTGATTCGAATCTAAAGAATGGTTACGAATTGAACTGAAAGGTTGGGAGCTACAGGGGTTAGTAGTTCTAAAAGATATTCCTTTAAGTTGAGAAATTCTAACCTTTAACTGCATCATGGTCTCACCAATGTAAGTGGACTGGCACTGTCCACACGAGTATTTTCAAATGAGACCAGATGACAGTAAAGGTGGGATTTTATTTTTATAAGGGAAAAATGAGCCAATAGTGGTTGCATTTTTGAAAACAAAATTTAATTTAACTTGAGGATAAAATTTGTTGAGTAATGAATTAAGTTCTTTTTTACATTTAATGCTTGAATCACCCAAATAAGGAAGGGATAGGAAAATATCAAATTTAGGAACTGTTAATTTACGCTTAAGTGGAGTATGAATTGAATATAAATATTTAGAGACAAATATATCAAATAAGTATTGGGGATAACGATTACCAGAGAAAAAATTACACAAGTGTGATAGTTCGACATCAAAATCGATATAATTCGAGCAAATCGCATACGCTCTATGAACAAGACGAGTAATTAAATTAACTTTATATAATGTCGGTATGAAAGAATCAATTCTTAACCCAAATCCCGGGAATCTTTTTACGATAAGCTCTAGTAGAGAAACTGTTATTATTACGACTAATGTCAACATCCAAAAAATTTAGTGAGTTTTTTTTTCAATATCTAATGTAAATTTAATACTAGAAGGCTTAGAGTTCAAATAGTTATAAAAAAGATCTACATGAGATTCATTAGAAAACAGTAGAAAAATATCATCTACATATCGACGATACAATTTAGGTTTGAATTCAAATGGGCAATCATCAAGCCGTCGCTGTTCATGAAAACATAAAAAGACATGAACAAGCGAGTTCTTTTAATTTAACTATTTTGGGTTAATAACTTATTATTTTTCTATTATTTCCTTTTTCTTTAATTATTTAGTAACTTTATAGGTGACTTTATTAATTTTGGTATCTATTATACTTCTTTGTTCTATAAAATTTGTTTAGATTAGTCAAAATTAGGATACTGATGATGAATATTTTATTATTCGAAAGCTCTTAAGAAAAATAGAAGGATGACTACATTTTACGTGGTTTCACTTGCTCTTCAGTTTATAAATTATAATGTTTCATTTACTTGCATATGAAAACGAAAAAGTCATTTTAAAATTATCTGTAACCAATTAATGTTTAATTTTTTTCCTTTTCTCTCCAAAATTATATTTTATAAAGTTCTTTCAGTTATAGAGAAAACTCGACATGTATTTAATAGCACTAATTATTAAAAGATAATAATTTGAAATATTTTTTTGAAAGATATTTTTTGAAAAATATTTTTCGAATAAATATTTTTTGAATAAATGTTTTTTGAATATAAGTTTTTTGAATAAATACCGATTATTTAGAATTTTCAGTTTGTCATATGATTCAATCATTTCACAAATTTCTAAACTTTTTTTGATGTAATAAAAAAAATCATAAGATATATCACAGTAAAATTTAACAAATAACTGACATTTCTGATTAAACCGTACAACAGATAAACTGTGATGATTTCATTACCTCCAGTTGGTGCTATAGGAGATAATGTGATTGTTAGGCAATAATTCATCTAAGCTGAATGAATGGAAAGAAATCTATGAGTGTTATGATTGATGGAAGAGGATTATTTAATCATTGTTATTACTTAATCAGCATGATTATTTAATCTTCTCTCGTGATGGTGTGTCGTTCCCCATCTAAAAGATTAAAACTTTTTTGATGTAGTGGACACTAACGTGTGTTGAAGAATGGAGTTAAAAATAGTTTGAGATTGATTTGTTAATTACGGTAATTAAATCACCATTATTGAAGGACAAACCTTCTATTTGCTATCAAAATTGTACTAACAGTTTATGCCGATATTAATCCTTAATATTTAATCCTTTATAGTTTTATATTTAATTTTTCCTGACAGATTAATAACAAACTAAAATTTATCCATAAAACGTGAACATTGGATAGAAAATAGGCTTCAATATCTAATTTAGCCGATGAATTCTCACGTTTATAGAGTAATATTAATATGACATATTTCAATAAAATGACATATTTCAATATGACATGTTTCAACATGACATATTTCAACATGACATATTTCAACATGACATATTTCAACATGACATATTTCAACATGACATATTTCAACATGACATATTTTAACATGACATATTTCAACATGACATATTTCAACATGACATATTTCAACATGACATATTTCAACATGACATATTTCAACATGAAATATTTCAACATGACATATTTCAACATGACATATTTCAACATGACATATTTCAACATGACATATTTCAACATGACATATTTCAACATGAAATATTTCAACATGACATATTTCAACATGACATATTTCAACATGACATATTTTAACATGACATATTTCAACATGACATATTTCAACATGACATATTTCAACATGACATATTTCAACATGACATATTTCAACATGAAATATTTCAACATGACATATTTCAACATGACATATTTCAACATGACATATTTCAACATGACATATTTCAACATGATATATACAAGAATTTAATAGTTAGGAATGATCTTTCCGTAATTTTCAATTAAATTAAATTTACTTTATTTATCAGGAGTTTAAGAATTGATTGACTATTATAATTTTAGGATTAATTTTTACAAGTAAATGAAATTTAGCAACTACTAATTATCAATTTAAATTGAAATGGCACAATATGGGGTAAATGAAATAAAAGAATAGAAACTGCATAAGTATATTGGTTTGAATATGCAGCTTGTAATCAGGTTGCTGACTATTGTTGGAGAGAATGGTTGGGAGGTAAGGAACTCCAAACGAACAATGTATAACAGTAAGCAGATCCAGGTTGATAACCGGTACACAACAGTAGCCACCCAAGAGACAATATTTACTGCCTGTCACACACCGTCAGATCCGAATCACGCTAATAAAAGAAAACAAAAGGAGATGTGAAAAATAGAAAACTGAGGAGATTGATACATAACTATTCCAAAACTATTTTGGAATAATTCAAAGTTTGTAATATTTTTAACCAACTTTTTATATCAGAATAAATAATCGTAGATGATTATCATTTTTAAAATATTTTCCTGTGAGAACAATAGTAAATCTTTCATCGTAATATTTTATCGTAATAGTAATATTTTATCGTAATAGTAATATTTTATCGTAATAGTAATATTTTATCGTAATAGTAATATGTAATAGTAATATAAAGATAATGTGAATGTTGTTATAAAAGATTGAGGATTTTTACTGAACTTTATTTAAAGTGAACGAGATCCTTTGACTATCACACTTACATGAATATAGGACATGCCCGATTACTTCCAAATCGGTTGGTCTCCGCTGCCATCTCTCCTCCCGTCTTCCACTACGAAGTCATCGTATAGTTATACGGTAAATTTTGTAAATTCGCAGATGGACTCCTCCCTCGCACCATACTCAAAGTCGCCAGGGAAAACCTCTCAGGTTTTCTACTCCATATCTATTCCAAACTTAACACTGAGACTAGGGAATTTCACAACATCTGATCTTTGAAGAATTTAGTACGGCTTTGAGTTCCAGGCGTGCACTATATGTCAATGCTACGGTATCTGGAACATAACTGACTGGCATGCGTTTCACAATGCTGCATATTAGTTTTGAACGAAGTCTCTTGAAATTTGTAAGCATGAAAAAATCAAAAGACCTCGTTCACATGAAATAATTATGAAAATATATGAGCATGAATAATTTAGATATTAATAAAAATAGAATTTATAATTTATTTTCTTCACTCCCCCAAAAGAGGTGACTTTATTTTCAATAAAGGATACATCCTGCAATTCAAACTTTGTATTAATTTGAATTAACAAATGTAAAGGGCTACTCCCAATAAATGCAAGTAACTGGTGAAGATAAACAATTTCACCCAATATAGGATATAAACATCAAAAACAAAACCACAACGGTAACACGAACAATAACATATATACAGGTATATACTCAGTAGTATAATATATTTACAATTTATATAAGGTTCTCAAACACCCTATATATCATTTGATATTCTTTTTATTGCATAATCACATGCAACCGCTGCTCTTCGTCTCTGTCTCTTGACCACTGTTTGTTGCTCAACATCAGCATCATCTTTAGTCACCAGACAATTTGGAGGATCAATATTAGTAAGGAGAGGTATTATACTAGTTGCATGGCGATAAACCTTCTCTCTATTCCCCTTCATGATCCAAGCAGCTGTAGTTTCACCTAGAGAATTAGTATCAGTACTAATGATTCGCCCCATAGGATAGTTTGTAGGTTTTGCAAAATTTTCTTTTAACAAGACTACATCTCCAACCTGCATCCCTCTATGAAGAACTCTCTTGTATCGGTCATTTCTATCTGTAGCTTGCTCAATTAGTCGAGACAAAAATTCGCCATGATAGGTTTTACATAGTTTATCTCGAGCCTTCCGTATCTTATGAAAATCATCCTTAATACCTGTGAGACCCGTAGTTTCTAAATTCCAATCGGGTTCACCATCATCTGGGCTACATTGCAGCCTAGGAATGGTGTTCAATGATACTAGGCTATAACCATGCACCAGCATCTCTGGAGTAATTGCTTCCGGAACACATTCAGTACTTCTCAGTCCCTCCTTGAACGCTATCGGGCGCCTGTTCACCATGTGGGTAGCCTGAGACACGATAAACTGGAAATCAAAATACTCGAGAATTAGGTTAGATATAGATTTGCCAATCAAATGTTTCACTTGCTTCACTAGTGATTCCACTAATGACCCCAAGGCGCTATTTCCTTTACAAAATTGTTCCATAAGGATAGGACTTATTCCATTTTCTTGCAGAAACAACTTGGTATCCATATCGGCAAAAAATCCCTTAAGTATGTTTAGACCGGCACTAATCTGTGATCCTAAATCAGCTCTACACTCCTGGAAGATTCCATATTCGTATATATGCAGCTGTATGGCTCTTAGAAAGTCCTTTGTATCAGCACTGTTGCAGATTTTCAGATTTATCGCACGCGAGTACAAACACGTTATAATAAGAACATAAACTTTCCTTTTCACTGTTCCAAACTTAACCAACCAGGGACCCATATAGTCAACAAAAACTGAAGAGAATGGTTTCTCTGAAGGATATAATCTAAAATCTCTATACTCATTCTGATTCAGCTTCACTGTTCTATTATGGAATCTAGCACATGTTATACACTGTTTTAGTACCTTCTTAACAGTAGAATAGTAACTCAATATCCAGTATCTAGACTTAAGTTCTTTCAGAACAGAATAAACACCTCCGTGTTTTGTTCTATCGTGAGCATCTCTAACTATCAGTTCAGTTAACCCACTCTTACTAGGTAATAACATTGGATACGTAGAACCCAGTAATTTCATTTTACTCTTAATTCTGATAATTCCAGAACTGTCTACAAACAAATTGAACCTACTGATTAATTCCGGTACCGTTGAACCCATCCTACCATAAAAATAATTAAATATTTCTGGAAAATGTTTCTTCTGTTCATTGACAATAATCTTAATACAAGACAATTCATACCAAGTTTGGTTGAGTTCATCATTAACTTTTCCAGATTTTCTTAAAGAAAGTTTTCTTTTCAAAGAAAATACAAATTTCAACACCAGAGCAGTAACTCTTATAAGTTTACCCAGGTTTGAATATTTATCTACAGGTACAACATGCTCACCTGCGCTCTCTTTACTGTCTGTACTAACGTAACAATGATATGCGTCGTTGGACGTCTCGTAATACACCTCGTCAGTACCTTTGGCAAGAGGATTTGGAATTTCCACAGATGTATCGCTCTTCGTTGCAGTTTCATCTGTTAGAAAAGCCGGACCTGAATGGTAACAGGTCTGTTGGAGCCTCCTGTATGACATTGGCCTACTAATCGCGTCAGCTGGATTAGTTCGTCCTTCTGTAAAACTGAAAGTAACAGGTTTAATGGCACAATACTTATCAACAGTTTTCAATCTGTTCAAAATGAAGACATTCAACTTCTGCCATTTATCAAATTTGTTAGCATAAGAATTTAACCAATGTATACACACCATACTGTCGGTAAACAAACGTAACTCTGTTATCTTCAAAGGTACAATCACGTCTTCACCACAGAGATCCTTATATAACTTAACCAGAGTCCCTGTACCGAAAGTGATTGCAGTAAATTCTAGAGATGGAATTGATTTTTCTTCAAGCTGTTTGTTCACCACTTTCGACTTTGCCATCAGAAACGACAGCTGGTTGGTATCCAAGTTCAAAATGTATACTACAACTCCGTAGAGTTGCTTAGATGCATCCGTAAATGCGATTAATGCATACCTCGATTCTCTAGCTCCTACAAATCTTGGAATGGCTATTTCTGGCGCAGCGTTAACCTGGTTCACAATATTTTTCCATTCTCTTAAATCAAAGTTAGACAATTGTGTGTCCCAATTCAAAGTTTTGTCGGACTGAATTTTTTGAAGAAACAGTCTCGCCCGATGCAATAGTGGTGAATATATTCCAAACAAATCATATACCGAATTTATTGAACTTAATATATCTCTTTTTGTCGCTGCATGTACATCAAGTTTCAAAGGCTGGGTGGTATATTCATCAGTTTCTCTATTCCACATCAAACCTAACAACTTCATAGTTGTAGGAGTTTCTGATTTTGAGACGGTATCAATTTTCTCCTGGAGAGCGTTACTATTGCACGCTAATTGTTGCAACTCAAACTTATATGTTGCAAATATCTTGGGTAGTTCCGCATATATCCATTCAAGCTCCATTAGGCTATTACATGTAGCGGCACCATTATCCATATAAATCATGTGGTACACCATGTTCTTGAGTTTTCGGATTGGCTCATTATCTCCTGCAGCATCCACAATTAGAATCTTATACAATGACAGCATAAGGATGCAAGGGCTGGGACGCAGTCCAAACGTGAGTCTCAAATTTCTGAAAGCTACTAAAGAGAAATCTTTATTACGTACGTCATTATACCATAAAAATAGCAACCTGTTCCTATCTTCCTCTGGTATAGAAATTTGCAAGAAAGCCTTACGCAAATCAAAGGTGATTAAATATTCATCAAATCTCGTGAATATTAATGAAATAACAATTTTGTTATTTAATGGAGGCCCAGGTAGCATCGCTTGGTTGTGAGACACATCGTGAAGCGCTTTAGTTTGTTCAACAAGGTTTGATAAAAACACTACTCTAATTTTTGTCGTATCTCTATCGGGCTTGAATACACCCATGTGAGGTAAGAATGAGGATTCTGGATGTTCTTCTAAGAATTTATCTATGTGAACAATTTTATCAATAACACCCATTTTTTGCTGTTCACGAAATACGTCATCGTAAGCTATCAATTTATCAGATCTTTCCAGCTTAGCAACATTAGCTTGGAGAATCTTTTTTGACAAACCAAAATTCTGACCTAATCGGTGACTTATTTTAGAGTTCCACATCAGTGGTACTGTAAGTCTACCAGTTTCATCTTGTGAAATTGACTGCAAAGTGAAATCTACTAGTTTCTTATCAATTTCACTAACTTCTTCAAACTCGTTGATATCATAATTCAAAACATGAGAACATTGTTCATTCAACACCTGTTTAGTAGCCTGCGCTAAATTATGAGGAATAACTTCACCGTTGTTATCTAGTACAGTGAACGACTGTACAGACATGGAATCATTAGTGCTACTACACTGAATATTATAAGCGAGTGAAGATTCATTTATCACGTTTAAACTTATTTCAGGTAAGAAATCAATGCTATCTAAAATAGCACCAACTGATCCAGTAAACATGACGCCTATCGGTGTAGATATCAAGCAAGAGTCTCCGAACTGTACATACTCTAACTTTAATAAATGTTCAGATTCGGCTCCAATTATCAAATTAATATCAGTAATGGAACCATTAGAAGAATCTTTTATGAAAGAATCTGCAATATCATAACCCTTATCTAAAACTGAATTCACCAATCTATCTAGGCCCTTAACTTTCAAAGAAATGGTTATATCAGGAACAACAACTGCATTAATAGTAAGTACAGTCTCACCGTAAGGGAATGAAATTTGAACTAAGTCAGTTTTAATAGAATTAGTACTGTTAAAGCCGTGGATATTCATATTGACATGATCTAATATAGGTAGTTTTAATTTTCTAACAACTGATTCTGAAACAAAATTTCGTTGCGATCCACCGTCTTTTAGAGCACGAACTCTAAACTTATTGTCAATTTTGACAGTCAGAGTAGGTAATAGTATTGAGTCATTACTGCTTACACAAAGAATTTCAGTGAAGTTCAAATTATTTGTAGTATGATGTGATAAGGTAGTTTTACCTTGACACAAATACGACATGTGACTGCCATTACAATATTTACACTGGGAATTAAATTTATATTGACACTTCATAGTTACATGTGATAAGAGGGCACATTTAGTACATCCCTTTAAATCTTTTAATTTAGTTAACTTCTTCTGAACACTATCATAAATTGGACACTGGCTTACATAATGAGATTCAAAATCACCTTTATCAACCTTACACAGGATACAACATCTAGGTTTTCTTTTTTCTGCACTAACTGCTAAATTAGTTGCTTCTAAGTTAACTACTTTTTTAGTTTGTGAAACTTTGGCACATTTATTCAAACGAATATATCGTTCTGTAGCTTCGAAGATTTTATCTTCAATCTGATCAAGAGAAGGGGTATTCGTATTAACTATCTGAATTAGTTGATTTTGAAATTCTTCAGTCATGCCATTCCATATGAAGTAAGTGAGCACTGTGTTAATGTCAACATCTAACTTTTTAAAATTACCAATAACACCTCTCATTTCTCCAATAAAGTCATACGGATCACCTGTGGCAGACATCTTAATTTCAGATAGTTTCTTAATTGAAGAAAACTTACGAATAACATCAGAAGAAAATGCCCTAATTAACAAAGCTTTGGCAGTTTCATATGTTTGCTCATCTACATCAAGAGAATCTATAAGAACACGAGGAGATTTAGATAATTGATTTCGCAAATATATAAATTTCTCGTAGCTAGGAAGATTATGTTTATTAATAATGGATTCAAAACTGTAAATAAACTTTTCGAAATCCTCCCCAACAGAATTACCGAATTTAGGAAAGGGTATCTCTGGTAATCTTAATTTAGTGTTTACGGGCAAATGCGAAGCACCTATGAGAGGAGTTTCGATGGAATTAGTTCTGGACTGAAAACTTTGATCTATATTATTAGATGCAGGTTGCAAACTGATTAGAAGAGATCTCATTTTATCATCATATTGATCCTCATGAACATTCACTGCGTCATCCACCACGGCCTCATCCACTCCATCATCAAGAAGTTTCTCGATTAACTCCGAATGGATTTTATCCAACTTTTTGCGTAAATCATTTAGTTTATCGCAATACAACTCCTTTTGACTGGGAGTCAATGGATCAGTTTCGCTCTCTATCTTATTGCACAAACGAGTCACACGTTGTCTCGTATACTGTTGTGCTTTAGAAAGCGACCCATAATCTTCACAAGTTTTTTGATCAGAAAACCGAGGTTGCTTAGGTATAGCACCTGCACTTTTATCCTCGTTTCCCATTCCAATAGACAGATTTAATACATACACATATAAATTTTATATCAAAAAATATTTCTAAATAGGAACCAAAGTTATAGAGGGGAAAAGAGGGACCCCAGACGAACATAAGAGCAAGGCAAGAGAGAAGAGACGAGAGAAACAACGGCAGAAACCAACTTCAGTATCCCCATACTGGCCACCATATACAAGAATTTAATAGTTAGGAATGATCTTTCCGTAATTTTCAATTAAATTAAATTTACTTTATTTATCAGGAGTTTAAGAATTGATTGACTATTATAATTTTAGGATTAATTTTTACAAGTAAATGAAATTTAGCAACTACTAATTATCAATTTAAATTGAAATGGCACAATATGGGGTAAATGAAATAAAAGAATAGAAACTGCATAAGTATATTGGTTTGAATATGCAGCTTGTAATCAGGTTGCTGACTATTGTTGGAGAGAATGGTTGGGAGGTAAGGAACTCCAAACGAACAATGTATAACAGTAAGCAGATCCAGGTTGATAACCGGTACACAACAGTAGCCACCCAAGAGACAATATTTACTGCCTGTCACACACCGTCAGATCCGAATCACGCTAATAAAAGAAAACAAAAGGAGATGTGAAAAATAGAAAACTGAGGAGATTGATACATAACTATTCCAAAACTATTTTGGAATAATTCAAAGTTTGTAATATTTTTAACCAACTTTTTATATCAGAATAAATAATCGTAGATGATTATCATTTTTAAAATATTTTCCTGTGAGAACAATAGTAAATCTTTCATCGTAATATTTTATCGTAATAGTAATATTTTATCGTAATAGTAATATTTTATCGTAATAGTAATATTTTATCGTAATAGTAATATGTAATAGTAATATAAAGATAATGTGAATGTTGTTATAAAAGATTGAGGATTTTTACTGAACTTTATTTAAAGTGAACGAGATCCTTTGACTATCACACTTACATGAATATAGGACATGCCCGATTACTTCCAAATCGGTTGGTCTCCGCTGCCATCTCTCCTCCCGTCTTCCACTACGAAGTCATCGTATAGTTATACGGTAAATTTTGTAAATTCGCAGATGGACTCCTCCCTCGCACCATACTCAAAGTCGCCAGGGAAAACCTCTCAGGTTTTCTACTCCATATCTATTCCAAACTTAACACTGAGACTAGGGAATTTCACAACATCTGATCTTTGAAGAATTTAGTACGGCTTTGAGTTCCAGGCGTGCACTATATGTCAATGCTACGGTATCTGGAACATAACTGACTGGCATGCGTTTCACAATGCTGCATATTAGTTTTGAACGAAGTCTCTTGAAATTTGTAAGCATGAAAAAATCAAAAGACCTCGTTCACATGAAATAATTATGAAAATATATGAGCATGAATAATTTAGATATTAATAAAAATAGAATTTATAATTTATTTTCTTCATGATATATTTCAACATGACATATTTCAACATGACATATTTCAACATGACATATTTCAACATGACATATTTCAACATGACATATTTCAACATGACATATTTCAACATGACATATTTCAACATGACATATTTCAACATGACATATTTCAACATGACATATTTCAACATGACATATTTCAACATGACATATTTCAACATGAAATATTTCAACATGACATATTTCAACATGACATATTTCAACATGACATATTTCAACATGACATATTTCAACATGACATATTTCAACATGACATATTTCAACATGAAATATTTCAACATGACATATTTCAACATGACATATTTCAACATGACATATTTCAACATGACATATTTCAACATGACATATTTCAACATGACATATTTCAATATGACATATTTCAACATGACATATTTATTTCTAAACAAACATTTTCTCGACTCTCCCGTACCTTTTTCACCAACACACGCATTGGCACTACAGATTCCACTGCAATTTATGCTAAGTTCACCTAAACCCAATATGAAGTGATGGTGTTCCTCGATAAGTATTCTTCGTAAGCTTCCCATATCTGTTTTTGGAAGGTTAGAGCCTCTGAAATATTATTGTTCCGTGCTACTCAGAATATGAGCAATCGTAAGGAGGCCTCTCCGCATAAGAATCTGTAATTTTCTCTTGAAATCATAACGCTCCGACTTTTGGATCAAAAGATGAAAAAGTTAAAAGCTCTCTTTTTGCTCTCTTTTTGCTCTCTTTCCTCTCATCTTTTTCGTGTATTGATGAGAGTCTTTCGAACTTTGAATTTTCTATCGTGGAATGCGCGGATTCTAACATGCAGATGCGAGCCATTTTTGTCTATCGATCTACATTGTATGCATACAAGTGCTATACTGAATTACATGAATTAGGAATATATGTTTATAGTATTTATATATTTTTGGATATAATTATAGGAACAAAGAATGAAAGATTAAAGTTTGATGCTCATAGTTGATAAAAATATTTTCATATCTCAAATTTTAATCATCTAATAATAAAACAATGTAACTATACCAGATTATTGACTATATTTCAAATATAGATTACCTTTAATTATTTAATACCTACACTAATTACATAGGTTATTTAGTGTGTTACCCGCTACTAATGCTGTAGCAGTTCATCAAGTATTTGAGTTGATCTAACAGTGTGAGAGATTCATTAATTGGTGTCATCTTACCCCTTTGCCACCTCTATTCCAGCACAGGCAGAGTCCAAGTTGTCCCTCTGAGCAAGAGCAGTCTCAGGCGATGTAATTAAAGGGGCCGATGCGCATATCTCTGAAATACTGCGCTGAATATTGAACATTCGCTGTCTTGTACGTTAGACGATATTTTACTGATTAATTAGCAGGGTATGACAGGTGGGCGTGTGCGTGTGTACGAAGGCAGACTTCATTAACACTAATTGAAATGATTTCTTATATTCAATATAGCTCTCCGACTTGTTTGTTTGTAATTGGAATGAATTAGATATTCCCTTTACTCACATAATGTACCATTTTAATTTTTCATGCAATTATATATAGAAATAGAAAGAAGAATTGGTCAATATGTCTTCTCTACAACACACCCACACAAATTACCGTTTAAATTCTTTCTCGAGAAATTCTCTTAGCCGAAGTCATTTTGATTCTATTTCAAAATGTCTCATAGTTTCCTAGACCTTCAGACTGAACCTCAAATTTATACCCCAACTTGAGATATTTAGGGAAATTTGTTATAGCTTTAGGGTATGATTTATAGGGACTATTTGTATCTCCTCATCTTCTCCACTCAGCTTAGAATTAAGCGCCAAACCGATGAAGAGAAATTATACATCAGAAAATCCTTGAATTGACTGTATGTAAATAATTCAGTGGCATCTAATAGGAATTCTTCCCGATATTAAAAAGCTTAATAAAGCCTTGTCAGAATGTTTATATGAGAGCTGCCTCGACGGATCTGAGTGCCCAGATCAATATTAGAATGCTGAGATATTATTATTTAAGATTGATCATGAATGATTAACTAAATCATGAAAGTGTTTTTTTCAATTCAATCACTAAGATTATTATTGGTATAATTACCTTCGCAGATAGCGGTAGGTTATATTTTAGGTGGCATTTAATTATTTATTTATCATCTTGTTATTAACTTAAAAAGCAAAATTGCCTGAAATTTGATAGGACGATTGGTCAATGTCCAGCAATCATTTTGTTATATTTTGGGAGCGATCGGGCAAATGTCAAGGTCAATGTCATTCATAACTCAAAAAGTATTATAGCCAAATTACCCGAAATTTTGTTGGACGATTGGTCATTGGCAGGTTAAAAGGTCAGGGACATTTATAAGCGGCGGCGAAGGTGTGCGCTGCTTTGGGACAGTTAAAGGAGTGTAGGAACCTAATTTAGATTTTACGCACCGCTGATTCCAATCAGTGGTCGAGTTGATCCCCCTATACATAGATTCATATATACGCATATAATCATTCAAATATACGCATATAGACATGCATATATACGCATATAGGCATGCATATACATATACGCATACAGGCATGCATATACACTATACCTGTAATATCTGATAAATCATTAGACTCTACACATCACGCTGACTTGAAATTTAGAAACTCATCTGTTCAAAATCGAAGACTCAGACTATTATTCGAGAAGCAAGAAGTTTTTGAAAGCTAATTAAAAGTTTGGGTTGATGGTTAGTTGAACCTTTAGGTTTGGCATCGTGATATTGAGTCATGTACTCCTATGTATGTAATTAAAGAAGCCAAGTATTCACTGACATTCTCCTCAATTATTACATACATAATTCAAATTGATGTATGTATTAACGTACATTAGTACAATTTATTTATTATGTCCACCAAATTTTATATAAAGGACTACATAGTTTCATTGATTTCAGTATATTCAATCAAACATTAAAATTAAGTAATATAGTGCAGTTTACAATCCTAATTCAGTATAAATAAATAAATTCGAAATAAATGTAAGAAAATTGTTATACAAAACTGTCTTAACGAAAAAAAGAAAAAGAAAATTACCATTGTATTTCATCTGGAATTCATTAGTATAAAATACAATTAGAATCAATTAGAGTAATTCAATTACTAGTCGCAATAAGTCACTTCTGTCCCTAATGCAGTTGGAAAATGTCCCACCAGTTGAGGCATTAGTGATGTGCTATGCATCTTAAATCAACCAACACAAAGTAAGGTGCAGCTAATTTACTGACTGTCTTTCTCTGTATTAGAATCTATACTAATAATTTCTGTCGTGTGTTTATTTATTTATTTAATTATTTATTTATTTGGTGTCCACTTTTATACAACGGGTATTAAACATGAAGAATGTAACTATGATACGCACGGGAATATATTGACTTGATATCTAAATCCCCTGTTTTTTACAGTTTTAAATTTATTTTATCTATAAAATGAATTAGACTGAAGCAGAAATTTGAATTCATTTAAAGTAACCTACTAACGGATAATTAATTGGTATTGATGATGACCAGTTATTCTTAACGGGAAAGTATTCTAGTATAACCTAATTATTTCCGTCGTGTGTTTATTCATATATTTATTTGCTATCCGCTTTTATTCAATATGGTACCAGCTTATGCAGAAAGAAAGAAAAAATTGAGTTAACTGAAAAAATCTAATAATGGGTAATAAATTATTATTGAATACACGTTATTTTTAACGGGCAAATACACTAGTTCAATATGAAGGTCTATACTCTATAGAATAACAGAATATCCCCAGTCTTTTGCATCTTAGATTCATTCAGTATATTCGATTGAATATTGATGCTTTGTGTGCTTTGTTATCATTTAATAATACAATTGATCGGTTGCAGCCTTGACCATGGGTATGAATTATTAAAAGGAATTAGGAATTAACTCTCTTATTTGACGATAAAGTCAAATAATAATTAATTAATAGAAATAAATTATGGATGATATTTTTATCTTTAATTTATTAAAAATACACAGTTTAATGAATATAAAAAACACTATTTACAAAATATAAATCAACTGAAAAAAACAAACATTTGTGTATCTATTCTTGGATACTTTTTCCGCTCAATCGTGCAATTTTTAGATAATAAAAGTCTACCTCCAATGTTATTAAAACACAGCATTTATTTCTCGTCACATACACTACCAAAGAAGTTCTTTACAAGGATTTTAAACAAAAACTTCCCACTCTATTATTCCACTAAGTAAACCGTTGGCGGTATGAAGCATTTAATTATCCTTGTCGTTCGCATGTCTCTATCCATTTTGCCATCCAGGTAGGTACTTCCTTGTTCAAACTACCATTTGGCAACTTCGGTAATTGAGTTACAAAACATGTATAGCATTTTAGCTATAAGTAACCTTTTTACCAGTTCTATGCATGGTTATACGTAGAGTAATTTATGAATTATCGGTCAGTTTCATATTTTCGGTCATATAAGAAAAAACGATGTAATGATAATTATATGTTTATATTTTTATTGGTATCCATGATACCAATTGAAAAAAAAAAATCTATCATTTTTTCTTATATGACCGAAAATGTGAAACTGACCAAAAATTTCGTAAGTTATCCCTATATTATAAAAGTAGAATTATTGCACTATAGGTGATTGTTTACGTCAGTAATTTTATTCTATAAGTAAAAGTTTATAGAAGTATATTACAGCAGTATAGACTGACTGTATCGTCCCTCCCACTGAAAATTATGACTGGCTGTAGAAGATTAGGTCTAGTCCCATTCAAGCAACCTATTCTACCTTATCCATTCAAACTGTTTTCTTTCTCTAATACCATAACTCCTCTGTGTTTAGTAGATGTCTAGTACTGTGATCGAAACTAGTACCCTCTGATATTTGTTGTACTGGAATGACAGGCAATAATTACTCCACACCTTCATGTCCTATCACCATATTTGAAATCTAAAGCCCACGATATTTACCATCGTAATAATAGGTAGTGATGCCACTGAAGAAAGCCTGAGAAACAACAATAACAGCAACTAGAAAGAATAACAGTTGTTTTCCATGACAGATAGCAGTCACGCGAAGATCCAATTTGAAATTGAGGCATAGAGAAGACCCCTAATGTATGCTGCGTCTCTTTTGAATCAGCCTAACCAATGATTAGTTATGTGGAGCTTTAAGGACAAACTTGCCTACGCATTCATCATGAAGCCTGAAACATACGTCGCCAAACCAGTTCGCTCAGTCTATTGAAATGTGTTACTCGGGGAAATGGCACTGCAGTTCAATCTTCATTTAGGTGAATTATTTGACATGGGGCCGCGTCATTAGAGTAGGTATTATAATATGGCTTGAATGATTTATGGTAAAGCGGTCTGTTATTTACATAGATTATCTCTATACTAAATTTACTCGTATTACTGAGGCGAATATCCGCATTGGTGTTCAACTGACCAATAAAATTGAAAGATTGAGTAGAAATATCGAAACGTTGATGTATTATTGATGTCGTTACTCAATATACTGCAATACCATTATTTGGAGAAATGTTTTAAAGAAATTAGATAATTATGTAAATGCAACATTTGAATAATTGCATTCATCAATTTACTTCAGTTTATCTTTGCTAGAATTAAACAGTCAGATACTTTGAAATGACTTTCAAGATATTTATTCTAATATCAGATATATTTAAATTACATGAGCCAGTTTAATATTGAAGTAGATTTACATAATTCAATAGCATAAATCGAATGGTCCGTCTTCATTTATATTTATTATTATATGCGATCTAAAATTTAGAACTTTAGAATCGTGTTTAGGTTATTAATATGCAGAGTATATATTATATAGTATATAGATATGTGTTTCCAATGCAGACAACTAGTATAGAAGACTTCTGGTTTTTATACTATTTGAAGCCAAATAAATTGTATCGAAAAGTCTAAATTTGCTATAAACAGATATGAGCTGGAATTTTGTGAAATGATATTTTTGATTGCATGTAAACCAAGCAACACAAGTTAAAGGGGCCCATATGGGCACTAGATTGACAAGTCGTATTGGTACTGTGTGGTTATTTGCAAAATGGGCCAACATGATGACAGCAAGGGCTGTTATTTTGAAACCATCTTGGCCCAAGATGTTGCCTATATGTTAATCAAGTTTCAGCCATAAAATGTTGATACGCTATTTATTAATCAGGTTGGACCAATATGACAATTCAATGGGATGGATTCACCCCATTGAACCAACCTTCTCCCAAGGTAACATTCCATGAGAATGGAAAACCACATTATCCCCATGTAATTTCTAGGCTACTTTTCAGTCTGCCATCTCTTGCCCATCTAACCATCTAGTTCCCGTTTTGGCACAATGTGTCAAGGTTGCTTGGGAATTACCATTTTCGACTTTCAGTTACAAGTACAATTTTCTGTTTGTAAAATTGTGTCGAATTTTTAGAGCTTCTAGCAGGTTTTACAACTCTGTCCGAGTTTCAGAATTAGTATTTTTTCATGTGCTAAGCTAGGGCTGAAGGAGTGTTTATATTTTATGCAGGAGAAACTCCACTAAACAGCTTAGCAGGAGACACATTAAGTTACCTTTTATATTATGAGACAATAGCTAATTCATCCTTTAAGAACATCATGTATAAATAATGAACGTGTGTAATAGGATCAAGAATTAAACATTGATGGAACACCAGAAGGACTTTTTGTTATTATTGGATTAAAATAACATGGATATAGTTATCCAAATACTTGGATTCTATTTTCGTTTTTGTTCATTGACAAAAATATATGAAAGCAATAGAATATATACGATAGTCAGTGAATTACTGTTTTGAAATTGTAATATACATTTCAAAGGATAGTAAATACATCAGAATATAGAATCATCAGATACCTGACTCCTAACATACAATCCCCTGTTTTCCATTTCATTGTTGAATAAGTTTTGAGTAGAGCACAATCCTGAAGTATTATCCCATTGATGATGACTGCCTGTACGCATAGTCAAGAGTATCCCTCCATGTTTTAATTGGCATTTGCTATTGCAGAGCGAGCAGAGTAGGGTCGATGATAACTGCTGTAGATACTCTCGGGTATATTCTCCTATGTAAATTCACTGCATTGGACTCATACATCATTCAAAATGTAAACAATAAACAATTGATTGCAATTTATAGCTACTGACGGGGGATTAATTGCTTCGGGGATTAATTGCGTGGAAATCTCTCGGTTCTTGAATGAAGTTATTTGTTGGTCGGCAGTTAATCTTTGGTAATTATTGCACTGAAATGGAGTTGCTGGAAGATGTACAGCTTCTCTTATTCTTCTAATGATCTCTGTACATTTCTCTTTCTTGAGGAATGAATGGCGTATTAACTATTGGCGTATTGACTTAGGTTTAAATTAGGGTAAGTTGTAAGTTATTGTATGGCACCACTTTTTCGATCATATGAAAAAAATATATGATAATAAATGTTGATCTTTTATTGTATTTTGTATCCATGATGCCTCTAGGTATCATGGATACAAAATAAAATATAAATGAGCATTAAATGTGATGTAGTTTTTTCTTATATGATCGAATACATGAAACCATCCGGTAACTCGTAACTTACCCTAGTTCAATTATAAGAGTTTCAAGAAATTGCAATGAACTATAATTTTTGTTTATGCAATAGATTAACTGATATAAATTCCATACAAATTTTCTATAAAGCAATTTCCGGGATTACTATTGAGGAATTACTTAATAAATGCATGCAATTTAATCACAGTGCATTTCTTCTGTAAATGAAATCTTCTGTTTTTCATTAAGTCTGCGGAGTTTGAGAACATTATTTAACTTACTTATAAGATTAGAATGTAATCTTCGTTTTATCAGATAAGTCAAATTGCCTTCTTAATGAATTTTTATTATATATTTGTTCAAATTATTTCAATTATTATATGAGGTATTCTTCATCTTGTTTATTTTTGCTTATTTAATAAAGAATATTTCTTGAATATTATAATTAAGTAGCTGGAATATTCAGTAATATCTAAGTATGATAAAGGCTGATGTAAATATACACAGTATATGTATATATATAATGTATATGTATATTTTGTGTCCCACTTTCAATAATTAGATAGGAAACAGTGAATAATGTAGCTATTATATACACGGGAATATATGAATATTATTATGCTATGTTAGTTAATATGTTTGCATTAGGAATTTAATGAAATTTAGTAATTGAATATATCAGTCTATATAGAAATTTTTTTATTATTAATCTAAAAAAATATTTAAGTTTACTAATACAGTTGTAATATTTTACACAACTAAAGACAGTCACCCAAGAATGTATTTTAATTTTACGTTGTGAAATTAAAATACTTTCATTAATTACAATTAAGATATTCATTTATTTTGTCTTTAAGATCAATAAATAGTTAGAATAAGCAGCCTAAAAGAAAGATATACAATGAAAAAAAAAATGATCACTAATTTTTTCCATGAAAAATATATATTTGATTCAGGATCAATCATCCTAATTTATTGAAATTGAAAAAAAAAATATTTTAAATAAACAACTAGTATTCAAATCTATACTTGATTTAGCTTACATCACAAAAATCTAAATTAAACTAATACCAAATATAAATAAATTGATCTAAGTTGTTAATAGTTTCTCCATTAGTTACATCTATATGGTTAATAACAATTAAGTATATTTATCTCATTAAACCACTATTGTGGTACAGTCTAGGACTCTAGAGTCTCTATAGTCTACACAGTAGCATATCAATATTGGGACAAGAGAAAAACTCTACAGCACCATTATCCTGATTGCAATTGTTAGTAACATAATTTGTGGAGTAACTACTTGTAGTGGAAGTACTGTAGTCACATATAGAGTATTGTACTTGTAGTGGAAGTACTGTAGTCACATATAGAGTATTGTACTTGTAGTGGAAGTACTGTAGTCACATATAGAGTATTGTACTTGTAGTGGAGTACTGTAGTCACATATAGAGTATTGTACTGGCTGTGGAAGTACTGTAGTCACATATAGAGTATTGTACTTGTAGTGGAAGTACTGTAGTCACATATAGAGTATTGTACTTGCAGTGGAAGTACTGTAGACACATATAGAGTATTGTACTTGCAGTGGAAGTACTGTAGTCACATATAGAGTATTGTACTTGTAGTGGAAGTACTGTAGTCACATATAGAGTATTGTACTTGTAGTGGAAGTACTGTAGTCACATATAGAGTATTGTACTTGTAGTGGAAGTACTGTAGTCACATATAGAGTATTGTACTTGTAGTGGAAGTACTGTAGTCACATATAGAGTATTGTACTTGTAGTGGAAGTACTGTAGTCAAGCATAGAGTACTGTATTTGTAGTGGAAGTACTGTATTTGTAGTGGAAGTACTGTATTTCTAGTGGAAGTACTGTATTTCTAGTGGAAGTACTGTATTTGTAGTGGAAGGACTGTATTTCTAGTGGAAGTACTGTATTTGTAGTGGAAGTACTGTATTTGTAGTGGAAGTACTGTATTTCTAGTGGAAGTACTGTATTTCTAGTGGAAGTACCGTATTTCTAGTGGAAGTACTGTATTTCTAGTGGAAGTACCGTATTTCTAGTGGAAGTACTGTAGTCACATATAGAATATTGTACTGGCAGTGGAAGTACTGTAGTCTAACATTGAGTACTGTATTTGTAGTGGAAGTACTGTAGTCACATATAGAATATTGTACTGGCAGTGGAAGTACTGTAGTCTGACATTGAGTACTGTATTTGTAGTGGAAGTACTGTAGTCACATATAGAATATTGTACTGGCAGTGGAAGTACTGTAGTCACATATAGAGTATTGTACTGGCAGTGGAAGTACTGTAGTCTGACATTGTGTACTGTATTTCTAGCGGAAGTACTGCATTTGTAGTGGAAGTACTGTAGTCACATATAGAGTATTCTACTGGCAGTGGAAGTACTGTAGTCTGACATTGAGTACTGTATTTGTAGTGGAAGTACTGTAGTCACATACAGTTTATTGTAGTAACATATTTACCAATTTACATTAGAATGAAAGAAAGAAATTCTTCCTGGTTGATTTGAAGTTCTCGTTTTCAAAAAATGTGTATTAATTTGAAAGAATTCTATTGAAGCAAATTTTTATCATTCGTTAATTAATGAAATGACTTCAATGAGTGAAAAATATCTTGAAATGAGGACAGGAAATCAAAAGTGATTTTTTATGCAAGTTTTGGATCGTAATTTGGAGTTAAGAAAACACGATTATTTGTTTGCTAATCTTGTTACTAGGTATTTGTTTGTTGCTTTTGTTACTAGGTATTTTTGTTCGTTGCTTTTTTTACTAGGTATTTGTTCGTTGCTTTTTTTACTAGGTATTTGTTTGTTGCTTTTGTTACTAGGTATTTGTTCGTTGCTTTTTTTACTAGGTATTTGTTTGTTGCTTTTGTTACTAGGTATTTGTTCATTGCTTTTGTTACTAGGTATTTGTTCATTGCTTTTGTTACTAGGTATTTGTTCGTTGCTTTTTTTACTAGGTATTTGTTCGTTGCTTTTTTTACTAGGTATTTGTTCGTTGCTTTTGTTACTAGGTATTTGTTAGTTGCTTTTGTTACTAGGTATTTGTTCATTGCTTTTGTTACTAGGTATTTGTTCATTGCTTTAGTTACTAGGTATTTGTTCATTGCTTTTGTTACTAGGTATTTGTTCGTTGCTTTTGTTACTAGGTATTTGTTTGTTGCTTTTCTTACTAGGTATTTGTTCGTTGCTTTTGTTACTAGGTATTTGTTTGTTGCTTTTGTTACTAGGTAATTGTTTGTTGCTTTTTTTACTAGGTATTTGTTAGTTGCTTTTTTTACTAGGTATTTGTTAGTTGCTTTTTTTACTAGGTATTTGTTTGTTGCTTATGTTACAAGGTATTTGTTAGTTGCTTTTTTTACTAGGTATTTGTTTGTTGCTTTTGTTACTAGGTATTTGTTCATTGCTTTTGTTACTAGGTATTTGTTCGTTGCTTTTGTTACTAGGTATTTGTTTGTTGCTTTTTTTACTAGGTATTTGTTAGTTGCTTTTTTTACTAGGTATTTGTTTGTTGCTTTTGTTACTAGGTATTTGTTAGTTGCCTTTTTTACTAGGTATTTGTTTGTTGCTTTTGTTACTAGGTATTTGTAAGTTGCTTTTTTTACTAGGTATTTGTTCGTTGCTTTTGTTACTAGGTATTTGTTTGTTGCTTTTTTTACTAGGTATTTGTTAGTTGCTTTTGTTACTAGGTAT
This sequence comes from Caprella mutica, assembly GCA_947561585.1. NCBI lineage: Eukaryota > Metazoa > Arthropoda > Malacostraca > Amphipoda > Caprellidae > Caprella > Caprella mutica. The sequence goes on from CANNZV010000755.1 coordinate 134,829, forward strand.
TTGTTCATTGCTTTTGTTACTAGGTATTTGTTCGTTGCTTTTGTTACTAGGTATTTGTTTGTTGCTTTTGTTACTGGGTATTTGTTCATTGCTTTTGTTACTAGGTATTTGTTAGTTGCTTTTGTTACTAGGTATTTGTTAGTTGCTTTTTTTACTAGGTATTTGTTTGTTGCTTTTTTTACTAGGTATTTGTTTGTTGCTTTTGTTACTAGGTATTTGTTCGTTGCTTTTGTTACTAGGTATTTGTTCGTTGCTTTTGTTACTAGGTATTTGTTTGTTGCTTTTGTTACTAGGTATTTGTTCGTTGCTTTTTGTTACTAGGTATTTGTTAGTTGCTTTTGTTACTAGGTATTTGTTTGTTGCTTTTGTTACTAGGTATTTGTTAGTTGCTTTTGTTACTAGGTATTTGTTCATTGCTTTTGTTACTAGGTATTTGTTCATTGCTTTTGTTACTAGGTATTTGTTCATTGCTTTTGTTACTAGGTATTTGTTCGTTGCTTTTGTTACTAGGTATTTGTTTGTTGCTTTTGTTACTAGGTATTTGTTTGTTGCTTTTGTTACTAGGTATTTGTTCATTGCTTTTGTTACTAGGTATTTGTTCGTTGCTTTTTTTACTAGGTATTTGTTCGTTGCTTTTTTTACTAGGTATTTGTTTGTTGCTTTTGTTACTAGGTATTTGTTCGTTGCTTTTTTTACTAGGTATTTGTTTGTTGCTTTTGTTACTAGGTATTTGTTCATTGCTTTTGTTACTAGGTATTTGTTCATTGCTTTTGTTACTAGGTATTTGTTCGTTGCTTTTTTTACTAGGTATTTGTTCGTTGCTTTTTTTACTAGGTATTTGTTCGTTGCTTTTTTTACTAGGTATTTGTTCGTTGCTTTTTTTACTAGGTATTTGTTCATTGCTTTTGTTACTAGGTATTTTTTCGTTGCTTTTTTTACTAGGTATTTGTTTGTTGCTTTTTTTACTAGGTATTTGTTCATTGCTTTTGTTACTAGGTATTTGTTCGTTGCTTTTGTTACTAGGTATTTGTTTGTTGCTTTTGTTACTAGGTATTTGTTCGTTGCTTTTTGTTACTAGGTATTTGTTAGTTGCTTTTGTTACTAGGTATTTGTTTGTTGCTTTTGTTACTAGGTATTTGTTAGTTGCTTTTGTTACTAGGTATTTGTTCATTGCTTTTGTTACTAGGTATTTGTTCATTGCTTTTGTTACTAGGTATTTGTTCATTGCTTTTGTTACTAGGTATTTGTTCGTTGCTTTTGTTACTAGGTATTTGTTTGTTGCTTTTGTTACTAGGTATTTGTTTGTTGCTTTTGTTACTAGGTATTTGTTCATTGCTTTTGTTACTAGGTATTTGTTCGTTGCTTTTTTTACTAGGTATTTGTTCGTTGCTTTTTTTACTAGGTATTTGTTTGTTGCTTTTGTTACTAGGTATTTGTTCGTTGCTTTTTTTACTAGGTATTTGTTCGTTGCTTTTGTTACTAGGTATTTGTTCATTGCTTTTGTTACTAGGTATTTGTTCATTGCTTTTGTTACTAGGTATTTGTTCGTTGCTTTTTTTACTAGGTATTTGTTCGTTGCTTTTTTTACTAGGTATTTGTTCGTTGCTTTTTTTACTAGGTATTTGTTCGTTGCTTTTTTTACTAGGTATTTGTTCATTGCTTTTGTTACTAGGTATTTTTTCGTTGCTTTTTTTACTAGGTATTTGTTTGTTGCTTTTTTTACTAGGTATTTGTTCATTGCTTTTGTTACTAGGTATTTGTTCGTTGCTTTTTTTACTAGGTATTTGTTCATTGCTTTTGTTACTAGGTATTTGTTCGTTGCTTTTGTTACTAGGTATTTGTTTGTTGCTTTTGTTACTAGGTATTTGTTCGTTGCTTTTGTTACTAGGTATTTGTTTGTTGCTTTTGTTACTAGGTATTTGTTCATTGCTTTTGTTACTAGGTATTTGTTCGTTGCTTTTGTTACTAGGTATTTGTTTGTTGCTTTTGTTACTAGGTATTTGTTTGTTGCTTTTGTTACTAGGTATTTGTTCATTGCTTTTGTTACTAGGTATTTGTTCGTTGCTTTTGTTACTAGGTATTTGTTTGTTGCTTTTGTTACTAGGTATTTATTAGTTGCTTTTGTTACTAGGTATTTGTTCATTGCTTTTTGTTACTATTTTTTTCCTGTACCTCTTCTATGTCAAACATGTGAATAAACTTTATTTCTAATTTTGATAGAATAGGATATATTTTAATTATCAATTATTCTTATTCCGAATAATAAAAGTGATGTTATCTTAGGAAAAAGAATTGAGTAAAAGAATGAATTAAGAATAGTATAAATTTGTTATAGAAATAAATTACATATTCCCTGTACATTTTTTGTTCATAAATCACAATATCAGGGATATGGAGTAGTTGCATAAATATTTTTACATTAGTTTTAACACATATTTTTTCACTTCTGTTTTAACAAATTAGTTTCAATTTCAACACATTAGCTTTAATTTCAACATATTATCTCTAATTTCAACACATTAGCTTCAATTTCAACATATTAGCTTCAATTTTAACATATTTTTCAATTTCAACATATTATCTCCAATTTCAACATATTCATATTCTAATTATAATTGCATACTTAAATCTACCATTCTATGCTATCACATAGTAACATTTTAATCTAAAAGAGGCACCATGTCGTAACGCTTTCAGTGCTCACTCTAACGAGTTTGACCTGTGACATTGTGATGGTTTGACTACTAATTGGATGGCTGCATTCAGAGCTAATTGAGTAATGAAGGGCCTGCAGTTCAATCATCACAACAACTCATTATATCTCATCACATTCCCCTCTCATCACATTCACATTCACTGGATGAGTGCTCGAGTATGTGACACTTCTAACTGATATGCCACACTTGATCTAATTTGTCAGCTTCCAATGGTACGCAGTGTAATGAGTCTGTGAAAAGTACGTAATTAATATGATAAAATAGTTATTATACATGTAGTATGAGATGAAAGAGCATTAGTATGTTTCTTCTCAATAAGCTGTTCCGGGTAAGTTACGAATTATCGGTCGGTTACACATCTTCAGTCATATAAGAAAAAATGATGTTATAACTATTTAATATTAATTGGTATCCATGATACCTGCAGGTATCAAGGATATTAATTGGTATCCATGATACCTGCAGGTATCAAGGATACCAATAACAAATAGTTATTACATTGATATTTTTTATATTACCGAAGATGTGAAACCGACCGATAATTAGTAACTTACCCTACTATTTGTATATTGAGCTTGTTGTCATTATTTCTATACTTACATCAATATTTAATATCATCTTTGAGAATATCTTATATATATTCTCAATTATTATTTCTAATATACATTAAGGTTATATTTCTAATTTCCTAAACACTGTGATTTAATTAAAGTTATTATTAACATGTGTCTGTAATTATATCAATAATATTCGATATCGTTAATGATATCATTTTTATTGAATATTAATGAAATCAAATTGAACTATTCTCTAATGCAATTATTGACTGCTTTCAAATATCGTATTATAAATTCTTGAGTCGCTACAACTTTATTTCTGTATAGCTACCACGATATTCTTACAGCTATATTCGCTACAGCTATATTCACTATAGCTATATTCACTATAGCTATATTCACTATAGCTATATTCACTATAGCTATATTCACTATAGCTATATTCACTATAGCTATATTCACTATAGCTATATTCACTATAGCTATATTCACTACAGCTATATTCACTACAGCTATATTCGCTACAGCTATATTAACTACAGCTATATTCACTACAGCTATATTCACTATAGCTATATTCACTACAGCTATATTCACTACAGCTATATTTGCTACAGCTATATTCACTACAGCTATATTCACTATAGCTATATTCACTATAGCTATATTCACTACAGCTATATTCACTATAGCTATATTCACTACAGCTATATTCACTATAGCTATATTCACTACAGCTATATTCACTACAGCTATATTCACTATAGCTATATTCACTACAGCTATATTCACTATAGCTATATTCACTACAGCTATATTCACTACAGCTATATTTGCTACAGCTATATTCACTACAGCTATATTCACTATAGCTATATTCACTATAGCTATATTCACTACAGCTATATTCACTACAGCTATATTCGCTACAGCTATATTAACTACAGCTATATTCACTACAGCTATATTCACTATAGCTATATTCACTACAGCTATATTCACTACAGCTATATTTGCTACAGCTATATTCACTACAGCTATATTCACTATAGCTATATTCACTATAGCTATATTCACTACAGCTATATTCACTACAGCTATATTCACTACAGCTATATTCACTACAGCTATATTGGCTACAGCTATATTCGCTACAGCTATATTCACTACAGCTATATTCACTACAGCTATATTCACTATAGCTATATTCACTACAGCTATATTCACTACAGCTATATTTGCTACAGCTATATTCACTACAGCTATATTCACTATAGCTATATTCACTACAGCTATATTCACTACAGCTATATTCGCTACAGCTATATTCGCTAAAGCTATATACGCTACAGCAATATTCGCTACAGCTATATTCGCTACAGCTATATTCGCTACAGCTATATTCACTACAGCTATATTCACTACAGCTATATTCACTACAGCTATATTGGCTACAGCTATATTCGCTACAGCTATATTCACTACAGCTATTTTCACTACAGCTATATTCACTATAGCTATATTCACTACAGCTATATTCACTACAGCTATTTTCACTACAGCTATATTCACTATAGCTATATTCACTACAGCTATATTCACTACAGCTACATTTGCTACAGCTATATTCACATCAGCTATATTGGCTACAGCTACATTCGCTACAGCTATATTTGCTACAGCTATATTCACTACAGCTATATTCACTATAGCTATATTCACTACAGCTATATTCACTACAGCTATATTCGCTACAGCTATATTCGCTAAAGCTATATACGCTACAGCAATATTCGCTACAGCTATATTCGCTACAGCTATATTCGCTACAGCTATATTCACTACAGCTATATTCACTACAGCTATATTCACTACAGCTATATTGGCTACAGCTATATTCGCTACAGCTATATTCACTACAGCTATTTTCACTACAGCTATATTCACTATAGCTATATTCACTACAGCTATATTCACTACAGCTATTTTCACTACAGCTATATTCACTATAGCTATATTCACTACAGCTATATTCACTACAGCTACATTTGCTACAGCTATATTCACATCAGCTATATTGGCTACAGCTACATTCGCTACAGCTATATTCACTACAGCTATATTCACTACAGCTATATTCACTACAGCTATATTCACTACAGCTATATTCGCTACAGCTATATTCACTACAGCAATATTCGCTACAGCTATATTCGCTACAGCTATATTCACTACAGCTATATTCGCTACAGCTATATTCGCTAAAGCTATATACGCTACAGCAATATTCGCTACAGCTATATTCACTACAGCTATATTCACTACAGCTATTTTCACTACAGCTATATTCACTATAGCTATATTCACTACAGCTATATTCACTACAGCTATATTCGCTACAGCTATATTCACTACAGCTATATTCGCTACAGCTATATTCACTACAGCTATATTCACTACAGCTATATTGGCTACAGCTATATTCGCTACAGCTATATTCACTACAGCTATTTTCACTACAGCTATATTCACTATAGCTATATTCACTACAGCTATATTCACTACAGCTATTTTCACTACAGCTATATTCACTATAGCTATATTCACTACAGCTATATTCACTACAGCTACATTTGCTACAGCTATATTCACAACAGCTATATTGGCTACAGCTACATTCGCTACAGCTATATTCACTACAGCTATATTCACTACAGCTATATTCACTACAGCTATATTCACTACAGCTATATTCGCTACAGCTATATTCACTACAGCAATATTCGCTACAGCTATATTCGCTACAGCTATATTCACTACAGCTATATTCGCTACAGCTATATTCGCTAAAGCTATATACGCTACAGCAATATTCGCTACAGCTATATTCACTACAGCTATATTCACTACAGCTATTTTCACTACAGCTATATTCACTATAGCTATATTCACTACAGCTATATTCACTACAGCTATATTCACTACAGCTATATTCGCTACAGCTACATTCACTACAGCTATATTCACTACAGCTATATTCACTATAGCTATATTCACTACAGCTATATTTGCTACAGCTATATTCACAACAGCTATATTCACTACAGCTATATTCGCTACAGCTATATTCGCTACAGCTACATTCACTACAGCTATATTCGCTACAGCTACATTCACTACAGCTATATTCACTACAGCTATATTCACTACAGCTATATTGGCTACAGCTATATTCGCTACAGCTATATTCACTACAGCTATATTCACTACAGCTATATTCACTATAGCTATATTCACTACAGCTATATTCACTACAGCTATATTCGCTACAGCTATATTCACTACAGCTATATTCACTACAGCTATATTCGCTACAGCTATATTTGCTACAGCTATATTCACTACATCTATATTCGCTACAGCTATATTCGCTACAGCTATATTCGTTACAGCTATATTCGCTACAGCTATATTCGCTACAGCTATATTCGCTACAGCTATATTCACTACAGCTATATTCGCTACAGCTATATTCGCTACAGCTATATTCACTACAGCTATATTCGCTACAGCTATATTCACTGCAGCTATATTCACTACAGCTATATTCACTACAGCTATATTCACTACAGCTATATTCACTACAGCTATATTCACTACAGCTATATTCACTACAGCTATATTCACTATAGCTATATTCACTACAGCTATATTCACTACAGCTATATTTTCTACAGCTATATTCACTACAGCTATATTCACTACAGCTATATTCACTACAGCTATATTCACTACAGCTATATTCACTATAGCTATATTCACTACAGCTATATTCACTACAGCTATATTTGCTACAGCTATATTCACTACAGCTATATTGGCTACAGCTACATTCGCTACAGCTATATTCACTACAGCTATATTCACTACAGCTATATTCGCTACAGCTATATTCACTACACTATATTCATTACAGCTATATTCACTACAGCTATATTTGCTACAGCTATATTCACTACATCTATATTGGCTACAGCTACATTCGCTACAGCTATATTCACTACAGCTATATTCGCTACAGCTATATTCACTACAGCTATATTCGCTACAGCTATATTCACTACAGCTATATTCACTACAGCTATATTCGCTACAGCTATATTCACTACAGCTATATTCGCTACAGCTATATTCGCTACAGCTATATTCACTACAGCTATATTCGCTACAGCTATATTCACTACAGCTATATTCGCTACAGCTATATTCACTACAGCTATATTCGCTACAGCTATATTCGCTACAGCTATATTCGCTACAGCTATATTCGCTACAGCTATATTCACTACAGCTATATTTGCTACAGCTATATTCACTACAGCTATATTCACTACAGCTATATTCACTATAGCTATATTCACTACAGCTATATTCACTACAGCTATATTCACTACAGCTATATTCACTACAGCTATATTCGCTACAGCTATATTCACTACAGCTATATTCACTACAGCTATATTCACTACAGCTATATTCACTACAGCTATATTCGCTACAGCTATATTCGCTACAGCTATATTCACTACAGCTATATTCGCTACAGCTATATTCACTACAGCTATATTCGCTACAGCTATATTCACTACAGCTATATTCGCTACAGCTATATTCGCTACAGCTATATTCGCTACAGCTATATTCGCTACAGCTATATTCGCTACAGCTATATTCGCTACAGCTATATTCGCTACAGCTATATTCGCTACAGCTATATTCGCTACAGCTATATTCGCTACAGCTATATTCACTACAGCTATATTCGCTACAGCTATATTCACTACAGCTATATTCGCTACAGCTATATTCACTACAGCTATATTCGCTACAGCTATATTCGCTACAGCTATATTCACTACAGCTATATTCGCTACAGCTATATTCACTACAGCTATATTCACTACAGCTATATTCGCTACAGCTATATTCACTACAGCTATATTCGCTACAGCTATATTCGCTACAGCTATATTCGCTACAGCTATATTCGCTACAGCTATATTCACTACAGCTATATTCACTACAGCTATATTCACTACAGCTATATTCACTATAGCTATATTCGCTAAATCTATATTCCTGTAATATAAGTTTTACCACATTACATATTAAATCTTTGTAAACCGAATTCAATTCAAAATAGATTTAGTTGATCTCTTTGATTATCATGTTATATAGGATATGACTGAATTATCATTTGAAAATCATTTGTAAAATATCCACGTAATGAAGCAAAAGTAGCTCATAAAAATTCAAGATACGAGTGAACAAATTTTCAAAACATTTCATTTTCTGCATCGAACGTAAGAGTCTTGTAGCTGAATGAGATATTTAGTATATTGTTTTATTTAACCCTTAAATACTGACTGAGGAGTTCAAGCTCGACAAATCGAATTCATTCAATATAATATCACTATTCAAATCAATCATTGATAAATAAAATTTTGCACAGTACATTAATATGATAAAAGCTATTAATTGACAAAAAATCGTATAATTCGAGCCGCGGGTTTCCTAAATATCATTGTGTAAAGAATCCTCTCAAATTTTGTCAGTCTAATTAGGGTTAAAATAATAAATATAATATAGAAAGTAACTTGAATTTTTATAGTTTTAGTTCTAAGAAATATGATTAAAATTATTATCATTTTCATTATATATACCAATAGAATTTTTTTATTATGTTTGTTTAAGTTAAGTAAATAAATTCATTTAGTTTTCAGCAATCATTTAAAATAATTTTGATTTTAATAAAACTAGAATGATTATGTAAAAGTAAGTTCACATATATTATATATGTACATTGTCTGACGTAAAAACTATATTCAACGAGACTTCTCTATGATACCTACATATTTTGCATAAAATTCTGAAAATCAGAAATTATATTTTCTTTTTCAATCCTTTGAGCTTTTGGATCAAAGGAATGGGATTATTAATCATATACATACGGAAATCTTTTAATCCGGAGTCTAAATAAGTCCTATGTTTAAAGTAGGAGAGCAATTTCGTGTTCCTGTCGTCAGCGTCAGTCTTGGATACAAAAATGGCTGAGAATTTTCAAGGGAGGTAATTTTTATAGACGCTCTACATTATTCATCCTGCGGTGCGAGCTTTGCAACATCATTATATATCGTGGAGGGGAGCACCCGGTGCAAAGTCACTAAATACCTTCGTCTGATGCTATGATGGAAGAATTCACAAAAAAACTTTTTTTTTGTTGAGATGTTTGTGTAGAATATTAAGGTACATATATTGAACAAATTCATTTACTTTAGGGACACGTAAATTGCAGATGAAGTGGTACATTAATAAGTGGTTGAATTAAAAACGAGAAGTAGTTTTAATTTCAAATTAAAATAATATAGTTTTTCTACAATAAGAAATATTATCCCGTCTGTCTGTGTGTCACAAAATGGGTTAAACAGTCATTCTATCAACAGCGCCTCATAAAGTTGGTGTAAATAAGAGAAAATTTAAAGAAACGGCAATTGAAAAGAAAAACTAATAATTTACCGCAGTATCATCGATACGGGGGTCACAGTAAAATTATTAATTGAAAATATGAGAGTTCTGACCCCAAAGATTAAAAAACATGAATTTTGATAAATTAATATATACAGTGTGTCCGCAAATAATGTAACCACTGCCATCGAATATATCTTATAAGTACTATTTATAAGTATGGTACCAATATAGTATGCATATCATCGTGGTATGATGAATAATGCAGATGCAAGGCAGTGGATACATTTTTTCTGGACACACTGTATTGTAGGTATATGCATACAGTGTGTCCAGAAAAAATGTATCCACTGCCTTGAATCGACATTATTCATCATTTCACGATAATATGCATAATATGTTGGTACGATAGATACGTCGATTAATATTAATGAATTATAAATAGTACTTATAAGATATACGCGATGGCAGTGGATACATTTTTTGCGGATACACTGCATATATGTAGTATTAGAATATATTCTTAATCCCATTATAGTGATTGAACTCTCACTGATTGAACACCAGGTACTGTACTAGTGAGAGGTAATAAGAAAGATAAAAGTGATTCTTTTATTAGGTACTGTACTAGTGAGAGGTAATAAGAAAGATAAAAGTGATTCTTTTATTAGGTACTGTACTAGTGAGAGGTAATAAGAAAGATAAAAGTAATTCTTTTATTAGGTACTGTACTAGTGAGAGGTAATACGAAAAATAAAAGTGATTCTTTTATTAGGTACTGTACTAGTGAAATGTAATAAGAAAGATAAAAGTGATTCTTTTATTAGGTACTGTACTAGTGAAAGGTAATAAGAAAGATGAAAGTGATTATTTTATTAGGTACTGTACTAGTGAGAGGTAATAAGAAAGATAAAAGTGATTCTTTTATTAGGAACTGTACTAGTGAAAGGTAATAAGAAAGATAAAAGTGATTCTTTTATTAGGTACTGTACTAGTGAGAGGTAATAAGAAAGATAAAAGTGATTATTTTATTAGGTTCTGTACTAGTGAGAGGTAATAAGAAAGATAAAAGTGATTCTTTTATTAGGTACTGTACTAGTGAAAGGTAATGAGAAAGATAAAAGTGATTCTTTTATTAGGTACTGTACTAGTGAAATGTTATAAGAAAGATAAAAGAGATTCTTTTATTAGGTACTGTACTAGTGAAATGTTATAAGAAAGATAAAAGTGATTCTTTTACCAGTTTATCTTCAGATGGTCATCTTTAAAATGGCTTAATTATTTATATTTTATGACTATTAGTATCTATGATACCTTCAGGTATCTTAGATACCAATTAAAATAAAGAATTGAATAGTAATTATTTTACTATTTTTATATTATTGAAACTGTGAAACCGTCCGACAACTTGGCAGTTACCCTAATCTTTTTATTAATTATTTTTAAATAGAAGAGAATTGATTCGCAGATTCATTGAATTTTGATTTCATGCAGCTGTTTTATTATCAACTAATTTTGCCCGAAAATATTTTTTTTGCACGAAAATTCTTTTCTATAAGGAATTATAAATGAACTTGGAGATTGATTGTACTTTCAGTTTTTCATCAATAAATCCTTTTCCTTAATAATAAATGCCATAAACTCCACCTACGCTTCCTCTGATACATTAATTAGTTTCCATTAGTTTTTACGTTAAATACTCATATATTAAAAAGAGAATATTGTATATCTACCCACACTATGATAAGAGCTCACATATTTGATATAGGAAAATAAAACCTATGTGTCATATTTTATAAAACTTTTCATTCCTATATCTTGACCCAAAAATGTTATTCATTTTTATCTTCAATAATAAGTGTTGAAGTTAACGCATTAACCGCATCTCGAGATATGACAGTAAAGCTGTACCTGCATCTTAGTTTTATTTGCATATATGTATAGTTGTTTTATCTCTTTTAGCATATTTTTCTGATATTTCTAGTCATGAATATGTAGTGTATATTTTATAAATTATATATTGCAATTTATATTCCTTACTTTTCCAACACTGGTCTTATGAAGTATTCAAATAAGTTGGAGAAAAATCAATTTAAAATCAATTTAAAAAGTGTTCGGTGGTACCAATATGTAGTGGTACATGATGCAGGTTGAGCAGTTAGCTGTGTACCATATAAGGCGCATGATGCAGTTAATATGTTCAATTCACAAATATACATGATGATGATGATACATGAATCATGTGTCAGTGTGATACTGCAGATCATCTCACATTAATGTACAGCGTATCAATCATGTCTACCCAAGTCAGTTTGAATCAATAAGTAAGTTATTTGTACCATAAATAAATATAGTAACTAAAAGCATATACGTAAGTAAGTTATTTGTTATACACATTGTAACTTAAATCATATACGTTATTACTCTTTGTTTCTAATAAACCGAATCATATTAATTTTATTACTCACTGGATATTATTTACATTAATTAGGCAGTACCTATATCGCATGAAATTATAATGAAGACTTCATTAAGACCTTGAAATTAGAATTCTAAAGCAGCTTATATATTGAAGGAAAATGTGAATAATGATTTTTTTACATAAAAGTTATGTTTGAAAATATATTAATGGGAAAATTAATTGAATAAATATAATTTCTAAGGAACCCGTATGTCATATTTAAAAAACTTATTTTAACCAAAAATTGCAATTCAGTTTTATCTTTAATAACAAATTTATGTTAAATTCATTAATAATATTAGATTGAAATAAATATAGGCTAATCAATGTATATTAATATTAATATCAAGTAAACATTATTTGTATGTTATTTAAGTATTTTTATGTACATATGTTGGTCCCGTTGAATAATCTCGAATAGTTGATCAAAGGTCATAAATAACATGAATAAATAATTATATCCATTTATCACTATTGTTTATTGTTAAATGATTATATGCAATATAATAATGTGGAAATCAATATAGAATATAAATAAAAAAATATACATACAATACACAAATAAATTTTACAATACACATAATATTAAATATTTTAATCCAAATATAAATTTTATACGGAGTCTTAAATTATAATGATTTCAATTTAAAAACATTCTTCATTTTTAATATAAAAATACCGTTAGTTTGGTGAAACGTGTCACTTTTGAAATTTACTTCAATCTTTTCAATCTTTTTCCTTTTTATTATACCGTTCTTTCTTGAATACTTGAATGTGGAGTTCGAGAATAGGTTACAGTTTACGCTACAGCTATGTTCCAGTGATGTGTTATTTCAGATACATCAGTAAAAAGTTGAATACAATGCGGCAACACACTGGTACAGTAAGTTCGGATATATGGTGAGACATCAATCGATACCTGACCACCTGTCACGAATAAGAGTTTACTAGTGGTACTACTAGACAAGTAAAGGTATGATGTGAGTATCAGTTTGCTAGTGGTACTACTAGACAAGTAAAGGTATGATGCGAGTATCAGTTTGCTAGTGGTACTACTAGACAAGTAAAGGTATGATCTGATTAACAGTTTGCTAGTGGTACTACTAGACAAGTAAAGGTATGATGTGAGTATCAGTTTGCTAGTGGTACTACTAGACAAGTAAAGGTATGATCTGATTAACAGTTTACTAGTGGTACTACTAGACAAGTAAAGGTATGATCTGGCTAACAGTTTACTAGTGGTACTACTTGACAAGTACAGGTATGATCTGACTAACAGTTTGCTCTAGTGTTCCTCGGGCAACTTTTGTAACTATCGCTTTTATTGGTTTTTAGAGCCAATAGAAAGTTAGTTGAAGGAAGAGGTCGCATTCTCTGCAGTGATATAAGTTATAATTATTGACTTACAATTCAATGGATATGCTATGCAAACTGAAGAATGTAGGTATTTTATTTCCTATTATTATACTTAATAAATATGCACTATGCAGTATGCATGAGGATTAATATCAATTTTCATGTTTAGTTTATAGTCAATATAATCATCCCATGTTATTTATAGTGATAATTATAATATTATAGCATATAAATTTATAGAATTTTAATATCCAAGCAATTATATAGTCATTATATTGCACTGAAAAGCTGATGACTATATTTTTTCTATGTTCATTCTAGGCATTTTGATGGCACCGATAAACAGTCCATAAATTTTATATCGGATATACTTTGGCGTTATCTCTGAATAATAACACAACTTATTTAAATTCAGAGTGGCCGTTAGTATTCGCTGTGTAGCCCAGATAAAATATTTTATGTACAATGCCCTATCGCGAAACACCATTCGGTGAATTCAAATCCTCGTAAAATTACCTGACACTTGTTATCATTTTCCAACACTTGTTTTGCATTATTGGTCCAAGTAAGAACAGGTTTGGCCGAACTGTCACCGCCAGTATGGCATCTGCAGTTATTGTGTGAGGATGTGTCATTATCGCTCTCCCTGTCGTTGCCGGAGGGCACTCGTGATGCAATAGAAAATGACCTGCATTCAGTACTTCATTGAAAGTTTTTACACTCAGAGTAAATATAGTCACCTTCATTAGTGAGAAAAAATGTGGTAAATAAAGTGCATCGGTCATGATAATTAAACCAAGTCTCTTTATAACTCTCCATGCTGTAATTATTTCTATGCAGAGGTAAGTTTCTTTATATTTTAACGTTAAAACATTATGTATCTAACCAAAAAATAATCACCAATAACAAATAGTTCAATATAATTTGTAAAGTTATAAGTTACGAATCATCGGTCGGTTTACATCAAAAAACGATATAATAATGATTATTTATGTTTAATTGATATCCATGATACCCTCGGGTATCATGGATACCAATTAAGATTACGTAATTATTATTATAGAGTTTTTTCTTGTATGGCCGAAGATGTGAAACTGACCGATGATTTGTAACTTACCCTAGTAAAAGTTCACTCAGTGCTTAGAGGTCACTACGGTGTTATCAGCTGTGACATTTAAAATGCTGAGGTTAATCGTATTTAATTGTCACTGTTTTACTTCAATGAGGTGAATATTATAGTGATTATTTCTCATGAAAATAATTACATGGGTTATTAAGTGTGATTAGTTGTGAATGATATTGAGATGCTTCAGTCATATTTCAATATTCTAAAGTTAGTATTAATTTTCTATAATAGCGTTTTATAATTATATTTCAACATTGTTATTTCACAATTTGATTTCATAATTCAATCCTATAAAATTCTTACATTCGATTGCTTTTATTTTTATGTGATATGTATTATTATCTCCATAGATAAGTTACCCAATAATTCACCGTTGATTATCATGTTAGAAATATATTGATTATTTTGACCTGCTGTCGAATGATAAACGTTGCGTGATAATCTGCCATTGGTGCAGTGTCTGCAATATAAAAAAATTTTAAAATGGTTAAATGTCTACAAATTGTTGACTGTTCTTATCTTGAAAGAGAAAGTAGAAGGAAAATCACCGGCAGATTATAGACATGAAGTTCAAATATAAGTCTACGGAGAATACTAAGAAAATTTAACTTACTTTTCCTTCACTTTAGTAGACGATCATCATTGGTATAATTTTTTTTAATGGAAAGAATTGATCATATCTCCACATGGGTATTAATAATAATTGTAATTAATGAATCACATATTTAATGCATAACATTCATTACGTATTTGTTTTTGTACAACGTTTTACCATGCTTGCTTCAAGTGTAATACATTTTCATATTCAAATGTCATACATTTTCATATTCAATTGTCATACATTTTCATATTCAATTGTCATACATTTTCATATTCAATTGTTATACATTTTCATATTCAATTGTTATACATTTTCATATTCAATTGTTGTACATTTTCATATTCAATTGTCATACATTTTCATATTTAATTGTTATACATTTTCATATTCAATTGTTATACATTTTCATATTCAATTGTTGTACATTTTCATATTCAACTGTCATACATTTTCATATTTAATT
Organism: Caprella mutica; assembly: GCA_947561585.1. Taxonomy (NCBI): domain Eukaryota; kingdom Metazoa; phylum Arthropoda; class Malacostraca; order Amphipoda; family Caprellidae; genus Caprella; species Caprella mutica. Next base: position 150,635 of record CANNZV010000755.1, read on the forward strand.
GTTATACATTTTCATATTCAATTGTTATACATTTTCATATTCAATTGTTGTACATTTTCATATTCAATTGTTGTACATTTTCATATTCAATTGTCATACATTTTCATATTAAATTGTTATAAATTTTCATATTCAATTGTCATACATTTTCATATTAAATTGTCACACATTTTCATATTCAATTGTTATACATTTTCATATTCAATTGTCATACATTTTCATATTCAATTGTTATACATTTTCATATTCAATTGTCATACATTTCCATATTCAATTGTCATACATTTTCATATTCAATTGTTTTACATTTACATTTTTGGTAAAAGTGGTTTTCAGGAAAAAATAAATGGAAAATACTAATTGCTGCTAAAGAAAATGGCGGCTATAAATAGTATTCAAATTACTATTTATTTTCGAATTAAATTCTAAATTGAATTCTATTCAATGTTTAGAGGCTATTTTATTCCCATTGTGAAGAAATACTTACCGGTGTATTCTATTGCAATTTCTTCACTAAAATATTTCTCCGATTAATCTAGACTGAGAATATAATCAATTGCAAAAGGCATTCTAGGTACAAGCATTATTTGTTTGAAATTTATTGGGACAAGGTAGTAACATTATTTGGACAATGATTGAACATTATTTGGGCAATGTTGTTAAAATATTGGCAGTATTGGGACAAGGCTGTAACAAAATTGACAATGTGTCAACAATATTGGGACAAGGTTGTAACAATATTGGGACATTGTTGCCCCGATAAACCGTTTCACCTGATAGGTAAATAGTCTCAAAAGAAGTAGATTAAGTTACCTCCTTCTATTACCTCTGTTTAATTTATTCCATGTCCAGTACCCCAATCAATTTATAAAACAAAAGAGATCATAGAATAGTAAATAAATTGTTCCAAATTAGTTCCATGTGAATATTTCCTTCAAACTTGTAAAGAAAATGTTAATTACCTTATTTTTTCATAACTCCTTGTTATTTTCATATAATAATTAGGTATAAGTAATTCTTAATTAATGATTAATTTTATTTAACTGACAGGTCAGAATGATTATAATGATTTTAATAATTATAATTACGCATGTTACAATGAGTTATTTTTTTTGCTACCATTGGAACTGAGTATAAACTTTGCTGTTATATGTAACTTGAAGAGATAACACTTAATGAAAGTAAATCTGAGAAAAAATGTTAAATATGTTTTATTTATTTTCAGAGAAAGGATACCTCATGCATTATTTCTGTAATAACTATGAGTTAAAAAGAGTGTGACGACTTCAAATGAATTGCATTGAATTAATGGTAATATTTTGTATGTACCTGAAATTAAAATTTAATTTATTTAAATTTTCCAGATTTTGAAAATGCCTTGAAATTAAAATTAAAAAAAAACAGTATTCCGCCATATTAAAATTCCCTCATATTGAAATTTTATTAAATTGAAATTCTCAGAAATTAAAACTTAATGAATTTAAAGTTCCATGAAAATTAAATTCCGTGAAATTAAAATTCCACGAAAATGTATTCCATGAAATATATGTTCAATGAAATCATAATTCATGTAACTTTAAATGTTCTGTGCCACCATACGTCGCTTGAACTTCTGCCACACCTCTGATATTTACATGCGATATATCGATTGAATTGCACAGATTAAATAGCTATACTTAGAACTGGTAACTGTTTGGTTATCTATGCTATCTAATTTCTATTAATCTATTATCATTCACTCAAACCGGTAATTTAGTCTGCATGGGAATAATATTAAATTGTGTTATTGATTTTTATTAAGAATTGTGATTTATATTAGACTTATGAATACCATCAGAATATGGGATAAGTTTTTATTTATCGGTCAGTTCCACATTATTGGTCATAAGAAATAAAACGATACCATTTTTTTTTATTCTTAATTTCAATTGGTATCCATGATACCTGCAGGTATCATGGATACCAATGAAAATTGAAATACAGTAGGTGCAGGTATCATGGATTATATTTTTATAAAATATAAATATTATTATATCGTGTTTTCTTATATGACCGAAGATGTGGAACTGACCGTTAATTCGGAACCTACCCTAATATTCATTGTTGAATAAAATAATTTAATTTTTCTGCAAAAGTAAGGAAGTTATTTCTTTATTTCATTTTATCAGGGTTATATTGTGACGATGATTAATTATATATTTTCAAATATCTGTAAAAAAGATCCATAGACAAAATCTTGATTAACTATTCATTTTTATATCTATAGAAGAAATGTACATAGCAATATCTAAGTATTTAACATATTGCACTGGCAATCGTGACGTAAGCAAAGGCTGATCTCTCAAAGATGTTTTGCTTCTTTGCTCCCAATAAAAAAGAAGCAAATGGATGGCGAAGTATCACCGTATTGTCCGAACATGAAGAGGAAGAGCATAACTCAGAGGCTGGCCAAAGACAAATTGTGAGTCTTTCTACGGAAACGAACACATTGCACTTCATTTGCAAACCAGATTACAGTACGAGACAAGAAAAATGTTTCTTCTGACGCTATTTGGTGTTTTTTGGCATTTCTTATACAGAGTAGATATGAATTCGTGTTTTTGATATTACGATAGTGTTGTGATTAATGAATTAAAATATTACGCATTGATAGATTAGGTATTATTGCTGAAAAATTGTAGTACAGGAGGATTCTTCTATAGTGCATGTAGAGTCCTGAGTAAGAGAACTACACCGTATACTGAACTAATTTTATTTACTCAACCATAAAAATTTTAAAAATCTGATGGCCATTAATGACAGACTTAATAAAATTGGTTCACTATACAGGGTTGCTGCTCTGGTATTCAGGACTCTACCATCACTATAGAAGACTTCACTGTACAGGAGTTTTACAGTGTATCATACCATGTATTAATTATTGAATAGAGCTATTATTAATCTCAAATAACTCCCTTTTCTCTTTCTCATTCCTCTCCACAGTCTTCTAGTTGCCTGAATATTAGCATCTCTTAAGAACTTCAATGTTTTGTAATTAACATGCCTTACATTTTCGAGGATATTAATTAGCTAGACTTTCTTGAAGAGCTAATTGATAATTTCTACAGGTATTCCAGGTAATAATGGAGCAACATTGGTGATATTGTTACAACATTGTCTTAATATTGTTACAACATTGTCTTAATATTGTTACAACATTGTCTTAATATTGTTACAACATTGTCTTAATATTGTTACAACATTGTCTTAGTATTGTTACAACATTGTCTCAATATTATTAAAACTGTTAAGACATTGCCAATATTGTTACAATATTGGACAATATTGGCCTGAGAAAATTCAATAGAATACACCGCTAAGTATTTCTTTACAATAGAAATAAAATAGCCTCTAAACATTGAATAGAATTCAATTTAGAATTTAATTCGAAAATAAATAGTAATTCGTATTTCAGTTCTAGCCGCCAAATTATTTTTTGAACGCAAGCAGTATTGTCCATTCAATTTTTCCCTGATTTCGTGTGTTTAATAATTTGTTAACAAATGCTCTACTCTGTTCTTTTAATGAATGAATTGATATTAGGAATTAATTAAATAAAAGCACGATACCCAGTTAAGAATAGCATATAATATCGCTATTATATCTGAATTATGATTCATAATACACAAATATGAAATACCATTCTAATTCAACGATGTATTTAATATTTCTCATATATAACATATCTTCCACAATATCGAGGATTACTTGACTGTGATACATCTTTCTTTAAAAAGATTCCTACTGCGCTATTTATATATAATACTGTTACAAAATATACGGTTTCTCTTATTTTATAACAGTTAACGGAATGGTAAGTACCATCTTTTTTCGTCCATGTAATCCTTGGAAACAAGCATTATTCCTGGGATATCATTAGAATAATAAATTATTCTTGCCTGGGTTATTTCCTTACTATCCCAGGAATAAATATTTCTTGCCTGGGTTATTCCCTTATTATCCCAGGAATAAATCTGCCTTGCCTGGGTTATTCCTTTACTATCCCAGGAATAAATATTTCTTGCCTGGGTTATTCCCTTATTATCCCAGGAATAAATCTGCCTTGCCTGGGTTATTCCTTTACTATCCCAGGAATAAATATTTCTTGCCTGGGTTATTCCCTTATTATCCCAGGAATAAATCTGCCTTGCCTGGGTTATTCCTTTACTATCCCAGGAATAAATATTTCTTGCCTGGGTTATTCCCTTATTATCCCAGGAATAAATCTTCCTTGCCTGGGTTATTTCCTTACTATCCCAGGAATAAATCTTCCTTGCCTGGGTTATTCCCTTATTATCCCAGGAATAAATCTTTTTGCCTGGGTTATTTCCTTATTATCCCAGGAATAAATCTTTCTTGCCTGTGTTATTCCCTTATTATCCCAGGAATATTTCCTCCTCAACTTTGTATTAGTCTTAATTGCTTAGTTACTCAATGTATCATTTACTAGTGTAAGCGTGCCGTCAAAATGACGGCATTTTAATTATTTTAATTTCTTTAACACAGATGAATACTCAAATATTTTATTTACATTTATCTCTGATTCCAATAAATTAGATTTTATTTAGTTATTAATCCAATTTCATATCCATACAACCATCGTATTATCAAATTAGTGTGACGGACAGACAGACTGATAGATGTCAATTTTATTATAACAGTAAATTAGTTGCATACTCCTTATAATTGTATTTACTTTCCATGTATTAAATGCTTCTAGTAAAACTAAAAGTAAAATATTGTACAGAAATCCATTCAGTCTTTATTGAATGTTTATTCAATGGTGGTGCCGATGTTTATTTTCTGGAGCAGACAAACTGGACAATAAACACGTCCAACAAAAGAACATCGCAAGTAAAGCTTCGCCATGAGCACTAAACAAACATCAGACCGAACAAAGAACTAAATAGCTCTTTTTGTTTAGCTGTTGTTCCCTTTTTTGTCTTTGATCCACGGATTGCTCTCATACAAAAATGTCATGTGAGGAGGATGAACAAAGCGATATTATCCTTGTAATTAATCATAATATTATTTAAATTAAATGAAAAAAATAAATAATATGATATAATTTAATATTTAATATTTTATCCATGTAATTAATCATACTATTATATATTCAATAAAAAAGAGAAATAAAACAATACAATTTCATTGTAAAAAGTTCTCAATAATATATTTTAGATTACAATCATCATAGATTATTTATGTAGATAATGGAACATTATATATTAATAATACTTCGATATATATACCAATAATTCAATGTAATTTCTATTGTCATATTAAATTGTTATTTACCACTGTTATTTATACACTCCATTAATAGGAATGATGTATGGTTGTAATGTAGCCAATTACTAGAAGACAATCAATCAATCCTCTTTACTGACCAAAAGGTCACGCCTTTAATTCAACGCTAATAAATCGTGCCTATATTTGCCAACAAGATTATGCCCAGAATATTCCCCAGTTATATTGCATGGGAGTTTCATTAAAATACCTTCACGTTTGGGGAGAAAAAGGCGAAGCGTTTATTAGCGAATGGAAAAGCCTGGGTGGGTGAAATCTCCGGATATTACTCCCAATATTTCACTTACTTTTTACATCGTTATTCATCCCGACTATGCCAACTGTGGTTTTTATCAAAGAATTTCTATCCCTGGATTTGCTCTAGGAATGGAATACGTGAGGTTATTGAATTAGAATGGGAATTGGAATAGGGTATAAAAACAGAAAAAAAGGAGGTTGTTAAAATTATTATTATTAATGACCCAAATTTGAACTTGAATTATTTATCATTATGAAATTCATTCTCTTGAATTAAAATTATCTGTTATACTTGATTTATTTAATTTTAATTATTGCATCTGTAGTCTATATGATCTTCAATCAATACCTTATGAATGTATTATATTCAAATGGATATGTATTTGTTCACTTCGAATTTTGTATTTTAATAGAATACTTAATATTTATTTTAAAATTAAATATTTCATACTAGGAGAATCAATCCAAACTAATTTTTTAATGCTAAATATCTTATTTCTACTTTAATTATTTAAACAAAATCAACTCCAAATTGAACGGAGCGAATCATTATTTTTCCCTATATACATCTCATGCAATTTAATCTATTTTCACTTTTGCCGATTGAGTTTGAGTTGGTAAAATTCAAATAAAAAAATCGTTTGAGTTTTATCTGTGAATGCATGTATTAGTAATCCATCTGGCAATTTGATTATTTAATAACTATTTTATAACTATATGACTATTTAATAACTATTTGACTATTTAATAACTATTTTATAATTATTTGACTATTTATTAACTATTTTATAACTATATGACTATTTAATAACTATTTGACTATTTAATAACTATTTTATAACTATTTGACTATTTAATATCTATTTAATAATTATCTAGTAACTATTTGACTATTAAATATTTATTTTATAACTATTTAATAACTATTTGACTATCTAATATCTATTTAATAACTATTTAATAACTATTTAGTAACTATTTGACTATTAAATATTTATTTTATAACTATTTAATAACTATTTGACTATCTAATATCTATTTAATATTTATTTAATAATTATTTGACTATTAAATATCTATTTAATAACTATTTAATAATTATTTGACTATTAAATATCTATTTAATAACTATTTAGTAACTATTTAGTAAATATTTAATAACTATTTGACTATTTAATATCTATTTAATAACTATTTAATAACTATTTCCATATTTAATAACTATAATTGCTTATTAACATCATTTTATTATTCAACTCTAACATCAGAAAATAAGTCCGATATCATCCTTTACCAAAATTTGAATATGCCTACTGTATATTTTGATCATATTGACCAAATTCTTTTATGAAGCCAATAAATATTGATACGAATAAAGTGAATTATTATTCTCTTTGAAAGCTCAAAAGTTGAAGTAAATTTAACTTTAAATTAGTTTTAAATTAATATTCACTTTACTTGAATTAAAGAGTACAAACAGTTTGTGATAAAGTTAAATATCTCTGTCAGAGTTCTATCGACTTATGTATGTTTTTATATAAAACTTTCTTTTGTAGTTTATTCATAAATCACAAAATGCAACATTGTAATAAGAAGTTTTTTACGCAGTGTTCAGACACGTACAGTATTCTGGAAGTTGGTATTAACATAGGAGAAGAACCAATCTGACATTTTGAAATATTTCATCAAAACGTATATTAACTCCCACTATCCGACTACTATAGGTGTCTAAGTACAATGACGCTTCTCTACTGTAAAATGTTAACAGGTTCCAACTTTAATTCCACTGAGCTGACTAACTTAACTAAAGTTTTGATTGTTCATTTATTGCTAATGATAACCCAGGGCTAATATTTTATGTCTACCAATCCATTACGTGATTCCATAGTCATTATACATCGATTAGCTGAGTAGAACTACCTATCGTAGAGACCTGAATTGTAGAGAGTGACACAATGTATATTTTATTCAACCAAACGTACACATTGTTTCTCGAATCATATGTAAATAGTATTAAAGAAGTGGTGGTGAATATAAATCTTGAATTATTTCTATATAGAAAGGGTCGAAGAAATAATACATACAGTATATCGATGTGTAATACTATGAATAAGTTTTTAAATGTGTTTCTTAAATGTTTTAAGAGTTAAAAAATAAGAACAATTGTTATGTATTTTGATTGTTTAAATATCAGAGGAAAAATGAAACTTCTGTACTGTGAATTTTGAAAATATTTGATAGGTTTTCGTTCATTCAAATGTCTATTAGACTAAAATTATGATTTATATAATAAAATTTTATAATAAATAAAAATATTTACAATATTTATCATAAAGGGCTATGATCTATAAATGATCTACCGATTATAGGTTTTTTGTCTGGGTGCCCAGTAGCAGATCTATAAGATGGCACTCAATAATCCAGCCCTGTGAAATATAGTGTCATCACCTGATATAAACACATTGAATTGATGGATAAGTCATAAAATAAATTGCATTTGAAGTCACTGTGATACACCCTATCATTTTCACCACCTCGTATATATTGACTCAATAGTATTTTTTCTCTAATCGACTATCAGGAAATAGAATTTAAATAATGGATGATAGGTTTTTTTTATCAGTTGCGGCTTACCCTTTTAAATAATAAATGAAAAGTTTCATATGTTTATAAATGATTTATGAATGACGAAAGAAAATTGTTATTTTGATGAATATTGGAAAGTTATGTATAGTTGAATGACAATTTTTATAAAAAAAAGAAAATATTATTTGATAAAATAAGTTTCTACAGAATTTTTTAAAAATATATAAAATATTCATATAGACATTTTCCTCTCTTACACACAATATAACTTTAAAGAAACGGTTATATATTGGTAAATGTATAAATGCAAAAAGAATTTATCTCAAAGATAGGCTGAGCAAATTAATTATAGTTAAATTGAAAAATAGAAAACAAACAAGCTCACATAGGTCACTAAAGGTTAATAAATAAATGTCACCTTTTACCTTACACCTTTAGTGTAGTAAATAGAATGAATATTTTAATTTTAATTAGTTAATTAACCTTCATTGAAATGTCATTCATTATATCAATGGTTTCTCTGTAGACGCATGTATATCATTGATAATTATAAAATTGATAATTCTTCCCTACAAATAAAGGGCATTTTGTTATTTTAATTTGTATATAGATATACTAGTGAGTTACCCATTTAAAATTGACAGACTTTATAAATTTTGGGTTACTTCGGATTTTTTTTTTTGTAATTTCGGATTATTTTGTAATTTCTAGATTTTTTATTTATATGTCACACTCAAATTAAAATATATTAAATATATGAATACAATTTTATATATATATATTTTATTTTTATATATATTTTATTTTTTTATTTTTTTTTATAATTTTAATATTTTTTATTTATTCAATAATTTTTAAATACACAAGTGATATGTAATTTTTCATTATCAATATAATATAATAACTCATTCAGTTATTAGGCTGGATGTCAATTTAATTTTTTTTAGATATTTTCTTATTTGTAACTAATAAATTCTAGTTATATATTTTGTTATTTCATGTAAAAATATAGTTTCACATAGTTTTTTTAAAGTTTTTTTTTTTTAATTATTTAAAGAAGGTTTGCTTCTTCTGGCAGGGGGCCAGAAAAAAAGCAATGTGAAAAAAAGTTTCACATTAAATGATTAATCAGGTATTGATCAATTATTAATTGACTTGGATAAACACTTTATGGTAAAATATCTAATACCTACTAATTGTATAACACTTCAAATTATCAATTAATAAATTTTTTTTAAGTGATTTTTCAATAATAAAAAATAGTCTAATGAAATTTCAACATCATACTACAAGTATTATACTCTTCAATAAAGATGGATAAAATAAAAAATAATAATTTAACGTTTGTTTATCTGAATCCACTGTTTTCGGTTTTGTATTTTATGCATTATTTTATAATATTATTTATTATTATTTAATATTACGAATAATTTATGTGCTCTGGTCCCCACTGAATAGACGAACACGTACGAAATCTTTTCAGAGTACATTTGAGCTATAATATTCCATAAAGGTTTATACACAGGAGAGAGAAAGTAAGCTTCAACTAGACCAAGGAATATCATATTCCAAAGATACTGTGAATTCAATCACATTGGGAATTCATCTGTGGGAATTTAAACCTGGAACTCCTTCACATGAAGTTACGTAGCATTTGATACATCTCATTCTTTTGAATTATTGTATTTTTAATATAATTTTAAGTACATTTTATTTCAATTAAAAAAAAAGACAATATTTTTCTATTAAAAACAAGATGGATGAAAGAAATTCATTTTTTAGATATTGAAATACTGTTAAATTAGTATTTACGATCGTAATTGTTTTGTGCTTAGTCTAACTTTTCTTTATTTTACATAGGGAAAGTTACGAATTATCGGTCAGTTTCATATCTACGTTCATATAAGAAAAAATGATATATTAATACAAATTTATCATCTTGATTGGTATCCATGATCATGGATACCAATCAAAATAGAAATTGATTCATTTTTTTCTTATATGACTTGAGATGTGGAACTGACCGATAATTCGTAACTTTCCCTACATGCTTGTTTTTAAGACAGAATCTGGTGATGCAGATCTTGTTCTATTTTCTCTCTTACTAAAGGTTGGCATAACATAGTAAAAATAAAAAAATGCACACTGTTATGGCTGGAACTCTGGGTAACGCAAGCAGTAAAATTAGTTTAATGTACTCCTTTTGGATCAACATAGGTCTGCTAAAGGATTTAATAATTACATTGGGGTACCTACCTCATTAACTATATTACGTATTTGTAATTTTATACTTTACTGTTCTTTAGTAATTTTATGCTATTTAAAAAAGAGAGACAGAAGAAGGATAAAATATACCTATATATACATAAATAAATACATATATTAGTAATTCTAGTATAATAAAACGATAAAGCGTATTTATTTACTTTAAAAAAACAAACATGTTTTCCTTACAATATCTTTCATGTTTTGCATTCCAATTAATATGATTAAACCTAATAACTTATAATCAACAAAGATGAAATCAAAATATATACTAATGGATTCACGCACCGATATGATTCCTACTGATGTACCAGCATTCATTTGTTTGTTTATTAGGTACTTGTCATCAAATACAATTATCCTTCATTTCTGCCATTAACGAAGACTGCATAATAGAACACAATGCAGGCAATATCAGCATATGGCATTTGGTAATCAGATTATTTGAGCAATGACAGTCTGTACTTTCAATTAGCAGAAATTGATGGAGTTATAGCAATGGGAAATATAGCAATGGGAAATATAGCAATGGGAAATATAGCAATGGGTAATATAGTGATGGGAAATATAGCAATGGGAAATATAGCAATGGGTAATATAGTGATGGGAAATATAGCAATGGGAGTTATAGCAATGGGAAATATAGCAATGGGTAATATAGCAATGGGAAATATAGCAATGGGAAATATAGCAATGGGTAATATAGCAATGGGAAATATAGCAATGGGAAATATAGCAATGGGTAATATAGTGATGGGAAATATAGCAATGGGAGTTATAGCAATGGGAAATATAGCAATGGGTAATATAGCAATGCGAAATATAGCAATGGGAAATATAGCAATGGGTAATATAGTGATGGGAAATATAGCAATGGGAAATATAGCAATGGGAAATATAGCAATGGGAAATATAGCAATGGGAAATATAGCAATGGGTAATATAGCAATGGGAAATATAGCAATGGGAAATATAGCAATGGGAAATATAGCAATGGGAAATGTAGCAATGGGAAATGTAGCAATGGGAAATATAGCAATGGGAGTTATAGCAATGGGAAATGTAGCAATGGGAAATGTAGCAATGGGAAATATAGCAATAGGAAAGCAATGGGACTTATAGCAATGGGACTTATAGCAATAGGAGTTATAGCAATGAGAGTTATAGCAATAGGTATTATAGCAATAGGTATTACGGATTTATTTTTATTTAAGACTAAAGTAGTGACATTCAAGAAAATGAAACAAAAGTTATCTAAAACTATGTCCTTAAAGTTCAAATCACAACCAAATAATGAATTGAAATAAAAATTATTGCAGAAACTAAATACAAAAGCAGTTGCAGTAATTCTTAATGTAACAAATATACTATTTTACATTTAAAACAATTACACATTATTCAACTGAAGTCACAATTCATACTATATTGAGTAGCAATTGATTCATTTTTTATGTATAATTCAATTGACCAATAATTTTGTCGGTGCCTATAATTATGTTAAGTTAGTGATAATATTATATGAAAGTGAATGATATGACATACTAATTTACGTGTCTCATGCATGTTTAATTATATCAATTATGTAATATTGTGTTACCGATATATTCCACCTATTATGAATTATCATAGTTTTTATAGTCGTCTATACCATAATTACTAACTCTATCTCTTTATTTATAGTGAAAATAGTTTTATAGTAAAAAGAATGCTTATGAAATACATGCAAATTAGCTATATTGTTATGGTCAAAATATCTTTTATAGTAAGAAGAACGCTTATGGTCATTTTTATGGTGAAAATAGCTTTTATAGTATATATATATAGCGTTAACTTTTTTATAGTCGAAATGTAGCATAAGAACTATAAATCCGTTCTTTAGTAATTGCCCTTACACCTTTTATGATTTATGTGCTGCACGCTCTTAATCTAAGAATCAATGAACGTACAGAGTGTTTTTGGTAATCGTTACTCCGATACTTTCTAAGTCAGGTCAAAGAAGAAAGGTTAATATCTTTAGGAAAGGTTAATATCTTGAGAAAGATTAAATCTTTAGGAAAGGTTAATATACCTCCTATAGAGCTACATAATTGAAATACTTTTCTTTTCATCGCTTCTGAAACAGAGAATCTTAGGGGTATTCCTATCGCAAAATATCAGGTATTTTAAATGCTCAAATGATCCTATTTTGCAGTTTTGAACTAAATATTAATATTAAAGGATGTTTAACAATTGGTAAATAGCTTTATGATATGAATTTAGTTAGTTCTAGGTATGAAAGTAATTGTTTTCTATATATAAAAACAAATTTAATAATATTTTAGGTATTAATATACCTGATTTTCTCTTTTTACTTTATAATATAAACAAATCATATATATTAAATATATATAATATTTTAATAGTATTTCAAATAATTATCTAAAATAAATACAATCTATTCTGAAAAAATTATTTGTTCAGAATTTGCACGCTGGATAGAACTTCATTAAAACAATTTAGTTATACGATATATGTACTCCTAATATGACTGTTAATCATGCCACCATGTTGTATTATCATATGGATTATACATTCAGTTATCTCACCAATTTAATATTAATTATTGAAGCTAATCCATTTTCAGAGTAATAATCACAAAAATTAGGTACAGACTAACTATATTAGTGTTTTTAGTGCTCATTGGGGATTTACTTAATTTATGATATTCCTTACAATATGAACGAGTGTTCCTATTCCCAGTTTTGGACTGAAATTTTAGATTTTCACTTTGGCAGATTGTGGAAGGTTGTATTTTTGGCGGCTTCTATTTATTTATTATCTTTTTATTCGCCTACCTCAAAAAGTATTGGGGACGATTGATCAATGGAGTGATATTAGGAGTGATCCGGTTAAAGGTCAAGGTCATTTATAACTTCAACCAAACTGCCTGAAATTTGGTCTATATCCAGGAACGATTTGGTAAGATTTTGGGACCGATCGAGTCAAAGGTCAAGGTCATTTATAGCTCAATATCTTAAAGTATTCAACCAAATTGTCAGAAATGTGGTGGGACGATTGGTCAGTATCCAAGAACCAGTTTATTAGATTTTGGGAGCGGACAGGTTAAAGGTCAAGGTCATTTATGAGCTGCAGTGAAGGTGTGCACTCTACGAGTGCACGTCATTTAGTTCAATAATAAATTAATATTCAATAATAAATAAAATAGATCATGATTTTTAGTTAATGAAAACAATTTTGAACAAAAATAAAATTATCTAATTCAGTTCAATTTTGTTATTTCATAAGTAGAGATCCACAATAATATAGTAACTACGGGTTAACACATTATATATGTGACACTAAAATATTAAAATAACTAATATCAGATACTATTATTAATGGTTTTAAGTCACGTATAGTTTATCAATGACCAACAGATTACAAAACCTAATCGATAGTAGGGACTAAATAAATCTTCTATTATTATAATTATCGTACACAAGCATTGTATTTCGATACTAGCACGCTTTAATGTCATTAATATTCATCGTCAAAACAATATACAATATTGAACAATGACTTTTATGTGATGGTACAATGTTATGAATGTGTGGTTTGAAATACCGTAGAGTTTTCACCTCAAAAGATTGACACTCGAATAATAGGAGGATACTTTATATTAATTTAGTAAGAATAAACAACAAAGATGTAGAATTCACGCTGTATATGTTTCACAAATTCATATTTGGTTCATTGGAATTTTAAATTATGAATTTTAGTATAATTTTAGGTATAAGTATTAATTTAAATTTTAGTAATTCTTTTTAGTATTATACTGGAAAATGAAGTGCAATAATATATACTAAAACGACACTATACTATCTAAATATTTTCAATCTTTATTCAGAAAATAAATTTGGTTTGGATATACTTTTTCAGTAAAATCGAAAATTGACATTTTTTTCAAGATTGACAATCTTAAGGAATAATTGAATTGTGATTTTTAATAAATTGGCTATTAAAATAAATCCAAATGATTTTTACTTAAAATCACTGAGAATAAATTTGATAAAAGTAAAATAAAATATAAATGTTATTCAAATTTTCATTAATAAACTAAATTACTATTATATTTTTAACATAAAATAGTTTATTAATATTTAGGTACACAAAAAGCATGCGAAATTAACATAGACTATATCGATCGATCAAAAGGATCTTAACTGGATAATATAGAGCAAACACCAACTCTAAATACAGTAATTGTGCTGTCGATTTTTCTTACCTGAATTTAATTAACAGTTTAGCGGGAATATGTCTTATAGTTGATACATCATTCTTTTAAATAAACCTTGAACGCATATTAAGCTATCATATAATATTAGCGTTTATTTCCTTAACAAATTTTGGATCTTCAATAGTAATTTATTACCCATTATTGGATTACTTTCAGGGAATTCAATTAAAATTTATTTTTCTGCATAGACCGATACATTATACAGGGTGACTGTATAACTTAGAATTAATATAAATATTGTATTTATATTTAGGTAGAAAATGAGCTCAAGTGAATTTTAATATTACATTGTTTTCATATCCATTCTACCACCGTCATTGTTTAAGATTGTACGTGTACAATATTTATATTAATTCAAACTTGGGTACACTTTTTTGTGGGTCACCCTGTATAGATGAAATACATTTAAAAATGTATAAAAATAAAAAAGAATATATTTTATGTCAATATATTCCCGTGCGTATCATAAATACATTCTTCATGTTTAATGTACCCGTTATTTTTGCACGTACAACAAATAAATCTATACTAATAATTTCTTTCGTGTGTTTATTTATTTATTTATTTGGTCGACGGGTATTCAACTCGACGGGTGTTCAACATGAAGAATGTAACTATGGTACGCACGGGAATATATTGACTTGATATTTAAATTCCCCTGTTTTTATTCAAACTTTAAATGTATTTTTATCGGTAAAATAAATTTGATGTGCAGAAAATTAGAATTGAATTGAATTCGTTAAAAGTTACCTAATAACGGGTTATAAATCGATATTGATGATGACCCGTTATTTTTAACGGGAAAGTACACTAGTAATAAATAAATATACACACGACGGGTATTATTAGGATAGATTGTATGACTGCGCTACAGAAAATGTAGCAGCCAAATATGTTTTCAAATAATAGATAAAATATATAAAAAAAATATTGGTTTCCAGAGATCAAAACGTTTCGTTTGAAATAAAATATCAAAGAAATACCCGAAAATAGAAATATCTTATAAAACTAAAACTCGACATAATAAAATTCTAGATATAATTGATGACTTTTTTAAAAGTATCCACTAAAATTTAAAGGGATAATTTTGTTGACTGTTAGGAGTAATAATGTTCCAAATTTAAATTTAAATATTCAGGTTGAATGACCTACAGAATGTGTTTGTAAAATAGCTATGAAGGTATCCTTACTATTCGTAATTGGTTATCACTATAAAAAGATAACCAACGCAATATAGAACTGAAATAAATTCCTATACTCTATAATCTACACAAAACTAATTCATTCACAAAAATTGATTGTAACTATGTTTCCATGTGTTTGAAAACTTGAATCAATTCGGCAGAGGGAATCTATTTTGTTAATAATATAAGTAATAATTAGCAATATCTGAATGGATTGAGTATAGATACTTGTAGGCTTTAGTTTTTTTTCTGAAAATTAATTCGAATCCCATGAAGCAATATTTACTGGGTCATTTAATACTGTTTTATTATGAAAAATATATATTAAATATTTAAATGTAGTTACTTTTCCATTAAATTTTTATTGTAATTTATTATCATTATTCAAATTTCGAAGAAAAAGAGAAAAAATAAATGAATTTCATGTCAAATTATGGGATTAAATTTTTCGTTTAAATATTCAAACCGAATAATTTTTACTATATTCAGTCATAATTTTCCGTACTTTCCTTGAATAAAAACAAACATAACGTAGGGTAAGTTACGAATTATCGGTCAGTACTACATCTTCGCTCATATAAGAAAAATAATACAGAAATTATTATGATTACACAGTTCTATCTAATACTAATAATTTTTATATCGTTTTTTTTTATATGACCGAAGATGTAGTACTGACCGATAATTCGTAATTTTACCTGTTAGTTTTTCTATCTAAGATAATGATTAAAAATTAAATCATGAATAATTTTAATATCGCTTACAACACATGTAGTCAGATATCTGAGATAATTGAAATATTTAATTGATTTTCCTGTACAAACCACATATTAAATCATGTTAAACTCAACATATTTTTATGGCCTGATATTATTAGGCTTATGAATCTAATAATGATTATATTTATAGCCAAATTATTGTAAAGTTTGTTTCTTTCAACAATTTTTTTAATCAATATCTAAAGCTATATTTTAAAGATAGTCTTTTGAACAATTTTAAAGTATTCGAAATGGTATCAATTTTTTTATAATTTAATATTTCAATTGATTTGAGTGATGAATTAACAATCATTTTACGTCTAGCAACGAAAAAATAATTTTTAGTCAAGTTTTCACCATGGTAAGATTGGATAAAAAATCAAGAATTTTTGTCAAATATTTCGCTTTGTTTGTAGTTTTGGTAACAGTGTCAATCAAATAGATGTCAATTATACCGCCATGTTCCTTTCAATAACTACAAATATATTTGCAGCTCTCAAACAAAAACAAAAATTATGACTGCCTATTTGTTCTGAATGGAAGATCTACTTTAAGTAACGAAAGAAACGGTGGAAATAAAAAGAAATTGGTTGGTATTGGTAAATTTTTTGGCCATTTATCTTGCGCTGGGGTACAGAAGAAAAGATTATATAATAGATAAATAAATAGCATGTTTATATTTGTTATATATTTGAATAGTGTGATGTACGTATAACTGCGTGCTGTAATTATAAAAATACTGATAGAATGGTTTTAAACAAAATACATGTATAATATTTTTGATATCTTAGTATTCTAAAAATGTATATCCTTTTAAATTCTTTAATATTTATGATAGTGTTGAAAGATATGATTCTGAATATTAGGTAAACTAGTCAGAATATGTAAAATATCCAATAGTTAAAATAAATTTTATTTCCAATTTCATCTTTTAATTAACTTTTTTCATTTATTAATAAAATCAAAAGATTTTTATATATATTTATCATGTAATATATTACTTGTTTGTTTTTATTATTTAATATAAAAATGCAATATCTAGCAATGAAAGACTTTATTACTGTGAAGCTCCTGAGTTTTGATGTATTGAATCGTTCATATCTCAGGTGCACTGATAGTTTTCTATGATTAAAATCTTGGAGAAAACTATTGTCTTTGAGGGATAACTGAAACAAAATTCATGCCGTTTATCGTTTTCTATAATTTAAACATAGAAAACTACTTCATAACTCAGGTGCATTTAATAACTCAGGTCCTTCATAAATCAGGAGTTTTACTGTATTGAACTTGTTTAGTTAATCTTCTGATCATCTAATTCTTGTCTGAACAATTTCCAAACACGTAATTTATAACATTTGGAAGATAGAGTACCATATTATTTATTTCTTTGCTCCGCCTTTCAGAGAAAAACAGTTTAAGCATTAGTATCAGAGGTTATTTAAACTCTGCGTTGAAGGTTTTTTTCAGTTTTAAAGCTTTCGAATAGAAAGATTTCTTTTCCATTTGTCATAAAATTCATTGTCAGGTCCAGGTTTACCACCCTCCTCCTGATGATGAATAGAAATCTTTCTATTCGAAAGTTGAAAACTGAAAAAACCTTCAACGCAGAGTTTAAATAACCGCTAAAATTATGGATTTCCCGTTGAGTTTGAATCTTTTGAATCATTTTAAGCATTGCTTTCATATGTGACAAATTCACTGCAGGTTCATTTCTATGCAAATCCCATGGCTTCAAACCTTACAACAGCAGAGTCGGTTAATCCTCTTATGTAAAATGCCACCATTCAGAAAAACCTTTGAAAACTAAGGAAGAATAAGTTTAAAAAACATCTAGAGTGTTTTTCTATATCAAGCTGTGTAATACCTCAAAACAATTCTGAGAAATAATATTTCAGTTTTTTGAGTCCTTTATCTTATTCACCGTCACAAAGCTTATTATTATGAACAGTCTTTATTTTTAATATGTATATTCACATAAATGTATGACTGTATTAATTTTTTGAAATATGAGTTACAGTCAAAGTAAAGTGATGATTTCCACATTTTTCAAATATTCCATTTTTTTACTAATTGTAATTCTTGTAAATATTTAAAAATAGGCATGGGTAGACGATGATAAATTTGTGAGATTTTTAAATGAAAGGAAGGTAGAAAACTATGATTAGTGAATTAGCATCACTTTCTTTTCCTATCCAAATTAAATTCTTCTATACACTCACCGAAAGCAATTATCACAGCTTCAATATTTACTCCTTTTTACATCGCAGTTCATTGGCTTAAGCTGGATCTAAATAGATTATAAGTGCAATTTACAGAGCAAACTTTCATTGTCAGATCACTGCGGATTATCGTAGATTTGATAGCAAACTGTACTGAAATTTCATCCTCTTTCATGATTGAAAACCATCAATAGGAGTTAGACAATATTTTATCAGGACTAGAAAATAAATCTGCTTTGAAAAAAATTTTCACTTGTGTAATTTATTATTTACATAGTCTAAAACTTTGGCAATTTATTACTTTGTTGCAAAATAGAAATATTCAATTGCAATTTTTCTCTAAAATTCTTTTTCAAGCTTTGCACATTTCTAGGCATAATAATTGTCTTATTTATTCTGATACTTGAGTAATATTACTTATTTATAAACACGTATTAAGATGAATTTGTATCCAATAACATCTCACGTAACAATAATTCTCAGGCCAATGTTGTCCCAATATTGCCAATGTTGTCCCAATATTGCCAATGTTGTCCCAATATTGGTAATGTTGTCCCAATATTGGTAATGTTGTCCCAATATTGCCAATGTTGTCCCAATATTGCCAATGTTGTCCCAATATTGCCAATGTCGTCCCAATATTGCCAATGTTGTCCCAATATTGCCAATGTTGTCCCAATATTGCCAATGTCGTCCCAATATTGCCAATGTTGTCCCAATATTACCAATGTTGTCCCAATATTGCCAATGTTGTCCCAACATTACCAATGTTGTCTCAATATTGTCAATGTTGTCCCGATATTGCCAATGTTGTCCCAATATTACCAATGTTATCTCAATATTGCCAATGTTGTCCCGATATTGCCAATGTTGTCCCAATATTGCCATTGTTGTCCCAATATTGTCAATGTTGTACCAATATTGCCAATGTTGTACCAATATTGCCAATGTTGTCCCAATATTGGCCCAAGAAACATTGCTACCTGGGATCAGTGTGAAAGCGATTTAGTGTAGTTACACAGTTCAAAATAACTTTTAATTACAACATCGAGAAACTAAGCAAGGTATCTTTACTTTTATTTAAAGATGATAGTAACGATATCTTCACTAGTATATAAATCTAATAGTATATATATTTAAATCTTTACTATCCTTCTTTTATATACAAAGGAATATCATAATGAAAGTTTCATTTAACATAGCACCGAATTCTTTTTCTTTTGTGTTTAAAGTAAAAGAATAATATGCAACAATTGTGAATATTAAAACACAAAATGATGAACAGAATGATACGTATTTATATTTTACCTATTTCTGAATCTTCTCTAAATACTAAAGACATTCAATTTAGTACATAATATTCGCATAGGTTCACTTTCAAACCTATCTAATCTAATCAGAAAAAGCGTTATAGGCTTTAAAAGCGTACTCTCCAAAATGACACTATGATACATTTCTAGCTTTTTGTTTAAGGCGGGCAAATATGAACTGTGTGTTCAAATATTTGGACTGAGGTAATGATTAATTGGCAGTTAGGCAAGATTTTGCGACGTTATTTCCAAAATATTAGAATACCAGTCTGTTTTAGAACATTGTGATTAGTATGGGATTTTTGAAATGGAAATAATGAATTGTATGATAATTATTGGTATAAAATGATTTGATTATAAAAAAAAGGATTTTCATATAAGAATGATTGATCTTTTTAATATTCTTTTTCATTTTACTCTCTCACTCTTGACTAACTGTCGTTGTAACCCGATATTCTCTCTCTTGACTAACTGTCGTTGTAACCCGATATTCTCTCTTGACTAACTGTCGTTGTAACCCGATATTCTCTCTTGACTAACTGTCGTTGTAACCCGATATTCTCTCTCTTGACTAACTGTCGTTGTAACCCGATATTCTCTCTTGACTAACTGTCGTTGTAACCCTACTCTCTCTCTCTTGACTGAGTGTCGTTGTAACCCTACTCTCTCTTGACTAACTGTCGTTGTAACCCTACTCTCTCTCTTGACTAACTGTCGTTGTAACCCTACTCTCTCTTGACTAGCTGTCGTTGTAACCCTATTCTCTCACTTGACTAACTGTCGTTGTAACCCTACTCTCTCTCTCTCTCTTGACTAACTGTCGTTGTAACCCTACTCTCTATCTTGACTAACTGTCGTTGTAACCCTACTCTCTCTCTCTTGACTAACTGTCGTTGTAACCCTACTCTCTCTCTTGATTAACCGTCGTTGTAACCCTACTCTCTCACTTGACTAACTGTCGTTGTAACCCGATATTCTCTGAGGTAATTTCCATAGTAGCTCAGGGGAGACACTTTCCCTTTTTACAGTTCCGAGGCAATCAAGCTTGTTTATATGTTTCTAGTTGATAATATGCTAATAGTATATGTATTTTAATATTAATAGCAATGTATTCTTAATGATATACTGCTCAATATACGCTAGTTACATGAGTAATATATTCTATTTTGATGTTATCAACATCGGCTCCAATGCAAATTGTGGTACAATATCGCTTTTAATTTACAACTAAAGAATTAAGGTAAAGCTAATATAAAGTTAATAGATATTTAGTTAGTTAATATAAGTGAATTTATATGTATATAAATTGTATGTTAATTTCACTTAATTAATGTGGTACATGAAACTTTCAACAATTATCTATAATTCATAATTGATTATCATATCATATTGAAAATTGTAATAATAATTATAACTATTAATAATTATTAATAGTTGATTATTTCCTATTATTCCTCCAGTTTTCAAAGGTAATTAATTATCACTTCGATGATTATTTTCAGTCTTAAGAAAATTAAAAATATTTTCCCATTCATGAACCAAAATAATTAGCAATAATTTAGAAATTTTTGCTGTTTAAATATGTAATATTTTCACTGAAAATTCACTAACTAACTAGGAAGCCGTAGAATGTGTATTTCGGCTGCTTTTCTCCCTTTTCTCCTCGGATAATAAATGCAAAATATTTTCTGCTCTGAGAACTTCAGTTGAAACTTCTGGCAATTAGGATTTTTGGACTGTGGCCCCTGCGTCATAATTCCGCTAATTATCTCCTCTAAAGCTTGAAAATAGGAGTGACCTTTTATAAAAAAAATTCTTAGTTCAAACTATGAGTTAGGCCTGATAGTAATTAATTTATTCCAAATATATTACTAAATAATACATTGAGTTAAATTTTGATTGATGTTAACGCTCTATTTCTAACATGAATAAATTAGTTTAAATTCAATCTTTTTTCTAAGATTCAGATAATCATTTCAATTTTCTTTTCAATTATTTTGATTAATCTCAAAGCATGAAGAACATTCACAAATAATATTATTTCATAATTCTTCTTATACATGAATATTCAATGCAAAATAAATTATTATCGTTTAACACCCTGTTTTTGTAGAACAAAATAAACTAATCAAATTCTAGGGGCGACTGTAATTTAAAATCCGTTGCAGCTTCTCGTTTTTTTGGTGTGGAGAACTTTGGGTTTTTTAAACCCAAAGTTTAAAATTTTTACCGGAAAGCAAAAATTTTTTATTCTTCTCTCCAAATTTTCTTCCACTCGATTAGTTATTTGCTGTAAAATTATGGGGACTCATGAGAATATGTTTTGCATTGTCTTTCTTATAGTATTGGAATGATTTTATTTTCTTCAATGTTCAAAACGATGTTCCATTCAAAGTATATTATTATTGATTGATACTCTATTATTCCTGTAATGGTTAGATAAAGTTTATTCTTATTTTTTGTTGACTTTAGATACACGTCCTGTAGGCCATCATCAAAAACTTGTTTGACAAAAAGTTGTTTTCGATAATGTCGAAAACAAGCTTCAAATTTATAGGGAGAAGTTTTGTAAAACATCTGAGGCCTCCGAATATCTTTCCCTTTCAACGTCAACACACTGACGGAGTGTTTATGTTCACAAGTACGGACCACCCTCGTCTGAGATTTTAGAAAATTTAGCTCCCTAATGTAACATATGTAAAACTATTTTATGATGTTAAAAATGGAACAGTGAAATTAAATTTCATATCAGTAAAATTTATTTTCATGTAAAGTTAATAATGTTGGTGAAAAGATAGGTATTTTTTATTGAAATTTAGTAAAATTTTAATAATTCAGAACTAGGTTTGTGTGAAGAATTAAAACAAACATAAAATAAAGTAAACCACATTTGAATGATATCATCAACTAATGAGAATGTTCCACTCTTTTTAAGCTTACAATTCGTTTATGTATTGGGCTAGTTATACCATCTTTTAAGTAATTACGAGGTACTACAGACATTCGCAATATGCGAAATTTAGTAGGCCCTCCATCACTGTTCCTCCATAAGGAAATCATGTGATGATAAAGGAGTAGCAAACAATGTTCGTCTTAAGGGATGAAGATTGTTTGAACGAGACATGTTTATCCTGAGAATACAAACTTTACGCTCTCTTGGCAGTGCCAGACTGGATACAGAAACAAATAGCTACTGCAAACACTGAGATACGGTGCATAATAAAGAAACTCTGTGAGATATGCTCAACAACAGACCATTTTATTGTTAGATTGCAGCAGGAATAATCCATTTGATGATCTAATGGAATGAACTATTATTAAACAGTATTGAGACTGTGAAAAAAATTGGTTACTGTGTTCCTATGATGACGATAAGTCGTTTATGAAAAAAAGCGTAAACTGTTTCAATAGTACATTTTTTCCGTATTAAATATAAATTCACATGTAAAAATTATTAATATTTTAGTTATTCATAGTTGAAGTGATTTCATAATGATGAGGCTAGATTAATTTTTCTCAATGTTTCTTTAACATGTAATATTAGTATGTAAACTCTATATCATTGTTCCATATTAAATTAGATTGAAGAAGAAACCAAATTGGAAACTCTTCCACCTTTTCAAAAATATTCCAAATGCGCTAGATTTAAATTTGATATTTTGAGAATTGATAAACGTATTCATAGGACACTCAACAGTCCGACGTCTAGAAACTGAAGAAAAGGAAACCTATTCCCATGGAAATGAATTCGAAATAAAATGGAATTTATTTTCCATGGGGATTTCCACCGCCATTCAATTCTTACACATTGTAATATCTTTTCAGTATTGGAATTCAACTTATTATTTAAATATTAAATTGTAATAGATTTACTCATCCTAATTATTTCTTAACTTTTTAACGACCATGACATAGAGTAGGTCAATAGTAATTTTTTGATAAATCAATATTAATTAGATAACTTTTTTAAGAAAGAAAATGTAAAAACTATCACTTTCCATTTTTTTTAAATTTAATGTCATTGGTAAAAACTTTGGGTGGTCCAAAATCACAAGTCATTATGTGCCATAGCCTACATTTATTTTTACGCTTTTTATAGCAAGAATAAGATTATATGGACTAGAAGAATATATTTCTCAGGATATTTGTTCACTGTTTTCAATATCTTTTAAAAAATTCACTATTTTTCATGCTGAATTATACTACCTAGAAATTAGTTTAACTGAATTATAAAAGTTCAAAGAATTGCTTATTAACATAAGCATTAGACTCATTTTAGAATAATTTAAAATAGGTTAGCCATTTCCTACAAACGGTGAGAGCGAAGAAGAAGGAAGAGCCAAAATCCCCCAATAAAGAGCAGTGGAGTTGGAATTCTCATTGGAGGTTTGACAATAAGACTTTCCTTTCTTATTGTATACATCAGATTGCGTAAGTTCTTATGAAGCATCGTACCAAATAGCTCTACGAGCTCGTTCAAACTTTTATGTCATATTGTGTGCCGGTGGAAACTAGGGGAGATATTGTGAAATGCCCTCCGTCTTCTTCTAGATGGGAGAATTCGAACGAGTATTACTCTGGTTCAATGGGGAAGACATCGTCTGCTGGGTTACTATCTAATAAAACTCTGCATTTGCAAAAGATAGTTTTTATTGTTCGACAATGCGTTATTGCAAATTAAAATGAAGAAACGGTGATCGTATAGTGAGTCGAATGACTGCTGTGCTGAAAAAGATTTTTGGTACGATTCTTTAGTAAGTACATAGTTGATGAATAGGGTTGTGACAATATGCAGATAAAAGCATAGATCTGAAGAATATCATAGACGAAACGAAATGGAATGGCATCAAGTACTATATACCACTGGTTTGGAGCGATTAAATAGTCTTAAATTCACTCGGTCTATAATATTTCCAGGATCTATGATTTTATACGCATATTGTCACAACCCTACTGACGAAGCATGATGAATATAGACATTTAAATATTAAAAGGGGTACTTACAGTAAGTTTAGTATGAATTTTATCGTTATAGTTGATGAAATCAGCATTCAGTATACAATTAGTTTAAAAAAAATATATATATATATATACATACAAAATATAGAAATAATACAATATCAGGTAATACATAATTACCGATGAAATGACTGATATAACTCTCCTCTATAATGATCATTAGTTCACTATATAGGAGTCAAGAGAAGCATAGAAAATTGATGGCCATTTTATGGCAGACTTTGTTCATTATATATGGGTTACTTCATTACTCATGACTCTATTAATTAGAATGGTTCACTATACATGACTTAATTATAGAGTATTTGAGCTGTACTTTGGATATAGTTATATTCAATTAACTCTAAATGAGTATAATAGAATACTCTCCAACAAATACAACAAGGGGAAATAATCGATACTCGCGGTTCTATAAATTCATGCAGATGCCGTTCAACTCGTCTTTTTTCTTGTTGTTTTCATTTAAAAGTTCGAAGCATTGATAAAGTTTGTACATCAATAATTCACGGGGTTCAAGTTTGATCATTTATATGGATTATTAAAGTGTATCTTTATATCAACTGCCTAAAGCATTCTTGAGGTAATTTGCTTAAAAGCTTCGGTTTGACGAAGGAGGCAGTTTAGCTACAGAAGTTTGCATATAAATTAGCTCACAGGGAGGAGCTGGAGGAGAATCTTGCGAATTATTAACATCAAAACAGCTCGAGAGCGTGTCTCAACTCAAGTGTTTTCTTGCCCTGCCAATAGTTGTGACCTCTGAGGAAGATCCGCAGAATAGTAATGAAGCTGTGGCCGCCATTTAAAGTGGAGGTGAGGGGTGGAGCTCACCAAATGATGTACAAAATTGCAGATTGGCGAGACTTGACTGCACAAACTATATTTTATTGAATTCAATGATAAATTAATTTAAAAATCAAAATCATCGTTCTTTCCTGAAATCAATATAAATAAATCCATATAAAAATTTATACAAAAATTACTTTATTTTTAAATAACTTTGTAAATATTATTTAATTTTTTGAAGTGGCTTGTCAAATTCAAAGAAGATCAATGTTTTAATCCCACATATTCAAATTTGTTACTCATATTCATCAAGCATTTACAAAACAACAATGTTTTCCACAGAAGTATTTAAATAATGTTTATTATTCTTAGCCGATCCAACCGAAAATAGTTGGGTGCAATCGATATTATATTATGTATGGGACAATATCTCTTGGCTATATTGCAATAACAAATCTATCAATCCATCAATTTCGGTTGACGCTTCTCTCGTCCGTAGGTAAGCCTAGGAATATACAATAAGTTGTCTCTGAAAATTTACGATGTGAATAAATCTATTTGAGGCAACCATCGAGGTATTTCAATTTAAAGTTTAGAGTGAACCAGTGTAATCTCTTGAATAAAAAAAACAGGGTGACCTATAAAAAAGTGTATACAACTTTGAATCAATATAGATATCGTATTTAGAAATAAATAGAAATTGTATTTCAGGCAAAAGAAAAAATATATATTTTTTACTTGAATCCATTATACCACTGTCGTTGCTTAATATTCATTACTATATATATATATTCAAAGTTATATTATATATTATATTAATTCAAAGATGGGTACACTTTTTTGTGGGTCACCCTGTATATAGTGTCTCTTGCATAGTTGGAATATAACAGCTAAAATAAAAAAATAAAACATTATTCGATGAAAATATTTCAGTTTCAGGTTCATTAATTTGGAATTAATTATTTATCTGTTAATTAATTTACATTTTTTAACGAGTGCATTATTAGTGATAACCTATTTTAGATCAGAATTTGAAATTTACTGAAGATACGAATAAAATATACACGGGTCACTATAACTTATTTATGATTATCTATGATTGAAATGACAGGCTGATTATAATTAAATTGAATTAAACTTTTTATCAATATTTTTTATCAAATAAAATCGTATCGCAGCGAAAAGGAACTCCTGAAGTCTTAAATATAAACCAAATTGCAAGCAAACATTGACTGCAACAGTCGTAGGTACATTAAGGTCTCTAAAAGCAAAGAACAAGAGACTCAGAACATGCGAGATTGATAAGACTCCATTAGTCTTATCTTAAAACCCTCTTACTTCTTCTCTATTGAAGGTAAAAATAAACAAACTCTTTGTAACTGGTCAGCCAGAGAAATTCAGAGGGAAGTGTCAAAAGTTAGGTTCTCGGAAGGACTAAAGGATCTTTCTCTTCAGATGCAGGGGATCAACACTTCAAGGGTCGATAGTTTGAAGATATTCAATATTGTATCGCGTCTCCGCCATATGTTCTAGATAGATCCTAGATCTTTATGGTGGAAGGTTGCATTGGCCTTTGTCCTTTATCAATATTTCTAGTGCCTATGTTTAGTAAATTGTAAAATGTGAATTATGTAGGTTTATTCTTTCTTAGTTATTCTATTTTCTAATTTAATTAAAAGAAGTTGCTTCGATCATACCATGACGTTTGTCAATAATCATAATTGTAATAATTAATAAATAAATATTGTGTTAACTTGTTTCAATATTTATATGAGGTTAAATATAACTATTGTGTAAATTGCAGGTAAAGTTTATTCCTATTCCAGCAATAGAAAAGGGATTTATTGTAAAATTAAAATTGTCACTATTTTCTATCTGTTTAGTTTCATCACTTTCACAAGGTATGTACAACAAACAGAAAACTTTTAAGTAAGTTGAGAAATGTATTTCAAATTGGTCTATTAAATTAGTTCTTTTATTAGATTGTTCAATTATAAGTAATTAATTAACTGCATGGTGAATGCATGACTTTTAGCTGTTTTGAAAGCAAATAGTTTGCATTTTAGAATAGCTATTTATTATCTATCTATTTTGATACTGGAGTTTATTTAGATTAAAATTAGGCAAATGTTTTAAAGAGTGAAAAGAGATTCATTCTAGTTACGCAAATTCCTTCTTTGATAATGAAATAATTTATTATCTTAAGTGATTTTTCAGTCCGTTTCGAATGGTGATTGAATTTTTTCTAACGAAAATTTTATTGATGATTCTAAGATTTTGAATTTTTTTATCATGCAGAAATATCCATCAATTTAATGATTGATATAATAAAATTATTCTATGTTTTATTTTTGCATCATTTTGAATGTTTGAATTTAATTCTATTAACAGAAATAATCCACTGATATCTATTATAAAAATTAGTTCCTAATACTTATGATTGCAAACTTATCTTTTAAATAAGTAAGTATATTAAATGTCCATCATTCATAATTCTGTAAAGTTTTCCATTAGAATTTTGTTGCCTTAAAGTCACTCTCATCTCAACTGTAATTCCACCCTTAAAACCTAATTGAATATAACAAATTGGGATAAATTGCGAGTCAACCTGACTCACCGCTTGAGTCAAGGCTGGCAAAACTCCAATATTGAGTCTTTTACTTGATTGACTCTACCTGAGTCAATATGACTATGAATTAGGAGTCAATGTGACTCTTTTTTTGAGGAAAATATAAGGATGTGTCAAATTGACTTACATTTTTGAGCCGGTTTTGGGAAATATCAAATTTTGACTTTTACGTTGGCTTTTAAACTGCCGTGTCATGTTCAATAAACAATTTGTTTGAGTGCTATAAGTGGAATCGAGTAGCACCATCACTTAACTCTTGTGGAGTTTAGGCCTCTACCTGAGGTTCCAATTTGAAATCCAAGTCTTTGTGTGATTCGAACACGTCTGCCGCACATTCCTAATTGAGACCTCCTGAATCTATTTGCATAAATTATCAAACTAGAATGGAAAGCCATCCAATGCTGACGGTTCCAATGGGCTTCAGAGCGAGGCTCTCTTCGTACCAATGAAAACCTCACACACTGGATAAACAGATACCATTCTCTATATGAAATTTCACTCAATTCAATGGAAATGATTGACCGTTATTGTTATTAGAGTTTTTAAATAAATTGTTATTATTATTATTATTAATTAAATACAGTAGAACTCTTCTATAGTGAACTCTTGTATAGTGAATGAGTTAGGATGTAGCCTGAATGGTGAACAAATTTTCTTTAGTCTACGATGAATTACCAACAGTTTTAGAAAACTGAAGGCTGTTTAATGGCAGACTGAAGAAAATTTGTCCACTATTCAGGCTACATCCTAACTCTTTCACTATAGAGGAGCTCTACTGTACTTTTATACTATACATTCATAGAGAAAAATTGAGTATTTGACTGTTTACAGTGGTTCACTAGCTGTAATTAATTATACATAATAATATGTACCAAATGCTCATTGAAAAGTGATCCTTTAAATCTACATCTTTTTAACATACTGCCTATTTATTTTGCAGATTATGCTATCCAAGTGAGGAATAGAATCTCCACCCAATTCGGCTAAGAACAGTTATGAATGGACACTCGACTCTTCGGAAGCCGATAATCCAAAAGATAAACTTTGGAAATCTCATTCATTATGCCGGTGGTGCGTTCAGTGATTAGAAATCCGGACTCCACCGCCGTGACTCTCATGAGGTTTGACTCCCGATGAATTCTTGGAGACATTTAGAGACTCCTTTGCTAGCAGAGCTCCTACTTACAGTCCTTGTAATCATGATGTGGATGATTGGAGATGCAGGTATGTTACCTTAGAGGGAGTTATTTAAGAATAACGTTCATTATTCAGTAGAAACTCTTCAATAGTGGACTCATGTATAATGGACTCCTGTATAGTGGACTCCTCTATAGTGGACTCCTCTATAGTGGACTCCTCTATAGTGGACTCATGTATAATGGACTCCTGTATAGTGGACTCCTCTATAGTGTACTCCTCTATAGTGGACTGCTCTATAGTGAACTCCTCTATAGTGGACTGCTCTATAGTGGACTCCTCTATAGTGGACTGCTCTATAGTGGACTCCTCTATAGTGGACTCCTCTATAGTGGACTGCTCTATAGTGGACTCCTCTATAGTGAACTCCTCTATAGTGAACTCCTCTATAGTGGACTGCTCTATAGTGGACTCCTCTATAGTGGACTCCTCTATAGTGGACTGCTCTATAGTGGACTCCTCTATAGTGGACTCCTCTATAGTGGACTGCTCTATAGTGGACTCCTGTATAGTGGACTCCTCTATAGTGGACTCCTCTATAGTGAATGTAGAGTCCTGAGTAAGAGAACTACCACATATAATGATTTTTTTTCTTTAGTCTGCCATTAATGGACATCAGTTTTCTAAAACTAATGGCCATTAATGGCAGACTAAAAGAATTTTTTTCACTGTATGTGGTAATTCACTTACTCAAGAATCTATATTCACTATAGAAGAGTTCACTATAGAGCAGTCCACTACAGGGTGGCGTAAAAAAATGGAAACCCATTTTCAAATTAATGTATTTTTCAAACTATCAAAGCTAGATATTTTCTAAAAACACAGTTTTATTCGTTTACTTTTTTTGCATCTATCTTGATAAACTGTTAAGAGTTACGATAAAAATTGAACATTCTGCAGCGAATTAAAAAAAGGTACCTAAAAATGACTTGCGCGAGTACGAAATACGCAAAAAAAATTCATAATAGGAATAATTTATTTCCATATGATAGTAGTAAAAATTTAATCCTAGAATTTTTCATTCAATTAAAGTTTTGGTTATTGACTCTTTCATTCATGGAAATACATCTTCATCACCAATCACGATATCTTCTACAAAATGTGCATTTTTTGCAGAAACCATTTTTGCAAAATTTAGACGGTGCGGTAAATCAGTTCTAAGAGTTCGAGCCTTACATGCTTCTTGAAAGGATAATATCTCAAATCGTGTTTAACAATTTAGTGAAATGTGTCTTAAATGATATCTAATTCTTACCATCTGATTTATATTTTTGTATATCAATATGCTGTTCATGAAAAAGATTAATGTTTTCATGTGTTCATTCTTTTCTCCTGCGACATGATCAATTTTTGTTTAAATTTAAAGTGGTTTCTTCAGTTTTGAACTTATTAACATTCGTCAATGTGGTTTTACAGTTTGTGGAAATCTTTCCAGAAAGCAAGATTCAAAATGAGGTTGAACCTGCGTAAATCTTAGTGTTTAAAAAAATTGTCACAACAAAAACTCTGTTCTTTTGAAAGCTGCATTTTGAGGGTATCCTATAATAGGATATAAAAATTAATGGCGTGATGATTTTATAAAGATTTTACCTTTAAAAAACAAATTTCAACTGGTAAATAATTGTTTTATTTTCTCTTATTTGTTACAAAAAATGGTAGAATTTAATGTTTTTACATCCATATAAAATGAAGTATAACTCTTATGATTTTTTCATATATTTCGTGCTCGCGCAAGCCATTTTTAAGTACATTTTTCTAAATTCACGGCAGAAGGTTTTATTCTTGTCGTATCTCTTAACAGCTAGAAACAACAATTTCTAGCTTTGATAGTTTGTAAGATAAAGTAGTTTGAAAATGGGTTTCCTTTTACTTGCGCCACCCTGTATAGAGGAGTTCTACTGTTTGAAATCATATAAAACGAAATGCTGTTTCCATACAATTACAATCCCAAACATTAACGTATTTCCGTACAATTCTTTCAATAAGGTTACGTATTTCAGTACATTTCTTTCCATACAGTTACGTATTTCCGTACAGCATAATCACGGGTGAATTCGAGAGAAAAACAGATCCTTTATTAAAATAGATTTTAAATGATCAAAGTAAACATCCACTGTTAAACGTTCTATCAATCGGCCAGTTTATACATTATATACAATGTACGACATTTGTAAAGTTCGAACCAGGGTAACTCAGCAATGAGAAATCAAGTATTCGAATAAGTAGACTTAACCTACAGATAAATGTAATGGAGATGGACTCATATTATACATAAGAGCAGCGTACATATACGTATAACTATTATATATAAATGTATTTCATAAGATAAAGGTACAAGTTGAAGATAAAGGTACAAGTTAAAGATAAAGGTACAAGTTAAAGATAAAGGTACAAGTTAAAGAGAAAGGTACAAGTTAAAGATAAAGGTACAAGTTAAAGGTACAAGTTAAAGATAAAGGTACAAGTTAAAGGTACAAGTTAAAGATAAAGGTACAAGTTAAAGGTACAAGTTAAAGATAAAGGTACAAGTTAAAGGTACAAGTTAAAGATAAAGGTACAAGTTAAAGATAAAGGTACAAGTTAAAGGTAAAAGTACAAGTTAAAGATACAAGTTTAGCTACTACTTATGATGCATTGGTGCTAGCAACTTTGTTAACTTTCCAAGTAGGTAATCTGTGTAATATGTACTGTGGTTATTATGGTGACATATAAACATACATTAACTTCATTTTTCATAAAGAACAAATTCTTCAACCGAAGCGAATTTTTTAAAGGTCCCCTCCTAGCAATTTTTTTTAATTAAGGGAGTATATATTTCTTATCATTCTGCTGCAAATCCCATGAAATTTGGTAGCTTCTATTTAGTTCCATATGCCTTCAAAGATTTATTTTATCTTAACTCGCTAAATAGACTTAAGAAAAAGAATGTACACCGTTTGTTTTAAATGATAGCTAGGTAGATATAATCAATCCAATTATAAATATTCGTGTAAAGGCATAAAATTGGAGAAACTTATTGAAGAAACGTTTATTTCATGAAATAATTCACACTCCAAACGAAGGCCGGATATGAACTGATATTCATAGAATTCAAACTGGAAATCAAAGCAATTGTGGTGCACAGAATGTTTACAAATTTTAGTATTGTATATGAAAAAATAAATATGCTGAGCCAAATTTTATGTGGTCGGGACATTAATGACTATAGATTTATTTCCGATAATTTTATGTGAGCTGACTTTTTCCAGATCCTGTTGAGGTCCATTTAACAAAATTCTTGAAAAAAATTCTTGAACAAAAATTCTCGAAAAAAAAATTCTCGAATATTTTTTTATTGAAAAAAAAAATTCGAACTAATACTAATCCTTAAAAATTATCTCTTGAAATAAACTTATTTTAATAATTCTAATTTATCTCTTAATGTATAACGGTATTAATAGAGTATTAATTCTCCAATAGAATATTCTAAGCCATTTGTCTGGGTATTATTTTTCTATGGTATCTGAATCGTCTCAATTTATTCCTCTTCAGCTATCGATAGCAAACACACCGCCACATCGTCAATTTGAGGACAAAAATATCTCTGAATGTGAGAATAAATGTCCGTGGCAGATTTCGAACCTGAGACTCTTATTCATTGTCCCATATTTTCTCGGTTTTATTTTACCGAACAGGTTTCTCCGTTGAAAATAGGTAGATTTTTGGATAGAATTACCTGTAGTTTGCGATGTTCAGGTATTGGAAAATAATCGAATTGTTACGGTTTCTTCTCCCTTTGGTTTAAAGATATTTTCTATCTTGCGGACGTCCATTTTGATTAAAGAATTCCAGAGTTTCTTTCGACCAATATTTTGATATTAAACAATGCTTGAGGACAGACCACGTGTTCGTCCGTCCAGTTGAGTTTGCGAGGCCATCAGGTTTTCAATCACTGGAATTAGAAGTGTGATCGCAGTTGCACACGAAGATCCAATAACAACATCTGCACCAGAAATCCCATTACCCTCCAGAGTTTCTGAACAATGTGCCGAGGGAAATTGAACCCGGAGAGAAACGACAAGAGCTCGCAATCGAGACGAATTAATCATGCGCACTGAATTTTAAACGCCCGCTTGAATTGTAGTTATTAATTTGATTTGCTTAATGGAATGCCAGTGGATAATAATTGAATTTGAACAGGTATATACGTTATGTTATTCCAAACTGTGATACCGAGAGTGCCAAATTGTTCTTAATTAAACATCAACGAAACCTAATATTGATACAAATCATCATATTTCAAACAAAATTCACAGCCCTAAGTTACTGGAAGGTTATTAGAACGACGCAATATATCCATTATTTAATCATTCTTTTTAATTACTTTCATACAATGAATACTTCATCGTTCGTTAAACCTTATGCAGATGATAGTAATACAAATTTATTTCATAAAGCTCAATATTTACCTTTGTATCCATTATGTATTATAACTTATGTAATAATATTCCTGTTTAATATTTCATCTCGATGTTTAAAATAATACAACGGTTAAATAGTAACGATTTTTTTTTCTCAATTTATTATAAACATACAATTAATTTAGGATTTATATATTCCTGAATACTAATTTAAAAAATTCCATCTAATTGGAAAATTCACTGATCATCTATCTGACGAATATAAAACTGTATTTCATTACAAATTTATTAAGTTTTTATAGTCGATACTCTTTCGCTAATCTTCAATTCTAGATATGAAATTAGCTTACGATGAAATATACATATTATGTTGTATCACAGCTATTCAATTGATATTTTATTTGGGTGCTACTGGTCTTCTGAACTCAATGATGAAGTTACAAAGCAATCAAGGAAGGAGAAGTTTTTCCTAACTTTGAAGGCTGCAAGAATAAGCAGGATCAGTGTAGTAGCTGCAATGAAATTTGTCACTGAAATTAACACTTGTGAAGTTGTCCCGTTTGATTCGTGTCCCAGAGGGAAAACTCGACTTGAACTTTCCTTTTCAAATTAACTTTATGTTAGTCTGGGAAATTTATAATTCATGATGATAAAGCTATTGGATGTTTGTTTAAGACTTTTTAGTATAGTGATGTTATTAAACATTAAGTTAAATATGCTAAACACAAACAAACTATAGGTTCTTCCTAAAGTTGTTGAGCAACAATTATTTATAAAAAAAAATAAGTGTCGCATTTTATGTTAAAATATATATGGTCGTTAATGTAATCTAATATTTATTCTAATTATTTTCTATTCTATTGTTGAAATTAGAAATGATGAAGATATAAAGGAAAATATTTATTATTCGCAAAAAAACAAATAATTGTCTCTTATATGGAAGTTCAAATCGTTTTATTTTTTCAATTACAAAATATGACATGCACCACTTTCTGTATAATGAATTTTTGATTTAACTTCAATCTAAGAATTATCGTTTCATGACATCTCAAATATTTTATTGCATGTAAAATTATTAAATAAGTAAACACTATAAATTGGATTGACATATCCATTCCTTAATAGTTATTTTTAGATATTCGAATAGAGAGAAAATTTGTTTAATAATATATTAACTCTACGCAAATATAAAATAATATTAATAATGTATTTGTATTATAAAGCTAATGTATAAATCCCATAGATAATCAGTTTGAAAATTAATACAAAAGTTAGAATTTGCTAATGTAATAGAATTATGTTTTCGCTTTTCAATCTTTAATATGAATACAGTTTGCTGTGAACTTGAAACTATTTAACGGATGTTCATTTTTGATAGATAGAGAAAAACTGTTTAGCCCTCTATACCGTAGGAGAACGTTTTGGTCCCCTTCCTAGTGATGAATTTTGCAGGATTTTTTTAGAGATATTTTCCTTAAATGGCCAGTTAAATAAATGTGTATGATATCACTTATTAGAAACAATATGTACGCATTCATCAGGGTAAGAACAATTGTGTTTTTTTACTGCTTATATGCTTTGTGTGACTCTATACTTAAAGGATATCGTACTTTGATTAGGTTCAAAATATTTCCAGTCATAGAGGTATAACGCGTACGAAATAATAGAAATTCATCGTATTAATCATTAAAAATCACAATTTCGGACAGTAACATCAATATCATTATTGGGAAGAATGTCCATTGGATTGTTTTTCTATAATTATATTCAATTAAGAAAAATTTGATATATTGATCTGCATCATCAAATAATTTCATCGGTTGACAACCGACAATAATAATTACCATTGGGATACAAAGTATTGGGTGTCATAGCAAGTATTGTGTTGCCTTCATTGTATATTGTATTGTGTTGCCTTCATTGTATATTGTATTGTGTTGACTTCATTGTATATTGTATTGTGTTGCCTTCATTGTATATTGTACTGTGTTGCCTTCATTGTATATTGTACTGTGTTGCCTTCATTGTATATTGTATTGTGTTGCCTTCATTGTATATTGTATTGTGTTGCTTTCATTGTATATTGTATTGTGTTGTCTTCATTGTATATTGTTATGTGTTACCTTCATTGTATATTGTATTGTGTTGCCTTCATTGTATATTGTATTGTGTTGCCTTCATTGTATATTGTATTGTGTTGCCTTCATTGTATATTGTATTGTGTTGCCTTCATTGTATATTGTACTGTGTTGCCTTCATTGTATATTGTATTGTGTTGCCTTCATTGTATATTGTACTGTGTTGCCTTCATTGTATATTGTATTGTGTTGCCTTCATTGTATATTTTATTGTGTTGCCTTTATTGTATATTGTTATGTGTTGCCTTCATTGTATATTGTATTGTGTTGCCTTCATTGTATATTGTATTGTGTTGCCTTCATTGTATATTGTACTGTGTTGCCTTCATTGTATATTGTATTGTGTTGCCTTCATTGTATATTGTATAGTGTTGCCTTCATTGTATATTGTTATGTGTTACCTTCATTGTATATTGTATTGTGTTGCCTTCATTGTATATTGTATTGTGTTGCCTTCATTGTATATTGTATTGTGTTGCCTTCATTGTATATTGTATTGTGTTGCCTTCATTGTATATTGTACTGTGTTGCCTTCATTGTATATTGTATTGTGTTGCCTTCATTGTATATTGTATAGTGTTGCCTTCATTGTATATTGTACTGTGTTGCCTTCATTGTATATTGTATTGTGTTGCCTTCATTGTATATTGTATTGTGTTGCCTTCATTGTATATTGTATTGTGTTGCCTTCATTGTATATTGTATTGTGTTGCCTTCATTGTATATTGTACTGTGTTGCCTTCATTGTATATTGTACTGTGTTGCCTTCATTGTATATTGTATTGTGTTGCCTTCATTGTATATTGTATTGTGTTGCCTTCATTGTATATTTACTGTGTTGCCTTCATTGTATATTGTATTGTGTTGCCTTCATTGTATATTGTATTATGTTGCCTTCATTGTATATTGTATAGTGTTAACAATTGTTTTTATCTTTTATTGTATTTTGCAGGATGAAATGAAACAATAGATAAAATAACTGAAAACTAAGATATGAATTAAATAATTACAATTCAATCTATTTAATGGGTTTATCAATTTTCAAATTCGTGTGCATTTATTATGAAATTAATATATTTGAATAATAATGGAAAAAATAAAAAAAATCATTCTTAGTTTTGTAGGATTCTTTTAGATTAAGTTTCTCAAAATGTGTCATCAATGGTCCACGACAAATTGTCTGCGACGAATTATCCTCGACGAAATGTCAGCGACGAATTGTCCACGAAGAATTGTCCGCGATGAATTATCCGCTACGAATTGTCCACGATGATATATATTGTCCACGACGAATTGTCTGCGACGAATTATCCGCTACGGATTGTCTGCTACGAATTGTCCACGACGAATTGTCCACGACGAAATGTCCGCGACTAATTGTCCCCACGACGAATTGTCCGCGATGAATTATTGTCCACGACGAATTGTCCGCAACTAATTATCCACTACGAATTGTAAGCGACGAATTGACTACGAAGAATTTCTGCGACGTATTGACCACGACGAATTGTTCACTATGAATTATTGTCTATGACGAATTGTCCGTGACGAATTGACCACGACGAATTGTCCACGACGAATAATTGTCCTCGACGAATTGTCCGCTACGAATTGACTGCGACCAATTGACCCCGCAACGAATTGTCCTAGCACCATTTATCGCTTCACAGCTTGTTCTAATATCTTTAAATTCTTTTGCAGCCAAATATTTTAAGACCATCTGGCCTAAGTTATAATGAACAGAGTTATCTGCACTAACTTCTTGGTAATAAATATATACTCTCTTAGTGAACTGAAGTGTATATAGTCTCTAATAGGGATCTTTTTTAGGGACTAGTGATATTGCAAATCCCTTTTATAGGTAAACTCTATTACTGAATATGTAAATATCGATTTTTTTTTCGTTATTGGGATATTTTATATATTTCATAAAAAATCATAAAAAGTTCACAATCTATTTTTTGAAATGTATACATTTTTAAGAAAAATACATTAATCAATAAACATTTAATTTATGAATTCATCCTAGTTTTGGGATATCAGACTTAGTGTGATAGGGAAGATAGATTGCTATCATTAGCTATATCATTAAAACTTGAGGCTGTAACTTTATTTGGTAACTTATTCGATCAGTGGTAATTTTGGGATAAAAGCATAGCTAGGGTCAGGGAAATAACTTGCTAAGGCAACTCTGATGCTTAGCCTTGATATAAATAAAGATGCGAAGTAAATATTACGGCAAAATATAAAGGTAGTTGACGTATCCAGAATGTTTTTTGACATTTTTTGCAGATCTAAAATTTACTAACTTTAATGATTTATTATTGGTCTGAGTACCCGATGATTAATTTGTAAGATTTAAAATTAAAAATAATAAATTATTAAAAAACTGTGATATGAGAAATTTAATCGTGCAGATACACTTTTCTTTGATAGTACATAAAGCATGTTACGCTTTCCCCTTTAAAATAATGAAAATATTTAAAATGAGTTAAATCATTCGAAAAAGAATTGAATGAAATGGATGCAGCTGTTTACAATAGAAAACTAACTTTATAATACTTATAATTGACACAATTTAACAATTTCCAAATAATAGTTTCAATATCAGTAATAATATATACAAAAATACGATATTCGTAATAACGAAAATATTTGGTTTATTATGAGACAAAAAACTTTTTTCCATGCGCATGGTAAAGTTTTTGATATATATTACTTATTAGTTATTATTATGTTATTGGTATTACCATTATAAAGTTTCTATTTATTGCTAATAACTGATCTAATTATAATAGCAAAGTTATTTTGTTGTGTACAATATAAGCAAGGGCAGTTCTTTATTAATTTCATTGTTTCATATATATTACATTAATTTAATCCTGCACATGAATAAAAATAATGATGTTATTATAATCATAGTCTAGAATTCAATTTAACAATTCATTTATTTTAACGATTCATTCAATTTAACGTTTCATTCATTTTAACGATTCATTCATTTTAACGCTTCATTCAATTTAACGTTTCATTCATTTTAACGATTCAGATTCATTCATTTTAACAATTCATTTATTTAACGATTCTGATTCATTCATTTTAACGATTCATTCATTTTTACGTTTCATTCATTATAACGATTCATTCATTTTAATTAACTATTCATTCATTTTAACGTTTCTTTCATTTTAACGATTCATTCATTTCAACGATTCATTCATTTTAACGATTCATTCATTTTAACGATTCATTCATTTTAACGATTTATTCATTTTAACGATTTATTCATTTTAACGATTCATTCATTTTAACGATTCATTCATTTTAACGATTCATTCATTTTAACGATCCATTCATGTTAAGGATTCATTCATCTTAACGATTCATTCATTTTAACGTTTCATTCATTTTAATGATTCATTCATTTAAATGATTCATTCATTTTAACGATTCATTCATTTTAACGACTCATTCATTTTAAAGATTCATTCATTTTAACGATTCAGATTTATTCACCTATTTATATAAAGTGAATCTCTATCAATTTTTACATTATTAATATCTGAATGTATATTGATGGAATATTTTTTCCAATGGAAATAATGGGAAATGTAATTAACTAACTAAAAACATCATATAATTTGATGTAACTTAACAGTTCTAATTTAATTAATAAGATAACTGCTGCAATTGTGAATAATAATAATAAATATTTTTAACCCTTGTTGAGAAAACTCACTTAAATATCATTTAATCAATTCAAATAGAAATTCCATAGGCAGTACTCGAAAAAATGTCTATACCTATGCTATATTACCGTACAACATAATCCCTATTTAGAGATGCAAATTACCAGCTGAATGTTTTAGTTCTAATTCTCATTTGAGGAGACTCCATGAAAGGATTGCTCCGTAATGATGCTATCTGAACAAGTTATTAGCGCTGCTATCAGATACGAAGTGACGCCAATGTGTTTTTATCTCTCGTGATTGCCTCTACTGTTTTTGATGGGCTGGCTTAGGAAGTAGGACTAGCGACTTATGGTAGTGGATAAGGAGCATCATTATTAGCCTAATTCATAACTGCATTATGCTAATCTCTTACCAAGTACATTCTGGAGACTTACTCGGTAATTTGCTTGTGGCTTCTATTTACGAATTTGTAGGCCTGGGAGGTTTTGATTGGGCTTATGAACAATACATGTAAAGCTTTGGAAGTTACATTGGTATAGTGACGTGTAAAAGGATATATTTCCGAAACTTTATAAAGGTTCCTATTCTGCTCTTCTGTTCATTAAATTAGTGCATATTTGTTAAATTGTTTCCGTTACCTTAGTTAGTGATGCTTCCTTCTAGCTAGTTAATTAAACTACTGCCTAAATATAATTAACTCTTCTGTAGATTTAATCTGGAGTGTACACTTTTAGAGCATAGTTAGGTTCAGATTACTAAATAAAAAGTTATTAAGTTGCTGTTTCTATTAATTGTGTGCTCAGTTTAGTTATTGTAATCACTATTTTGCTTCCTTCTATAGCAAAATAAATCCTTACTGAAATTGATTCGAACTACTGGGTGGCAGGCACTTCTAAAGTTAGAAATTAAAAGGTTACTATGAATTAGTTTTCAAATAATTATTTTAGGTTATTGCTTATAAAGTTACTTGCCCATTGATTGGCTATGGAAATTGACCAATAAGTCAATCCCCAAGTTAATAAACAATCATGATTTGTGCAGTGCAACAAACTAGCGGATACAACAAACTATGTGAGAGTCGTATGTATTGAGAGAAATTTAATTTAATTCAACTCATATCTATATGCAACAAGGAAAAGCAAACAGGGGTCGGAGCAATAATGGTTTAGTGCTCCGCCCCTTGTTGGCTCCTCCTCCTACCCGACCAATCAGGGAAGAATTGTCGTTAAATATTTTATCAGTAGGAACATTATTCTTGCAGCACTGTATCGATAGAAACTTATGCGGAAGAAACCTTGTGCGCTGTTTACGATATTTTGAAAGTGTTAGTTTTTCAAAACTAAAACTTTTTTCAAAACATGACTTTTCAGGCAGGCACATCGGAAGTGATTGATTAAATTTGGTTCATATTTTTCAAAACAATTTTTTTAATACAAATATTGTAGCAACCTATAATTCTCATATACATCCTCACTATATTTCTGAATTCAGTTGAAAGATGAGTATTGCTTAGTCATATAGAAATTAAATGGAAACTAACTGGAATAATATTTTTG
Source organism: Caprella mutica (assembly GCA_947561585.1). Lineage (NCBI taxonomy): Eukaryota > Metazoa > Arthropoda > Malacostraca > Amphipoda > Caprellidae > Caprella > Caprella mutica. Next base: position 192,233 of record CANNZV010000755.1, read on the forward strand.
TTTCAGATTCAACGAAGGTAGTGGAGGGAGTTGCTGGAAGAGTTGTGTCTCTGCCCTGTCAACTGACTCCCCCTGACCCCCAAGACAAAGCCGTCTTGGCCCTGTGGTACAAACAGGGGCACAGACTTCCTGTCTACAGGTAAACACTAATGGTAAACCTGTCTACAGGTAAACACTAGTGTTAAGGTAAACCTGTTTACAGGTAAACACTAATGGTAAACCTGTCTACAGGTAAACACTAATGGTAAACCTGTCTACAGGTAGACACTAATGGTAAACCTGTCTACATGTAAATACTAATGGTAAACCTGTTTACATGTAAACACTAATGGTAAACCTGTCTACATGTAAACACTAGTAGTAAACCTGTCTACAGGTAGACACTAATGGTAAACCTGTCTACATGTAAACACTAATGGTAAACCTGTCTACAGGTTAACACTAATGGTAAACCTGTCTACAGGTAAACACTAATGGTAAACCTGTCTACAGGTGAGCAATAATTGTAAAACTGTTTACAGGTAAACACTAATGTTAAATTAAAAGTGTCTGCAGGTAAACACTGCTTTTAAAGCAAACCAAACAGGGGCACAATCTTATTAATAATATTATTTACACTGCAGCAAAAGGAATAATATATCGATTGACATGTATACCACCATATATGTACAATAATGAAAGTGTTCGTCACCTTACCACAATCTATGCTTCAGTCTTAGTTTACTATTTCATGGAAACTATTTACTATTTCTTACTAGTTTCGTACTAGTAAACGATTTAGTACTAATAAACTATTTGGTACTAGTAAACTATTTGGTACTAGTAAACTATGTGTTACCAGTAAACTTAGGTTACTATTTCATTACGTAAACTAACCCTATCTACCGTAAAAATCCCGCGATATCTGTACTGCATTAACCCCCATAAAATCTAATTTGACATTTTCTTTTTTCCAGTTATGACGCACGGGGCGATGGAGCGTCAGGGACACACCAACCTAACGAGGCTCTGCTAGCGACGAGGGGCAAGTTTGTGGTGAGGGAGTCACCAGCCAAGCTAATCCTCTCTCCAGCCTTGGCCTCGGACCAGGGCATCTACACCTGCCGAGTAGACTATATTACCTCGGCCACACACAACACTGTGGTCAACCTCACGATAATCGGTGAGAAAATCATTAGAATATAGCTCATGAATATGGATTAACTAATTTTCATGAAATAAATAATTTATAATAGATAATTATTGAAGTCCTTTGTAGCCTGGTTATTATCTCTAGAAATACCAACAAGTAAATTTTTACTTTTACTTGATTTTTTAATGTTAATATAACGAGACACTAACTTTTTTTTATTGTACAGTGTCTCGATATATTAATAATAAAAAATTCTAATGTATACCAATGATATTTTGTTAAATACAAATGATTGAAAATTAAAAACAAGTCAAATTGAATGCTTGGTGGTTCTAGAGTTAAATAAACTAAATTGAATTGATTTGTATACTTAAATTATTTTAGCTATAGTAGGTACTTGCATTTCATTTAAAATGATAGCATAATCTTACTTTTCTCTGCAATGATCTATATAATTTATGATCAATAGTTGAAGAAATTGAGAGGATCATAAAAGCTCTTCCAAAAACAAATCAAATAAGATTTCACTCTTTCCTATTTTCACGTATCTTTTTATGAGATGTTGTATCTCAAAATAATGTTGAACAAGATTCACTTAAATTTAAAACTCTACAAAGCTTTATACATAATTTCGCAACGAGATCACTTATTTTATGATGACGCTATGATGCAGATCGGCAACCTATTCATAAATACCTAAACACTCCTTATCTGCGATATAATGATGGTAAATTTAGTGTAATGGGCCTAATTTATTGTTGACGTGGGGCAATTTCCTAAATTTAAAGAATGCGGCGTTGCCCTGTTATATTTTCCTTCAAAAATGATATAGGAAATGAAAAGTAAAAGAGGAATACTGACTCATAGCTGATATTAAATTTAACTGAATTTCAAATCAATCTCTTTATATATTTGTTCTTGGGTCTATTAGCGGTACATTATAATTGCAGTAGGTGCTGTTATTTGTACAGCAAGATAATGTGTCTCGCAGAATCGATTTGTCTTCCATTGATCCCCGGCAAACAATGTCAAATAAACAAAAAAGGTAACTACTGTTTGCGTATTCTGTTTGTCGAGTCTCAGCGTGGGCTTTGTATGCAAATGGATGGGAATTTACTGATTGAGTTGGCAAATATCAATTATCTCCAATGGAATAATCATGGAGCTACAGAAGCTACAGTGGAGTGACATACGCTCCTGGGAATATGATATATACTGGGTATTCATGAGAGTATATTGATCGAGAGCTTCTCCTATTGTTCAAATATATTCATTGTAACTTAATATATATATGCATATATTTAAACATGTTCTTAAAACATACTTTCAGTTATCATCGTCTTGAAATATAGATTTTGTTTTACTATTCTTTGACTGTTTTAAAGTCTTAAAGTACTATCAGAAGAGAGAGATATTTATTTACTAGCATATTTTCCAGTTAAAAATATCTGGTCATCATCAATTCTAATTTATTACCCGTTATTAGGTTACTTTTAATGAATTCAATTAAAATTAAATTTTCTGCACAGTCTAATTTATTTTTTATGGATAAAATTCATCTTAAAATTGAATAGAAACCGGGGAATTTAAATACAATTATATATTCTAGTGCGTATCATAGTTACATTCTTCATGTTTAATACCCATAGTGTAAAGCAGACACCAAGTAAATAAATAAACACACTACGGATATTATTAGGATTGATTTGAACTTATTTAAAACTTAGTTCAACACATGCCAATCTTACAACTTGTCAGCTTCGCAATAAATCATATCTTCATATTTTTCTTGTTAATTTTTTAAATGAAATATAATCATGTTATATTTACAGCAAAATCTTTATTAACTTATTCGTAAAGTTCTTTAATCACCAGGAAAATGTAAATTGCAAATAAGCATGCAGTCTCATTTATTAAAAACATTAATTATTGCGTTACAAAAAGAATCATAACATCCCTTTTTATTGTGGAGACTAACATTAATGGAAAATACATTTAATTTAAAAGTCGTTGATGCAGTTATAAAATACAAAGCAGTTTATTATGCTTACTGAAGAGCCGTTCTCGTTTATTTTATATACGGTGTTTGGCTGTCAAGTTTTAAGGCGTTTGATGAAATTTATGAAAGTCTGCGGTAAACAAAACAGCTGACGATGGCAAAATCTACCGACAATTATTTATAAAGGATGTGTGGGAAGAATGTTTATTGGTTGTTTAGAGAATCTGAAAAATAAAGGATTAGTTAGGAAAAGAATTGTTTTCGCTCATATATTATGAGGAGCCATTTTTAAATTAACAAAGCATTACATATTCAATATGAAATTGGCATGCGTGGTACCTAATTATATAATTTTGTTATTGTTGATGTATAACTAAATAGAATATGATTTTACATAAATATATGCTGTATCCTATATTGGAGATTTAAAATTAATTAATTTTCTTCTATAAATGATATTTAAATTCTATAGTTTACAAATTAAACACTTCTTTTAATTTCAGACACAAAAGGAATATATTGAAGCTCTCTCTCTCAATTATTCATGATCAATAAAATCGATATCAATTTACCAAAATTATAATCTCAAATAGGGTGAGTTCCAAGTTATTGAACTGTTCCACTTTCTCGATCATGGCTGTAAAATGTAACACTTTTTTGAATTCGTATCTATGATACCTGCATGTATCAAGTTAAAGGCCCCCTTCACACTTGCGTTTCTCAACGCCGCCTTTAAAAAAATGCTCATGGCAACAAGTTTAGCTACAATTGATTTTAACGGAGCCGTTCACATTTTTTTCACCAGCATTTTTTCTAACGCAAGTGTGAAGTGCTCCGTTAAAATCAATTGTAGCGAAACTTTTTGCAATGTGCATTTTTTTAAAGGCGGCGTTCAGAAACGCAAGTGTGAATGTGGCCTAAATTTAAAAAAAAATATATAATTATTTTCATACATTTTTCGAAATTTTGAAACCTTTCGATAACTTATATCCTAACCCTATGATAAATTGGACTTGTTTTAAGTTCATTCATTCGATGTATCTAGTACCTTGCACAAACTTCACATAGTCCACGCATCACCAAACAGTCGCCGTACCCGCAAAGTAGGTGCTAACTTTGGTCATGCACCCATCTGACTTTTAGGAACACCCACTTCTCGAGTACTGTGAGCCTGATGGAGTGTTTTATTGTGGCGACATTGCCCTCTATTTAAAACATTGATATTATTTTATAAACATTTTCTTCTTCTCCTTCCAGAACCACCAGAAAAGCTGAGTATCTTCACCAGGGAGGGCATGGAGGTCCGTGGGGAGAAAGTGGGGCCCATTTCAGAAGGTTCCCCCCTCCATATTTACTGCCTAGTTAAAGGAGGTGAGAAATGATACTAAATTTAATATAGTAATTACGGGGGAAAATATTCTGGGGTGCAAATTTTTTTTATTGGATTCTGCTGTTAATTAATCTTCTATGACCTCTCTATAACTATTCCTCGAAATTTTCCTATTGCCCCACGATAACTTTCTCTCTGATCATGGTTATATTATTTGATGCAGTGTTTTCAAAAAATAAATAATCCGGGTATCAAAAAATAAATAATCCGGGTATCAAAAAATAAATAATCCGGGTATCAAAAAATAAATAATTCGGGTATCAAAAAATAAATAATCCAGGTATCAAAAAATAAATAATCCAGGTATCAAAAAATAAATAATCCTGGTTTCAAAAAATTAATTATCCGGTTATCAAAAAATAAATAATCCGGGTATCAAAAAATAAATAATCCGGGTATCAAAAAATAAATAATCCGGGTATCAAAAAATAAATAATCCGGGTATCAAAAATAAATAATCCGGGTATCAAAAAATAAATAATCCTGGTATCAAAAATTTAATTATCCGGTTATCAAAAAAAAAATCTGGATATCAAAAAATAAATAATCAATGTATCAAAAGCGTAAATAATCAAAGTATTAAAAAGTATATAATTCACTTATAACTGTAGATTTACTGATTTTAAATGTTAGATTTATTTGTTACAATATAACCTATAAGTTAACAATAAAAAGGGTAATATTATCGATAGGCATTTTTAGGTATATAATGTAGGTGTAATGGATACGCATGAATTTCTCTGAAATTGCATATATGCTATTCAATAAAGAAGTATTTCTTTGTATGTCACTTACACAAAAAAACATAGAAGGCCTACCTACCTATCACGCAAGCATGTCTCTATTAGCTAATGGTTAATTCTGCTCATCTATTTCTTTTCTTTTTGTCTAGTGTCTATATTGCATAATATTTTATGCAATACACTAATGGATATCTTACTTGTAATTACACCAATAATTATTTGCGAAAATATGATATCTTGCAGATTAATCGTATAATTACAGTTGCTAGCATATTAGATTATTTTATTCCACTAAAGAATTATTATCATAGCGGCATAAAATCTGCTGGTATTCCATAAAAAACGTAAAATATGCTAGTGTGGCATAAAATCTGCTAGTGTGGCATAAAATCTGCTTGTGCCATAAAATCTGCTAGTATTCCATATAAACGTAAAAATATGCTAGTGCGGCATAAAATATGCTAGTGCTGCATTAAATCTGCTAGTGCGGCATAAAATCTGCTAGTGCGGCATAAAATCTGCATGTGCCATAAAATCTGCTAGTATTCCATAAAAACGTAAATTCTGCTAGTGCGGCATAAAATATGCTAGTGCGGCATAAAATATGCTAGTGTGGCATGAAATGTTCTACGGGCATAAAATCTGCTAGGTGATCGAGACCTATAGTTAAGATCTCACCTCTAATGTGGCCGTCTCCTGTTCAGCTCTGTCAGAATCATTTTCCGTGAGAGCGAATGGTTATAAATCTGTGTGACTTACAAAGACATAAATTGGCGCGGTGTGTGCTTATAGAGTCGTTAGGGTGTCAACTTTGCTGGGGCTCAAGGGGCCTTTATGTCTTAATGAATTTCTCTTCCTAGGTAACTGTTCAAACATTCTACCATGTAAATATTGTCAGAAAACATTTAGGTCAGCTTGTGATTAATTATCATTTTGGATTAGGTGCGTAAGCAACCATGTTGGTATGGTATTTTTTAGGTATATAATGTTCAATTGAGTAGATTGGTTATATAAGCAATGATAGAAATCTCTATAAAGTGTGTATTTTGTTGAAATATAATGATAAAAACATGATGATTAATGTTTATATACTGTTTACTGAACAATAAATGGTATCAAATTGATTTAAATTATTCATACTTTTACAATATAAATGGAATGAATATAAATGAAATGCAATTAGCATTAGTGATACAGGTACATAAATATAAACTATTTTAAATTAGATGCCTAACTTATCAACGTTTTTCCGTTCATCAAAACTGTTCGCAATTACAGAATGGTATTCACATTCATACCATGATTGATGTGGTTGGTTTACAGTCTTATTTGGGAAGGTACTAATTTGTGCAGTCTAACCCTTTAATTACACTACACCAAAGAATGTGCAGGCTAGAAACACAACAATCTACCACATTCGTCATCATTCTTCCAGCATACCGGATAAAAATAAATGTACAGGTTACTGAACTACCTACCAACAGAGAGAAAGCTATAGCGGGGCCATGGAAGAATAAGTTAGACTCCCATAATTAACTCTCAAGGTAACTTGAAGTGGTTTTGTATTTATAAAATTAACAAATTAATTTAGTTTCATCATTAGGTTACACAATTTAAAAAAAAACATTTCTGTTAATTTGGCGCACATTTGTATCTCAATTTGGTTTTCTTTTCAATTCATCAGACTGACTAATGAAGGGAAAACACGTTTAAGTAACACATCAGTGTTTCCAATTTCAATTAGAATTTGAAACCTAACTGTTCCACTCATAGGCAGACTAGTATCAAAACATGTTTTCGTAGAAGTTCATTTCGAACTTGAACTTCTCACCTCTACTTCGCCGTGTTTTTGTTTTCTTAACGTAAGTGAAAGGAGAAGCTGAATATGAGTTAGTTAGCACTATGCCACATTATTAATATGCTGAATAATTATAACTGAATATACATATATAAAGATAACCGATGACACATAAAAAAGTTTCTTGAAAGAAACTTCGTATAGGCTTGTTGAATTACTTTTTTTCTATTCACTAAATAGATGTTAATAAAGTATTATCATTATTGTAATTAATACATTAGAGGAATGTGAACGTTATTGTCCCATTGTTGTACCATTATAAAGGATATTAGGTGAAAAATCTTTATTATTTGTTTATCGTCTAGAGTTTCTGAAAAATAAAGGATTTGTTTCAAAATAATTGGTTTTGGCTGAAATGTTATGAAGCCATTTTGAAATTTATTTTGCATTATATATAAAAATATGAAATATGAAATTGGCACGTGTGATATTTAATTTTGGTGAAATCTAATTAAATAAAATTATAAAACGATGAAGCTAATTGTTCTAGATTGCCAAAAAATGCTTTTAATGGATATCTGTTTCTATTGGATAATTTCTCCATTTAACAACAATTTGCAGTACATTTTTCTATTCTTTTTTTCAATAAGATTGTTGTTATAGATATAAAATCGAACTATAACATAAAATAATTAATTGATTAGTAAATATTAAAGAATTAATGAAGGATAATAGGATAATTAAAGAATTAATTGAAGAATCCCATTAAAAGATATTACACTAACGAAATATATTTATTAAAATCGATTAATTTATATTGTATTCTGTACTTTTATTCTAAATTATGCTTTTTAGGCCAATGTCACACCAGCGTTTTTTCACAGCGTTTTCAAAGCGTTTTTGACGCTGAAGAAATTATTATTAAACCCATTTCATACGTATCCATGTTACGCAATGCTTTAGGAGCGTTAAAAACGCTCCAAAAACGTTCTTGTGACATGGCTCCATAAGAATTTTGTTCTAGGTAGAAAGTCTGACTTTTAATTTCACTCATTGACTTTATTCTTTTCTCAGGAGTACCTCAGCCAAGCATAACCTGGTGGTCTGAAGGAGAGTTACTAGAGGCCAAGACTGAGGTCATGAGGTCAGGAGACGTTAAAAGTGACTTCAAGAAGGCGGAGGTCACTCGTTCATTCCAGAGTAGAAGTTTCACCTGCCGAGCTCACAACAACAATCAAACTATACCTTTGGTCCGGACTGTGTCGCTGGAAATGAACTGTAAGTATTCGAAAACAGTCGATACGAATTATCGGTCAGTTTCACATCTTCGGTCTCATAAAAAAACGATATAATAATTATTAAATTTAATGTAGTTTTTTCTTATATGACCGAAGATGTGAAACCGACTGATAATTCGTAACTTACCCTAGATTGTGTTTATAAATATCTTCAATTATGTTATTCTCCCTATTTAAATAAATATAGATGAATGAATTGACTGACCCATTTATTTATTGGTATATCACGTTATAAAAAGGATGTGCTACTTTCAATGTCAGCGCAAATAATTTTATCGTGACTACTTTAATAAATTATGTGTAATTTTAGTTACTTAACTAATATTGCAAGCATAATTTTTTGTTAGGTAGGTACAGCTGATTAACACTATAACTACCAAACATGTCAATTCAACTGCAGTTTACTTATAAATCACTTCTATCTCATAAATTATTACTGATAGATCCTAGATTTTTTAAATTTGTATTATAAATTGACAGTGTGTCCTTATAATAATTAAAAAAATCAAGTATCTACCAAATGTATATTTTATAAGATACAAATACGTTTCAGAAGTAAAATTGTATGCGTCATGCGATTTTTCTAATGATAAGCAGCTCATACGCGAACATCAAATGAGTTAATTATTTTTGTGTTATCATCAGAGTTTCTTTTATTCAGAGTTTCTTTATTTCTCGTATTCAAGAAGTAATGAGATATATAATAAACAACAAATGTGAATTCTTGTATATACCTTAATTACTATTCTCATTAACGTACGGAACTGGAAAAATGAAAAATATTTAAATGAGTGAAATTGTTTGAACCATGAAACAATGAAACAATTTATTCGTGATAAAAGTATAGTTCAGAAAATAGGATGAGTACACTTACTGTATTATTATACTCTTTTATACTAAGATATAACATTGAAATATTTCTTAAACTTTAGCTAGTTATGGTGGGGCCATAGGAGATTAAAGAGGGGCCCATCTCAAACTTCTACCAACCACTAAAATTTCCTATTTTGTATAGTCATTCATATAAGATGTTTTTCATTAAAACTATGTGACGGGCACTCGTAGAGCACATACCTTCGATGACGCTTTTAGATGGTCTTGACCTTTAACCTGTTCTCTCCCAAAATCTAATAAACTGGCTCTTGGATAATTTCCAATCGTCCCGCCAAATCTCAAGCAATAAAGATGAATATTATTTTAGTTATTGATTTATAAATAGCCTTGACCTTTGACCTTTGGTCTCTGGACATTGACCAATCGTTTCACAAAATTTCAGTCAATTTGTCAGAAAAATTTGTGATTTATTGAACTATATATGACCTTGACCTTGATCTTTGACCGGATCACTCCTAAAATGTTACCAGATGGTCGAAATTGGCCAATCGTTCCACCAAATTCCAAGCAATTTGGAGGAATTTTTTTTGAGTTATTCGAATGACAAGATATATAAAAAATATAACATTCCGCAATTTGTGAAGGTAATAATATTCAATTTAATTACGAATTCCTTGAAATAAAAGCTAATTTTCTCAATTTGGTTTAATTTTTAATTATTACATATTGATAATCGTGATCAAATAAAATATTAAATCCCATACGTTGATTTTATGATTAATTTCAAAATAATAGAGTTGTATAATATTTTATACTAGTGTATTTGCCCATAAAAAATAACAGGTCTCCAATAGTAATTCATCACCCGTTATTAACTTGTTTTAGTAAATTAAAATAAATTTTTTTTTCTGCATAAAATGATACTTATTTCTTAGATAAAAACATTTAAAAATTGAATAAAAACAGGGGAATTTAAATATTAAGTCAATATATTCCCGTGCGTATCATAGTTACATTCTTCATGTTTAATACCCGTAGTGTAAAAGCGGACACCAAATAAATAAACACACTAAGGAAATTATTAGTACAGACTATAGAAGATAATAATATTAATATCATTATATTTCACTAATTCGAAATACAGTTTAATATAAGATTCAAATTCTAATATATTCGAATATGAAATATTTCAAGTATACTAATTATTTAATCATTTTAATCAGGATAATGAATTTTTCTGCAATGTTATGCTTCGTATGATGAAATGAATTTTAATTCTTATTTTTCAACGACATGGTGAAAAATAGGCTGGTAATAATGAAGGGGATTTATTTTTAATTAACAGAAATGTGTAATGAATACAATGCATAAAAATATGCAACTTATAATTTTAATGCATATAAACATGCAATCAAATAATGCATGTACTATTGCATTAAAAAAATTCATGTAAATAGCATCTTACAATTTTTCCATTATTTAATAGTGAATATTAGCTGTAAAAATATATATCTTTTATTATACTTCAGGAGATATTGTTGCTATTATATTTTATGTATACTTATATTCATTATATTTATCAATAATAGTTGTTCATTACACTATTTCAATTATAATTATTTGGTAACTAATTTGCTAGAACAAAATTTATTTCTGTCTAGTTTTTTTTACTTTTTATAATACAATAGCGGTTTGATGGAATGTGTCACAGTTGGTTAAACGATCAAAGTAAACACCCTCGATCTGTAACCCGTTATATCAAAGTGACAATAGTATCTATATTATAAATAATAAATGTACACAATTTCATAACAATCGAATTATCGTAACTTACCCAATGCCTTTAAATGAACATTTCAGTATAGTCTAAGGCCCATACTATACTAGCAGTTTCACCGCTGCGTTTTCTCTGCCTTGTTTAAGCATCTTCAATTAATCACGGTTAAATGGATGGAAAGCAAATTTACATACTATATACCAGCGTTGCTACCGCCTTGGCAGTCGGCGTTGCTACGGCGCTAGGCGGTGGTACAGACTGCCCTAGCTAGCATACTTTGCAAAGCGGTGTGCCGTGTTCTCACCGCCTAGTATACTTTGAATTTTAAGAAGCGGTGACATGACAGTGACAACGTGGCGGTGAAACTGCTAGTATAGTATGGGCCTAACAGTTTAACATATTTTATATCAGTACATCATGAACGAATAGTGTTATTTTGATAATTCTATATAGAGCAACAGAGTCAAGTATTCCAAGATATAGTCTAATTATCAAAGAGATGCAATTATTTACACTCCTGAAAATAATTATAATTTTAGGTATAATAAACTATTTTATAATTTGTGCTATGGGCCTCCTTCACCTTTCATGGTGAAATACCTTTTTTTATTAAATACTACTTTTATGGTAAAATAAACATGCTACTTTATGTTGAGGTGGGACTATAACCATTTAATCTTCTTTGGCCCCACCATTATTTTTTTTTCTGGGAAATTGCCATTCATTATAAATTACGAATTATTTTATTCATATTATCTTAATCTGACTACGGAAGTATTATAATTAGTGTTAGTACTTACTTTACAAAGTGCATTCAGGTAATTAATTATTGTATAAATGATATCAGGTATTGTTACCTTCACAGAATGCGGGAAGGTAATATTACAGACGGCATTTATTTATTTATTTATCATCTTGTTATTCGCTTAACTGAAAAGTGTTCAACCAAATTGCCTGAAATTTGGTGAAACGGTTGGCCCATGTCCAGTGAACTGCTGGTAGAATTTTGGGAGCGACCCGGTCAAAAGTCAAGGTCATGGTAATTTATAACTCAAAAATTATTGAACCATATTGTATGAAATTTAGTGGGACGATTGGTCAATATACAGGAACCATTTTGTTGGATTTTGGGAGCGATCGTGTCAAAGGTCAAAGATCAAGGTCATGGCCATTTGTAACTCAATAACTCAAAAAGTATTCAACCAAATTGTCTGAAATTTGATGGGACGATTGGACAATGTCCAGGAACCATCTGGTAGAATTTATTGTAGCGATACGGTCAAAGGTCAAGGTCATTTATAACTCAATAACTCAAAAAGTATTGAACCATATTGCATGAAACTTGGTGGGACGATTGGTCACTCGAACAGATAGCGGCGGCGAAGGTATGCGCTCTACCGAGAGCACGTAATCTAGTTTAATATATCATAGTACTGTGTATATAAAACTAGAGCCTATAGCTATAGAAAACAATTCCACTCGCTGCCCGCTAGCTGTTTATCTTCCTACATTGAAATAATATTGAATATGATTTTGTTAGCCATTTCTATGCGGAATATATTTTATAATGAAAAATTTTACTGGTACATATTGGTATGAGTGTTTTAATAATCAAAAATATGAATACAATTAAGATAAACAAAAAACTTCATATTAGAAAAATAAATTTAGAATATCTAAGGTTTAATATTTTGCCATACTTCAATCTGAAGATTTTTCATTATTTCTTGCTATGATGTATATGAATGCATTCTAAATTTTATATTCCCTTTTTTTCGACAGTGAGGCCCCTGAGTGCAAAAGTCAATATACCATCAGATCCGTTGATAGCAGACAAATCTTATACTTTCACCTGTGAGAGCCATGGTTCCAAACCAACAGCCACGATGTCCTGGGTTCTGGGATCACAAGAAATAGATTCCGTGCGCTCCAGAGCGGTAGGTATCATGTTCCTTTTTTCCTATTATCTTTAATAATAAACATGGAAATATCATAAGCTTCGTGATAAACTATACTATTGATTTTGTATAGCTATTAAAGAAATCGTGTGCATCCATGGTAAGAAGAATACACTGCGAGAAAAATGCGAGTCAACCTGACTCATCGCTTGAGTCAAACCTGCAAAACTCCAATATTGGAGTCTGTTTTCTTGATTGACTCTACCTGAGTCATTCTGATTATGAATCAGGAGTCAATGTGATTCTTGTTTATGAGTAAAATATTAGGATGAGTCAAATTGACTCACATTTTCGAGCCGGTTTTATGAGAAAATGAAAACTCAAGTTTTGAGTCAATTTGACTCGCGTATTTTTCTCAGTGTATATTTCTTGGATATTTCATTATTCCAGGAATAATTCTTTCTTAAAGTTAAATTTCTACACGAATAAATAGATAGATTATATAATTTGATTGTCTGAAAAATAAACAATTCTTTCTGAAGAATCAACAGTTTTTCCTGATAGAATAAATATCGCAAAGCCTGCAGTGTTTGTAAGATATAACAATCAGAGCGCGCTTCCATCTATCGCAATAAATTTGAATCAAGGTAGAACGTGACCAGTAGCCTGTAAGGAGGAGTGGCTCTGCTTTAAATTGACTGTTCGACAGCAGCGTTAATGCCTTTGCCAATAGACTAAATTTCACCAGCTTTGTGCCTAGTTTTGAATGAAACCAACTGTCGTGAACGCTTTAAAGAGTTAAATATCTTTTTTTTTAATTTTGAAGGAGATCATTTATTTGCAAATTAAAACAGTTTTTAAGTTTCCACCGACACAAATATTATCATCATATCATTTTGAGGACCTAAAATAATAAAATCAGTAATTCTACGCCAGTTGAAGCCATCCAATGAGGAATAAATACTGACTATGGAACCTAATCTCACCGGCTTCTTACATTCAAAATACAAAGAATATAGAAAATTCTACATTATATTTATTATTTTTATTTATATTTCACACTTTTACAAAAAAATTCAATTAAAAACATAATACACAGTTACTAAAAAAAATTGTACAGTGTTAGTTCCTAAAAGAATTAAAATCTTATAGAACCTAAAAATTACCAAAATTAGGTACAATGCATAAATAATAATGTATTTATAGAGGACATGCACAATAAGACGATTAGTCAATATATCATAAATAACTGATTTTACCTAACTAATAAATAATAAAATAGTTATTAAAAAGCTTTTAAAGCAGTCTAGTTTAAACCTTATTTTTCTATTAACAAAACTTTTCATCCTATCTATACATGATTTCCCTGAGTTATAACATAATAACTTTCATTCTGTTTAGCTGCAAATATTAATTTCATCACGGTAGAAATAAAACATCAAGTGGCTTTAGATGGTAGAAATGTTTAATGAGTTCAATAAGTGGACTTCACAGCGCTTTTAATATTTGATGAAAATTAAAGGCGTATTATAAGATGAATAAGTCTTATTGTTTAATGAATAAGAGTATATGTTTCAGGACTGACATTCATTTTATAATAAAATAATTTAATCATATATCGATATATTTAAGTGCAACAGTAATTGATGATGCACTTTAGTTGAAAATGTTTATATTTATATGCTAACCATCATCAAATATAATGATATTTTCAATGCATAATAATAGTACTTATATAATTATATCTTGCCATAATAAAATGTACAGGTAAAGCTCGTACAACGCCTAGTACTTGTACCGGAAAAGTGTCCGCTATGCTATCAGCGTTCGTTATAACGTCACATTTATTTGTTTAGTTTGGGATTTAAACTTAGTAAATTTTCTTTAACAGCATTTCAAAGAAACACTAATGAAGGTAAACAATCTTGGATTATTATAAAAGGAAAATTGTAATGAAAATCTTATTATATGTAAATAACTTACTTATATAAATGTACAAAATAATACGGTAGGTATAACTGTAACTTTTCTAACTAATATAGAATAGTTACACCTCTTTTAATTTTCTCTTGAACTTTTCTAATCAAAGAAGATTTATAGGGAAAGGGTGACTAGATCAAAATACTTAAAAAGCTGAAAAAAATACATTAAAGTGTTGATTGTAGTTTTGAAAATTGTAATACCATTGAATATAATAAATGTTTGACTAGATACATGGTAGACGGATAAAAAATATGTTAAACAATATAATTTAAAGAGGTCGTTGTAGCGATCTGCAGTGTGGAAGAACGAACAATTGTTGTCCATTGTAAGATCGTTCGCTGTAAGAGCTTTACCTGTATTGCAATATATAGACGTATTACACAATATTTCGTTTGCAGTATATTTTTACTGTTGATCAGATTTTTCAATCAACTTATGACTATTTTCTTCAAATCTATGAAAGTGCATCTCTAAAGTGTTTTTAAAATTCTCTAAAGTGTTCACATGGTAATAAATTCAACAGACATCTGAATGATTATTATCCGAATAGATTTTTTTCGTTATTGAGATATGTTTTATTAAAAACGGCAATTTGATGACGTTCACTTTTTTTAAACAAAATTCCAGCGGATAATTCGTATCATGAAAGCAGAAAGAGTTCAAACACGTGTATATTTTCTCCACTATGTTCAAGTCGTAGGCGTATAAGCGTCACGATTTCAAGTTTTCGGTATTATTGTGGCAGTGACCAGAACATTTCACATGAAGTATTTTGCCGAGCCAACTGGGTAAAGTTATAATGCGAATAATTATATAATTACTGGGGCTACTATATATAGGTAATCGATATTAAGTATGAAAGAATAAGAATGGTGAACTTTTTCTACTTAGCTGTATTATTAAACCTGAAAAGTTCATTGTATAACAAATGAATGCTATTAAAATACAGTTGGTAAGTTCTTAATTATCGGCCGGTTTTACATCTTCGGATACGTTAGAAAAAACTGAATAATGATTTATTTGATACCTGCAGGAATCATGGATACCAATTAAAATAAAACCTAAGTAATATTTATTATACATTTTTTTCTAATGTGTCCGAAAATGTGAAACTGAACCATAATTAAGAACTTACACTAAAAATGATTATATATATAGTACAAAAAATATTTCCTCTGATTTTCAATGAAATATATTACCTTCTTATCTGAACGAGTTTGCGTTTTTCCATTTCACAGAAATCCAAAGAGGGAGTGACGACGGGCACGGTTTCTTTTCTGGTGCAAGACACAGACAATGGCAAGGTCCTGAAGTGTCAGGCCATGAATCCTAACATTCCTGGCAGTACGATATCGGACGCTGTAAAATTGAATGTTCACTGTGAGTGTTCCTCATGATTAATATTGCTCCATTATCTGCTAGGTGACTTCGAACATTACGGTTGCTATAAATCTTGCTGGTAGTTGTATAAATATTTCAGTTGTGGAATATGTTAGATATTGGAGAATTTTTTTAAATTGCACTGTTGTTTAGATATACACAGGTAGCAATGATTCTTGGGCCAATATTACCAATGTTGTCCCAATATTGCTATTGTTGTCCCAATATTGCCAATGTTGTCCCAATATTACTAATGTTGTCCCAATGTTGCCAATGTTGTCCCAATATGGCCAATGTTGACCCAATAATACCAATGTTATCCCAATATTGACAATATTGTCCAAATGTTACTAATGTTGTCCCAATGTTGACAATGTTGTCCCAATATGGCCAATGTTGTCCCAATATTACCAATGTTATCCCAATATTGACAATATTGTCCCAATGTTACCAATGTTGTCCCAATATTACCAATGTTGTCCCAATATTACCAATGTTGTCCCAATATTACCAATGTTGTCCCAATATTACCAATGTTGTCCCAATATTGCCAATGTTGTCCCAATATTACCAATGTTGTTCCAATATTACCAATGTTGTCCCAATATTGCCAATGTTGTCCCAATATTACCAATGTTGTCCCAATATTACCAATGTTGTCCCAATATTGCCAATGTTGTCCCAATATTACCAATGTTGTTCCAATATTACCAATGTTGTCCCAATATTGCCAATGTTGTCCCAATATTACCAATGTTGTCCCAATATTGCCAATGTTGTCCCAATATTACCAATGTTGTCCCAATATTGCTATTGTTGTCCCAATATTGCCAATGTTGTCCCAATATTACTAATGTTGTCCCAATGTTGCCAATGTTGTCCCAATATTACCAATGTTGTTCCAATATTACCAATGTTGTCCCAATATTGCCAATGTTGTCCCAATATTACCAATGTTGTTCCAATATTACCAATGTTGTCCCAATATTGCCAATGTTGTCCCAATATTACCAATGTTGTTCCAATATTACCAATGTTGTCCCAATATTGCCAATGTAGTCCCAATATTACCAATGTAGTCCCAATATTACCAATGTTGTCCCAATATTACCAATGTTGTCCCAATATTACCAATGTTGTTCCAATATTACCAATGTTGTCCCAACATTACCAATGTAGTCCCAATATTACCAATGTAGTCCCAATATTACCAATGTTGTCCCAACATTACCAATGTAGTCCCAATAATACCAATGTTGTCCCAATATTGCCAATGTTGTCCCAATATTGCCAATGTTGTCCCAATATTGCCAATGTTGTCCCAATATTGCCAATGTAGTCCCAATATTACCAATGTAGTCCCAATATTACCAATGTTGTCCCAATATTACCAATGTAGTCCCAATATTGGCCCAAGATACATTACTACCTGGGTCATTTGGGTTTGAAATTTGATGTATAATAATATATTGTTCGTGAATTAATATTATGATAATCATCAAAAAATTATTTAATTCGTAAATTAATTTATTACCTTCATATAACAAGGAGCAGATCAATTATAAAATCTAACTTTAACGTCTCAGTATAATTATTTCATATCCATGGTTCATTGAGTACAGGCAACGATGAATAGAATACTTTATTAATTAATAACTTATATAGACGCTGGTTATTACAGGGTGACTAAATCAATAGAGTATTCGTTCCAAGAACGAATATATAATTTATGAAACTTTATATATTAGCTGTGAAACTTTTGAATATTTAAATCATATTCAGTATGTTCTGTAAATTAAATAGTAATATTTAATTAAATAGAAATTAAATAGGTGATGCATTATTATACTTCACTGAAAAATTATAAATTATAAATTAATCTCAATAATGCTTTCTATTCAGTTATATTTTTATAATTAGTCGAATGATTTAATATAGTTTTAGTTTTTCTTTTTTTCGTATTTTTCCGATCAATTAATATTGCGTATCTATAATAGTTTAATTGGAGTTTCTATTATTTTTTTTTACGATCTTTTTAATAAATACTATTGCGTATCTATGATATTTAGTCAATAATGAATACTATCTTTCACTTGGCAGATCCCCCGAACGTTTCCTTAGAGCTCGGAAGATCGCTCGATCCTGACAAAATAAAGCAAGGTGATGATGTTTATTTCCAATGTAAAGTTGACGCAAATCCCAAACCCTACAAGATATCTTGGTTTAGAAATGTGAGTATTATCTAATTCATATCAAACTATTTTTAGCCCTACTGAGCTTGACGTGTGTTTTCTAAGCACATCCTTTTTGAATTACTTTATATCTTTAATGTCATTTTTGGTAAATTTATTTGCCTTTCTCGACTTTGTTCCTACATGAATACTAAATATATATTTGTTTTGAAAAGTTAAAAAGTATTGACGTATCGGAGTAAATCACATAAATTAAGAAATTAATTGTAATGTGGTGATGTGTGGCAACGTATGAATTGAAAAGAAAAGCAGCTTATTACCCGCTAAACACACATCAGTCCATAAGTTTTCGTGTAGAATGCACACACGCACGGTAAAAACACCCTCTCTTCCACCCAATCACAGCTCTGCTCTCTCAGTTGCCAATGTCTTATAGACCAACGTATTTATTTATCCTTATATTTTCAATATTTCTACTTGAAATTTGGTACACTTTAGTTTAGTATATATACTGACAACTTGTAAAAAATGCAATACCGTAGGTTTATAAATAAGACATGTGTTTCTTTAAGCACATAGTCAAGCATTCCGATACCTTCTGAACGTCAAACTTATTAGGGTTAAATGTTTTTTTATTGATATTCTTCGTATTAATAACAGAATAACTAACTACAAATACTTACTTTCTTTAGACTAACTAAACAGAGTTCCTTCATGGTTCTTTTGAACATTTATGCAAGTCTATTATCAGTACATTAAACAAACGGTAATCATTGATAATAACAGTTTTCCTTTGAAACTCAGAGCACACAAACAATGTTTTCATATAAATCACTCTGCAATAGTTCGGTAATTGATAGAGGAAAGTTAACTGGTCACGCGAGGCTTCATAACCATTTTCTTTGCTAACTGACTGATTGACTAAATACATGTACTCTAGGAACATTACAGCTATCCATTCTTTTTACTGAGAAAGCTGTATGTTGTGAATATAACTTAGTTGCTGTAAGTTTGAAGTAAACTGACCATTTTTCATATATAATTTTGTTTGGTATTTCATTTAATAAGAGTGAAATGTTTCGGTGATTCTTCCCGTTTTTACGACTACTTTTATGAATTTTTTAATAATTGTCCAAATTTACCAATTGATGGACATGATTTTTTTATACTTATAAATGGTACATATATTAACACTGCAATAACTAACTTCTTATAAGGTGCAGTAAACAAATGTTATTAGCAAATATCTGCTGATTAGCCAAAATTTATAATAAATAACTCTCAAACACTATTCAGATTTATAAAAAAGTAAATTAAAGTTAATTTCAACCATTACGAATACGTTCAATTCATTCATAATTTTAACAAGGAAGTAACACATCAAGTATAAACCTATGTATATAAACGAAGATAACACTGTTATATGAATTACTAATGTAGTATAACAGTTGAACTCCTCTATAATAAAATCTCCTGTATGTATAGTGAATGTAGTGTCCTGAGTAAGGAAGTAGCCTCTATAGTGAACAAAATTTTCTTTAGTCGGCCATGAATGGCCATTAGTTTTATAAAACTAATGGCCGTTTTATTGCAAACTAAAGAAAATTTGTTAACTATAGCGGGTAGTTAATTACTCAGGACACTACACTCACTATACAGGATTTCACTACTGATCAGTTTTACAATATATGTTTTTCCTTCTATAGGACGATGAGATCCTACCGAATGCCACCACTGGCGTCCTAGTCACCAGCGACAGTCTCGTGCTACAGAGCGTTAGTAGAGAGGGAGCTGGCGAATATACCTGTGCAGCCACTAATACGCAGGGGACACATAAGTCCAATGCTGTCAGTTTAAATATAATGTGTGAGTATGGTGTATTTAAATATATATTTGTTTCCATTTAAAATTATGAAGAAAATTTTTTTTCGCTATCGTTTTAAATTCAGATTCAGATTTATTAAATTACTAAAAGTTACACAATTACGCCACAAGGGTATGGTCATATTCCGCTAATCGGATTATCTTCGGGTTATATTCATCTCAAATTTCCCCCCACTCCCATCTAAATTCCCCCCCCCCCTATTCCCATCTCAAATTTCTCCCACTCCCATCTCTATTTTCCCCACTCCCATCTCTATTTCCCCCACTCCCATCTCTATTTCCCCCACTCCGATCTCAAATTTCCGCCACTCTCATCTATATTTCCCCCACTCCCATCTCTATTTCCCCCACTCCCATCTCAAATTTCCGCCACTCTCATCTCTATTTCCCCCACTCCCATCTCTATTTCCCCCACTCCCATCTCTATTTCCCCCACTCCCATCTCTATTTTCCCCACTCCCATCTCAAATTTCTCCCACTCCCATCTCAAATTTCCCCCACTCCCATCTCTATTTCCCCCACTCCCATCTCAAATATCCCCCACTCCCATCTCTATTTTCCCCACTCCCATCTCTATTTTCCCCACTCCCATCTCTATTTTCCCCACTCCCATCTCAAATTTCTCCCACTCCCATCTCAAATTTCCCCCACTCCCATCTCAAATTTCCCCCACTCCCATCTCAAATATTCCCCACGTCCATCTCTATTTTCCCCACTCCCATCTCTATTTTCCCCACTCCCATCTCTATTTCCCCCACTCCCATCTCTATTTCTCCCACTCCCATCTCTATTTTCCCCACTCCCATCTCAAATTTCCCCCACTCCCATCTCAAATTTCCCCCACTCCCATCTCAAATTTCTCCCACTCCCATCTCAAATTTCTCCCACTCCCATCTCAAATTTCCCCCACTCCCATCTCTATTTCCCCCACTCCCATCTCAAATATCCCCCACTCCCATCTCTATTTTCCCCACTCCCATCTCTATTTTCCCCACTCCCATCTCTATTTTCCCCACTCCCATCTCTATTTTCCCTACTCCCATCTCTATTTCCCCACTCCCATCTCAAATTTCTCCCACTCCCATCTCAAATTTCTCCCACTCCCATCTCTATTTCCCCCACTCCCATCTCTATTTCCCCCACTCCCATCTCAAATTTCTCCCACTCCCATCTTAAATTTCTCCCACTCCCATCTCTATTTCCCCCACTCCCATCTCAAATTTCCCCCACTCCCATCTCTATTTTCCCCACTCCCATCTCTATTTCCCCCCCTCCCATCTCTATTTTCCCCACTCCCATCTCAAATTTCCCCCACTCTCCAATCAGATCCTCCCGAATGCCTGATGGATGACCAGCTCACCACTCGGGCAATCAGCAAAGGTGAACGAGTGAACATCTCTTGCAGAGTGTCCAGTAACCCACTCAGGTGAGTACGCTTTAATTTAACTGTGCTATATCTTCTCAGTATATGTGCTCAGTATACCTGCTCAGGTATTTGTACTATGTATATACTCTTCTCGAACATGAAGCTAGAAACGAAGATATAGGGTAAAGTGACGAATTATCGGACAGTTTCACATTTTCGGTCATATTAGAAAAAATGATGTAATAATCATTATTTAATTTATATCTCAATTGGTATCCAAGATACCTGAAGGAATCATGGATACTAATCAAAATCGAAAGTAAATTGGTAAAAATTGAATTAAATTATTATTATAACATCATTTTTTCTTATATGAACGAAGATATGAAATTAACCGATAATTCATAACTTACCCTAGGCTGTCGATCGATGATAATACTTGGAGATAAAAAAGATTATTTATCTACAAAGATTAATGGAGTCGACGAAAATCCAATCGTGACTCATCATAAATTATGATGACTAATAATCTTTCGTAGGACATAGCATATAAAAAATACCATCACTATTTACACTTATCGTCAATAATTAAAAGATAATCTGCTGATTATATTTTTCCAACTGGTTTAATGTTCCTATGAACTCGTATGATTGATATATTATAATCGCTGATATTCATTATATAATCAGCTGCTGAAATTAAATATAAGGGGAAATATTACTTAAAAAGAACTCTTGTTACGAATAAAATTGGACAAATTATCTGGACTGTGAGTTAAGAATTAGCGCAGTGGATTGGCATTGCTAAGGCAGGCCTGCCGATAACAATCAAATCCAGTGCGAATATTTTTTAACTGGATGATCATTTATTAATAGCTTGAATATTGTCTTTAGGAAAAAAGTCTTAACTCTAATGAGTTCGACTCTTAGAATGTATGGGAAGGTTTCACTATGTGTTTAAAAACTCATGTCTTATTTATAAGCCTACGGTACTGTATTCTTTATAAGTTGTTAGTATATATACTAAACTAATGTGTACCAAATATCATGTAAAACTCTTGAACATATAAGAAGAAATAAATACATAGGTATATAAGACATTGCGCAACTGAGAGAGCAGAGCTGTGATTGGGTGGAGTGTGACCCAATCTCAGCTCGCGCATGTGTATGTACTCCATGAAAACGTCGACTGTAGTGTGCTTAACTGTACTTCTATGTTACTACACATCAGCACATTACTATTAATTTTCTAATTTACCTGATTTATGCCGATACGTAAATATTTTCAAACTACCAAATACAAAAATGTATTTGGTATTTATGTAGGAACAAGGTCAAGAAAGGCCGATAAATTTAAATTTTCAAACTCATTAGGGGTAACCCTAATGAGTTTTGTGGGCTCACCAGCCCACATTATAATTACTATAATTTAAACCGATTTAGAAGCTGTTTTTCATGATTTTACTTTTTCAAGTAATTACATACGATTAGACAAAAACGAAGGTAATAAATGATGAGATATTCTCATTCAGAGCATTTATTCAAGTATATTAGGAGTATATCGGAGTTTTCTCAAGTCATGAGATGCATTATGTGCTTGAACGAGCGTTTTTTAATGCAGCATTTTTTTCTTGCGTCCACAATTGTCCGTTTTTTTAACTCTTTTGATGTACATCTATAGTTTTAAACATATATACACACTTATAGACAACGTCAGAACCAAAGGCTGAGTGAACGTCTAATCAATCTTATTAATGATTAAAGTTAGAAGAAAGTTATGAAGAATATTGGGTAGCATTAAGTACTTGAATTAGCTGACATTTTAATTATCAGTAAAGGGATATGTGAATATTTTTAATAGGGTAACTTACGAATTATCGGTCAGTTCATTATTTTCGGTCATATAAGAAAAATTGGTTTAATAACAATCAATTTATTCGAATTTAAATTGGCATCCATGATATCTAAAGGTATCATGGATGCCAATAAAACGGTTATTATTATATCGTTTTTTCTAATACCGAAAATGTGGAAGTGACCAAAAACTCAAAGCGTACCCAACTAAATTAAATATTTTTTCTACGGACCATATTTTTAAATAAATAATTATTATATTGAAATTATTTAAGGTATTTTTGCAATTGGTCATATTGTCAAGAAAATGAAAATAACCTCATTGTGGAAATAGTATTTTGCGGTTTAATATGTCATTTATGAAGGTAACATATAACGCATTTACTTCGCCTATATGCTTAAATAAGACAAGATGATTAGACAAGATGATTATACACCTTTAACTGCACGAATCGACTCAGGAATGTAAAGCTGTCGCATGATATTTGAGGGCAGAAATGATTTCCAGATCATTAGTACATGAACAGGAATATATTAGAAAATTCACTGAAATAAACCCTATTTTTGAAGCTATAAAGTGAATGGCTGAGTTGATTTTTTTAGTTCTTCATTTTTTCCATCTTTATCTTGTTATATAAATCAATAAAAGATACTTTATTGCCAACTGTCAATATCATTTTAAAATATCATTTTATTTTAAATCAAGCAAAATAGTGTATTCAAATTTATCCGAGACAATACGAATTTATTTCTGTGATATTAAGGGAATATCCAAGGGATATATCTTTCTTGCTAGGAATGCCTTCAAAACAATTGTACAAATTTATTATTTACTCTTCAAAAACTCAAATACGTTTGAAGAAAATGGTCATTAATTCGCGTTCGTACATAATAACAAAAAGATTATTTTTGTGAGTATTATTAGTCTAGAATAATAAAGTAGGCAAGATGACTTTAAAAAAAAGATAATACTTAAGTAGTCAAATTTCTTTGCGAAATATTGTTACAATATTAGGGCTATGTTGTTTTTTATATTTGTATTAAAAAGGAGCGAAGATATCAAATATAATTCTTAACAATTTCATTTACGACTATTTTCAGTAACCAATTTTAGATGGTAGCATTATTGTCATCAAAGTGCGGATAAATGTATTATTTTACTTGAAACAATTTGCAGTTTGGCGTTGGTTATTAGTTGAACTCCAAGATATTTTAACTCAGAATTGACTTGCATTCTACCGATGTAATTTCTTTAGAATTATTGATAAAAAAAGTGCTGTACTATTTAGTCAATTATCTATTGATTTATAAATTCTTAATTTGGATAAAATCATTACAAAGTTTACAAATAATTATAATAAGACATGAGTACAAAAATGAATAGTTATAATTTAATTCAGAGAACATGTTTAAGTTTCCAATCAAATTTGATTTATGCCTTAATTGATGTTATTGCGAATATTAATTTGAATATATTTAAATTACAACTATAGAATAAAATAGAAAAAAATATATCAATATATTTTACAATCAGACGTATTCTATTCAAATTCTACAATATAATAATGGAACAAAGAAAGTAAATATCCACATAAAAAGGTATGTACAAAGAAATTTTAAATATTCTTTGTATTTAAAACTATTTCATCATCATTTAAAATGATGTGTTCTCAAAAAGAAAATACTATACCGTAAATAAATAAAATATTCCCCAGACGATGGCACGTAGGTGTTTCTCTATTATTACTGTAATTGCCGTGTTTCTCTATTATTACTGTAATTGCCGTGTTTCTCTATTATTACTGTACTGTAATTGCCGTGTTTCAATGATAAACATTAATACATATATAATTCTTCCTGAATACAATAATGTAAAAATGATTTAACTGAACTTTTCAGACTGAATATTTTACTTGCTTCCTCTCTAGAGATGTAGAATAACAAGAAGTGAAATAAAACAGTTTGTATTATAGTCTAGGGAGATTGCTAAGAATATTTAACTTACTCTAAGTAAATAAATATTTCAAACAAATTCTATGGAAAATACTAATAATATTTCATAAAATTATTAATAACTATGCATTATAATTATATTCTAGGGAAAATACTATCAATATTCAATATAATTATTAATAAATATACATTATAAATAAATTCTACTGAAAATACTTATAATATTTAACTTTAATAAATTAATAAATAAAAATTTCAATTAAAGTCTATGGAAAATACTAATATTATATTACTTAATTTGGGTAAATAAAGGTAACAATTAAATTCTACGAAAAATGCTAATAATAGTAAACTTACTTTATAGTAAACAGACATTTAAATTCTTTCTTCCGGAAAATATCACGACTATTTAACTGACTTTAAGTAAATAATCATATCAAATTATAATCTAGGGAAGAACTATTAATATTTAACTTACTTTTAGTAAATAAATATTTCAATTAAATTTCACGGAAAACACTAATAATAAAATACCAACTTTCAAATTAAAAGAAAATGAACGCATTTTAATAACCTAATTTAATTCTAGTTTGCTATGTTCAATCATAATATGAATAAAATGCAATCATATAAAATAATGTAACGACAAGAGAATAAGAATAATTTTCTCTTTAAAAGAGCGCATCATCTCCACTTTCTCATATTTCTGCATAAACAGAAATATTTTAAGTTTCTTTCTTTGTTTATGTAAACAATTAATATGAAATGAGTTGTAATGAAATGCTTCACTGTTTGCATTTTACATCAAACTGTAAACAATTATATTTCACCACAAGAAAAGTAAATTATAGTGAAACCAGCCAGGTAGCAATGCCTCTCGAGCCAATGTTGTCCCAATATTGCCAATTTTGTCACAATGTTTCCCAATATTGGCCCAAGAAACATTGCTACCTGGGAACTGAACTGTTTTTTTTTGCGGTTCTGATCAATACAAATGTAGGAAATATTGGTGTAAAATTTAGATGTCCAGGCCAACATAATATCTAGGTTGGCAGGGGTTACATTTTTGTCTTTCCTTTAGATTGAAGGGGCCGTGAAGGATTTAGGTTTTAGAGAAGAGTTTTCTTGTATTTTTTTATGAATTTAGAAGTAGGAGCAATACTGGTAGCTCCTAATATTTCACTCTGTAGTTTTAATGGTTATGATGTATCTGAATATTCTTTAGTTGATAAACACGTTCGTAACAGTTGATTTTAATGTAATCAGATATAGAAGTCTACTATATGTGACGCTTAGGAAAAAGAAAGTGGATAATAAATATCACTTATCTAAATATTAAAAGGTTTAACTTATTGTTTTCTACTTTTCCTTCAACTAATCATGAAAGAAAAACTTTGTTTCGAATATATAATTTTTTAAATTTTTTATATCATCCATATTATTTTTAATATATTTTAGTTATATAGAAACTACTGCGTCTTCATATTGATTACAATGCTAATGTTGTAGAATAGATATTATTATTATCCTTCTTTATCCATTACTTTCCATCATTTTACATTTAAATTGAAAATTTATATTCTTCTAGCTATCATTGAAAAAATAAACGATTGCTGTGATAAAATATTACTTTTTTGATGTTTTTGATTTGATGTATCAACCGACAGAACTTTATTTTCTCTTTACTCTTAATTTAGTTACTCTTAATCACTCTAACTAATAGTTGATGCCATGACAGGAACTTATGTAAATTAATGAAAATATATGAGCAAGCGAAAGTAAACAAACCTGTTGCTGTCTTGAAACAAGCTCACTGTTATGAAACGAATACCCATAATGAAAGTTACGGTGGGGCTGTGGAATATTATGTTGAAGATCTCTTTTTAATCTTCTAAAGTCCCATCTAACTTTTCTCACTGGGTAATATGTTCCTATGAATGAAAAAGTTTTGAAATTAAAAGAATTAGTTCTATGTTAACAATTTTCACTTCATTGTCGTACAGGGCGTCGTTCCACTGGAAGCTTAACAGTTCGGATCGAACGTACCACTCGACCGGAATACCAGACAACTCCAGGGATCAGCTGGTATCGCATTACGCATTCCAGGGAACTTCGGACAAGGATTTCGGACGGCTTCTCTGTTGGGCGAACAATTCGGTGGGAGTACAGAAAAGAGCCTGTGTCTTCAACATCATTCCAGCCGGTAAGACGCGTTATATTATAAACAACAAACAAATTGGAATTATAATCAATATCACTAATATAGTATTTTCGCTATTAAAGGGAGACTATTATAATAGGGTTGTGATAATATGCTTTCAAAATCATAGATCTCAAGAATATCATAGACCAAACGAAATACTATTTACTTCTGATTTAGAACGATTCAATGCGGTTTAAATCCCTTTCGGGATCAATGATTTTAGATGCATATTGTCACAACCCTAATTATAAGTTTATTTTCAGCAATTTTATTCATATTTAGTTCATCAGCAAATTATTAATATTAGAATAGGTCAGTTTACTATAAATCTAGGATTTGATTCATTTATACGAATATACTTAAATTAGCAATATTAACTTCTATTTAAAATGTATAGAAGGAAAGTATTAACCTTTTCATACAAAAAGAATATAATTTATATTTACAATATATGAATTATGAAAGAGAAAAAAAACATCTTTCTTATCCATATTATTTCATTGTGTAACCTTTCCTTCTCAAATAATTTCTATATTATACTAGCGAATTAAATAGAAAACTAAAATATATTTCATATTTGAATTCAATTGAATTGTGCAAACATTGCAATATTTAAGGAATAAATTGATGGTGAATCATAAATGTCTTCAAAGAATACCTTTTCGTTCATATAACTTCTAATTTGTTATTACATGTATGGAAATATTTTGCCCAACTTAACTGAAACAATGATAAAAGAAAAATAGTAAAATACTTCTATTATATTGGTAAATTAATAATACATATTCATTATTCGTTAATTTAATTGTATTTTCAGAATACCTTATTTTAAAAAGATACTCTGAGAAAATTGTATAAAACTATAATGGTATGATTCTTCTTAGTACCGGTGCAAATTCTATCATTTAACTGACGAAATAATAATCTTTAATTTTATTAATAAATGGTAAGTCGGTCAGCTACACATTTTCTGCCATATAAGAAAAGACGATACCACTCATTTGCAAAAGCAACGTCATTACTCCAGAAAAGATATTTTTCAGGAGAGGAAATTTAGTACATGCAATTTACGTTCATTTTATGGTATATCGTTAAAACATTTAGCCTCTCTAATTTTTAAGCCACAATGCTTAAACTTTTAACAAATAATCAGTATGTTAAGATTTGTTCCAAAGATATAATACTACAACAAGATACACTACTCTCAAGAATTTCTGTTTCAAAGAGCGCCCTCTGCATTTGAAAGCGGGTACTAAAGCAACAACAGAATTTGGTGTTGATCAAAACATTGAAAAGTTTTCAGTGTTCAGGCGAAGTTATAACAGGTGAAGGTCATGCTGGTTAAACAGAAAAATTATTCTGAAATCTAGGTATTCATTTTTTATAAATATTGAAAGCTATTTAATTTTTATACGCAAATAAATAAGTTTTAATTAACTCGTCTGATAGTGATATAGATCTACGGTACGTACTTACCGGCTAACTACCATACAGGTGACTACCTATTTTCCTTCCATGTTTTAATTGAACATCAAAGTTAACAAAGTAAATTTGGAATTAATTCAATAATCATATCAGCCACATATGACCTCAATAAATATTTAATTATTTATAACTAGCCAACTAGGTACTGAAAGAAGTGCAAAAACTCAAACTTTTTAATATTTTGATCAACATCAAATGTTGTTGCTTTAGTACCCGCTTTCAAATGCAGATGGCGCTTTTTGAAACAGAAACTCTTGAGAATAGTGTATCTTGTTGTAGTATTATATCTTTGTTTATACTGATAAGTCAAAAATACATGTTTTTGCGTTTATGACGTTCATTGCAATTGAACGATTTAATAATTAATACTTAATTTTCCTTTTATCTGCATCCATGTTACCTAGAGGCTTCATGGATACCGATTACAATTTAAGGAACATTTACTATATCTTTTTTTTCTTATATGACCGAAAATGTGAACCTGACCAAAGATTCATAACCAACCCTATTATGTATTTGACATCACCCCCTAATCATTACAAGTTAACCGTACCGCAATATACTCGCTGCTTGGATTCAAACTGTTATTTCCTAACCATTAACTTGGATTTCATATCATGCAACCATCACTCTTGACACAGGTGTCGAAAACGGACCTCCCACTCGACAAACAGCTTTTTCTGGCGGTTTGTACACCCACTACCAAATAGAGACAAAATTATTTGTTTGGCCTCCTTAGAACCTATAATGTTTAATCAAATTATTTCGAGTCAATGGCTGATTTTTTTGAGAATCCTGTAAAGAAGTCGAATCATTCACATGTCAGCATTGTATGTAGTGATTCCCCTAACCCTTGAATGAAGATCTCCTTTCCTAGTATTAATTGGTGAGCAACAGGTAATTAATGAGTCACTGAAAAAAATACGAGTCAAATTGACTCAAAATTTCAGTTTGTTCAAAAATCGATTCAAAAATGTGAGTCAATTTGACACATCCTAACATTTTACTCAAAAACTAGTCATATTGACTCCCAATTCATAGTCATATTGACTCAGGTAGAGTGAATAAAAGGACTCCACTATTGGAGTTTTGCCAGCCTTGACTCAAGCGATGACTTAGGTTGACTCGCATTTTTTTCTCAATGCTCTTATTAATTATTAAAATTATTAATTTATAGCTACCAATCAATTATTAGAGAAAGGTGATCGAGTTTCTACATGCATCGTGAAAACTGTATTACTATATTGTTCCTGTAAGTTTCAGTTCGAATTCAATTCTGTTTGATTTCAGACGAAAAAAATATTATCCAAAATTCCTTCATTAAGTTCTCCGAATCTTCCCCCCATTTATTTTTGTAACTTTCAATCCAGTAGGTGGATGACAATTGCTTTTATAAATTTCAGAATTCTATCAAAATACCATCTTACAATGATTTAACACAGAACATATTTATTTAACTATCACATAGATAATAATAGGTACTGATTATTGATAAAGAGGAGGATTACGGAAGAGCTGCTATCGCGACACTCTATTGTATTTCATTCTATTCACCGAGCAGTTAAACAGACGCTAGTGAGATTATGAGAATATTCGCGCGACTGATTATGACAGAATAAGACAAAGGATATCATCCTTTTCAGTTTCCTTTGTTCTATTTAAACAGAGAAAAAATTAACAAAATATTGTGTTCTCCGGATCAAATTTTACAGGGGAGCCTTCCAAAGTAGATAATTGTGAGGTCCTGAACAATACGGCAGAGAATATTGAAGTGGCTTGTGATGCTGGCTTCGACGGAGGACTTGAACAACATTTCATAGCTGAGGTGAGAAGAAACTAGTTTTAAATATGAAATATAAAACTTTACATTATAAAATAAAATATAAAACTGAAATTTATGAAATTAAAATAAAAAATTATAAATCTCTAGTTATTATGTATTGCGGAAACGTATCTGTTATAATATTGAAAATTTTCAAGGTAAAATATGACAAAATAGTCTGGAAAAAAAAATTCTACATATTAAGTATATGGTTACATTCCATTTTTTCTATTTTTTTTTTTTTCAACTTAATCTTACAATATAATTAATTTCCAGGTTATTTAAATTCGTCATATAATGTGTGTAAATTAAAAGTCTGAAATTCTGTTTCTGTATCTTAAGATAAAGTCAAATATCTCTTCATATATCAACCTTTTCCATCATCTGCCAACCCTAAATCTAATGTCAATCGTTCTTTAACGCTACCAACCAGTCAATTATTTATTATTGGTTTACATTTGAATTTTTGTTATTAATACAAGGAGACACTGTTTTGTTATATGAATAATAACAAATTTCCAGTATTTAGATATGATATTTTATGAGATTCAAATGTTTGAAAAGTAAAATCCAGTAAAATTAACGGGTTGGTGGTTCAAAATCCAAAATAAATTCAAAATATTGCTTTCGAACAGGTTTTTGATGAGTCCGGTAAACTGCATCTGAATTTGTCCTCTACCGAGCCTTCGTTTTCAATCCATTCTTTGGAGCCCGGTAAAACTTACACTATTCGAATATCCTCTTACAACAAGAAAGGTAGATCTTCACCTGTTACGGTCACGGCCCCAACTTTAAAAGTCGCTGAGAAAAGAATGGGTGAGTCTACGGAAAATCCGCTTGAAGGGAAAGCACCAATTAGAAACAACCGAAAGTTTCCCGTTTGGATATAAAAATATCATATTTTTTCTGCTGAATGTGCACATTGCCTTAGTTCTTCATTAATGGATGTATAGTTGTGGTCTGGCCAGAAGATGCTTCAAGAAAATAAAAACTGAGAGATTTGGGGCGTCGTTTCTTAGATCATTTGCACAATAAATTATTCATTCAGCACGCTGATTCTTGACTAAGGAACAAAAACAATTAGTTTTCACAATGCACATTTACAAGTTTCAATTGCACCACCTGCACCCACCTACCTACATTTCGAACTTTTTTCATTTATTTTTCTCTATTTTGTTCTGCAGTTTATATTTTCTATGCCATTACAGTTTTTGTCAATCGAGCATGTCATCGTTACTTATTATAACTTCTGAAGCATGTATTCCTTTTCTCGCAAGTCAGATCTATCGGAAGGGTAAGTTACGAATTATCGGTCAGTTTCACATCTTCGGTCACATAACAAAAAAAAACGATTTAATAATTATTATCATATTTTAATTGGTATACATGATGGATACAAATCAAAATTGAATATTAATCATTATATGGTTTGCTTCTTATATGACCGAAGATGTGAAACCGACCGATAATTCATAACTTACCTCATATTATCCTTGTTTATAGTCATTTTGTAGGTATGATTTGCCAGGTATTTTTGTCGATACCATATTATTAGTTTTCTATTTTGAATATGTGTTTATATTATGAAGGCTTTGATTGTTAGTTACTATTCGAAAATGGATTAGCAAGCGTTTTGATAGTTGATGGAAGTATTACCTAATTAATGGGGATTGTGATAGTATGTACTGCTGATGATTTCAATAGTAAGTAATAGACCAAAATTAATGTGGACGACATGAAACTGATATACATAAATAATTTAATTGATGTTATCAACTAAACTCTCCTATTTTCCTTTACAGGTGAAACGAAAGCGTTCATCTATTCGCCGCTGATAGTTATTTTCATCGGGATTCTCGGAGTGTTCTCTATTTTCATTGTACTGTTGGTAATAGTTACAAGATGGCGCAAGAACATGTCCTCCACTTCTTCGGCGCCTATTACTAGAATGCCTTCTCCAACTCCTGCCAATAAATCTGCTCAACCATCTCATAACCCTAATCA
This sequence comes from Caprella mutica, assembly GCA_947561585.1. Taxonomy (NCBI): domain Eukaryota; kingdom Metazoa; phylum Arthropoda; class Malacostraca; order Amphipoda; family Caprellidae; genus Caprella; species Caprella mutica. The sequence goes on from CANNZV010000755.1 coordinate 225,228, forward strand.
GAATAGCACCACAACAGCTAATCTATCTCTTAAGCCTTCAATTACTCTTGATGAGATATCACCTTCCAAAGATAGCATGATGAAGAAGTCACCAAGCGTAGGGGAGGATGAAAGTAAACCGAAGAAGAGGGTGATGCTGTTAGAAAATGGAAGACTGGAGAGAACAGGAGTGTCTCCGACTCCTATAAGCCAAAATCATGGTGAGGGCATTAAAAATACGTATACGTATTTAATATTACTGTGTAACTTAATTTAAAACAAATAAATATGATGACGCAAATTGTTTCTTTCAGCAGATAGTCAGTTGCGTGATAACAGATACAACCAGCCTCCTACAAATCAAAAGAGCTCATCACCACTCAACGATTACTATTCCAATCAAAATAAACCATCCTATCCGCCTTCGTATTCTCCTGATCTCATTAGTCTCTCACCTGGCTCTTCCGTTACTTCTTCCCCGATACCTGCTTTTCCTATATCAGGACCCCCACCTCCCCCCCATAGAAACTTCCCCAGAATAGCTCTTCCCCCAATGAACGCTCTATCCCCACTGCCGGAGGAGTACCCTCACCACCAGCATTCACACCATCTTTCGACGTTACCTCGCAATCATCGAGAGTTTGATGACCGCAATCACCTGCTTGACGATGACATGGATGGGAATCGGTTGATGGGAGGAGGTGGCTTTAGGGCCAGTGTCGGGGAGAGGTATCACTTGATGCAAGAAATTAAAGCCAATCCCAAGTACGTGGTG
>CANNZV010000755.1:226355-326929 GCA_947561585.1 Caprella mutica
AAAAATACTGAATGGTTTCATTGATTCGTTTCATGGTATTTGTTATAAAAGGAAAAGCTATTCTACAATGGGCAATCATGGAAATTATATAATAATGAGGTGATTATAGAAAATAATATATTATTAAGTTTTTCATATGACTTATCATTTTATCGGTAAAACTTGAATTGGATGAAATGTTGGAAAAAAATTTAATTATGCCGCATACCTAAAATATTTACAATTCTATTCCGTTAAATATTATATTTATTCTCTCATTTTTCCAAAATTATCATAAAATGAAAATAGTATAGCCTAACTATAAACGAATATAGTGAACTTTTCTCAATTAAAATGGAAAAGAGTCTATAAATATTATGCTCACAATATGGTTAAATTATAGGAACATCATGTAAAATAATAACCTGTTTAGTATTATTATCATCGGATGAACTGAATGAATCAATTTAATCAAACTATATGTACATATTTTTTGTATTTTTGATGAAATGTCTTCCTGTACATAAGAAAGATAATGGTAAGTGCTTTAGCCGTTAGTTATAATATCAGCGAGGCATATCTACAACTGTAAATAATACATATTATAAATCTGCTTCGGGCAAATAAGCTCATGATTAACGTCTAGATAGATTTTAAAAGCATTGGCAGTTTTATATCAACTTTATCCAATTGGAATTATTTTAGAAAAGTTATTGGTGAAAAATTTGCGCGTTGGAAATTTTGTATAATATTGAACGAATATTATTGATTGATGCTCTGGATAATAGATAAAGTATAAATAAAGTATAATATGCTGGAGAGTGTAAATGAACTGTATTATCTGGTTAAATGTATTATGCTCGGTGTAACTAATATGCATGTTAGGTGTAAAAATAAAAACATGATTGAAAGCTCTCATGCATTCTTACATTTTTTTATGATAACTTTTAATTGAAATTTATTTAATTTACCTTCATTTAAATATATATTTCTAGGACACATCTGGTTTTATGTTTCTAATTTAATTAAATTGACTAAATCCTTTTTGTATGGAAATATTGTGTAAATACGTAGGAAAACTAGACTTGTTTCTCCAATATGAAAACATTGAAATTGATGGCAAGTGATTGGCAGGAAATCCATAGTAGAGTCTTTTGAAACTAAAGGGAAAAATGGTAATATAAGAAAATGTCTGAACAATTACATTAAATAGTTTCGCATTAATTCATCAACGAAAACTGTAATTAAATTATAGTTTAATAACTGGATTTATTGTATTATAATGGCAGTACCTATCTGTATTGTTACTCAGAAATGGAAATGAGGTCTGGAACCTACTTGAACTAAAGGTAAAGTTAACGTTTGTCGTTTATACTGATTTTACTCATTCGTAGAGTAAATAATATTGAAAATGAGACTTTCTTATTTGTAAGAAATAAGGAATAAATTCGTGATTAAAAAAATGACGATTTTACACTTAAAGGAACTTTATATTACGATGTTTTGGTTCAGGTACAATTATAAATATTGTATTATTATATTTTTGACATCTGTAATTGTTTTTGTCTAATTAAAAACAATATAAAATTATATGTAGACAATCTTGTAGACTCAAAATATAATTTTGATTATTATTCACGGACACTCCGGACACTCTTAGTATCCGTAAAGTGGGCGTTAACAAACTCACCTTTAGAGATTTATGTTTGACTTATCATTACCTATACACGCACTTTCCTGTTACTTCGAGTGTCTGTAAGTGTTCGAATACTAAGAAATCCCCCTGGTTGTATTGTTATACTTTTCATTTTCTTTCAAAATAATGGTAATGATGTAGAACTTTTATGTTGAAATGTCAAAAGGAAAATTGTCAATTATCCGATGCGAATCTCTATAGATTATCACGGGTAGCAATGATTCTCGAGACAACGTTGTTCCAATATTGTTTCTATGTTGTCCCACTGTTGCCCAATATTGTCCCATTATTGGTCCAGTGTTGTCCCAAAATTGATCCAATGTTGTCCCAATATTGGCCCAATTTTGTTCCAATATTGGCCCAATGTTGTCCCAATATTGGCCCAATGTTGTCCCACTATTACCCAATGTTGTCCCAATGTTGTTCCAATATTGGCCTAATGTTGTTTCAATGTTGTCCCAATATTGTTCCAATATTGGCCCAATGTTATCCCAATCTTGTTCCAATACTGTCCCAAAATTGGCCCAATGTTGTTCCAATGTTGTCCCAATCTTATTCCAATGTTGTCTCAATATTGGCCCAATATTGTCTCAGTATTGTCCCAATATTGGCCCAATGTTGGCCCAATGTTGTCCCAATATTGTTCCAATATTGGCCCAATCTTGTTCCAATGCTGTCCCAATATTGGCCCAATGTTGTCCCCATCTTGTCCCAATCTTGTTCCAATGTTGTCCCAATATTGGCCCAGTGTTGTCCCAATATTGGCTCAATGTTGTCCCAATATTGGCCCAATATTAGCCCAATGTTGTTCTAATGTGGTCTCAATGATGTCCCAGTATTGTTCCAAGACACATCGCTACCTGGGATTATTTAAAAAGCGCATTAAGATATATTAATTTATTAGAATTGAATTCGTATCTGATAATTGGGACTTTGCCCTATCCTATAGAATTATGGTATATGCAAATGATTTTCACTGCAAGAGTTTATTCTAAAGTTAAGTTACAACTCAATTGCTGTGTATTTAATATGCAACAAAAAAGCTTTAAACATAAAAAAGATATATTTATAGAATAGTCAATATCTGTTTTTACTTGAAAGTATACTGACGTTTCGAATAATTGAATATGATATGTTGTCAATAAAATGTATAAAAAATACTATCATTTGATCTAAATCTATTATTATCCTTAAAAATCAGTTGTCTGAATTTTTATAATGGTTTTTATTTGTCATTTGATAAATTAATATTAACTAATAAATATACCTAAAAATAAAAAATATTCTTTGATTACCAATTTTCTTTAAAAATAAATGAAATAATTAATATATATATGATGACATAGCTTCATTCAGATATAAGTAAATTAGATTTAGCTCTTGAAAACGTAAATTTAAAGCACCATTTATTAAATAAATGTGTTGCTTTACAGTTCAGAGCAATAACGATAAAATGATAATTAGATTCTTGAACAAATTATTGTCAAATCCATTTAATGAACAAAATATTTTTCTAATTTTACATTATGTATATAAGGTCCATTTTATACATTTAATAGTTTGTTAATTTCTAAATAACACTCAGTAAGTAATAGATTGATATTTTTATTCGAAAAATTGGAGATACTGTATTATCCCAAGCAACCATGACACATTGTGCCAACATGGGCACTAGATGGTTAGATGGGCAAGAGATGGCAGACTGAAAAGTAGCCTAGAAATTACATGGGGATAATGTGGTTTTCCGTTCTCATGGAATGTTACCTTGGGAGAAGGTTGGTTCAATGTGGCGAATCCATCTCATTGAATTGTTATATTGGCCCAACCTGATTAATATATAGCGTATCAACATTATATGGCTGAAACTTGATTAACATATTGGTAACATCTTGGGCCAAGATGGTATCAACATCATGAAACCATCATGTTGGCCCATTTTGCAAGAGAAAACACACAGTAACATTACGATTTGTCAAGCTAGTGCCCACATGGGCCCCATTAACTTATGTTGCTTGGGTATATTCGTAAATAATTCCAATTTTTTAGAGTGCTTTATAATTCATATCTTATTCAGCGAGTTATTTAAATAAAATGATAATTTAAGATTTACAGATAACATTATGCTTCTTTGAATATTCAATTGTAATTCACAGTTGAATTTTTTAACGGAAAAGTCTTTCCTTACAACGAGAAAATAAAATAGTTTTCGTATGCACCACATTTAAGATTTTTTTATGTTTGAAGGAATTGGTGTAGAAATATGAATCCATAAAAATATTCTTGTAACATTTATTCAGAAATAAAATGGAACATAAATATATGTCAAGTAAAACTAAAGAGTCTTCGTGATTAATTTTCCCATAATTGATAATTTAACGATGTACAAAAAACTTTTAGTAATATATTAAGCTTTTATTATATTAAAAAAAAAATTGTAAGATTTATAAGTAATTGGAAGTAAGGAATTTTATGTTGTAAAATTGACTTAAATTAACTAATATTCTCACACAACAGAAAAATGTAAAACGAACAGATTTTTAATGCATTTGTAAATTTATTCAATGTAATCCCATTTAATAAAGTAAAAAATCATAGCACATCAGGTAACCAATTCAAATAAAATATAATAAATTATTATATATTATTTTCTTATATGACCGAAGATGTGAAACTGACCGATAATTCGTAACTTACCCTATTCATACTATAATATCGCTGTAGGCAATTAATTGATTATTGTATAAATTCTCAAAAATGATGTATAAAATAATATAATTTATTATACAATGACAGACACATTAAATATTCCACAGTCGCTATGCTTCTAATTAATTAGTAATTAATAAACTAATTGACATTCAGTGATTATTATTCAAGTGTTAATTAGTAATTAATTAATAAGTGTATTTCTTTATTCAATGGAAATTACTGAAGGCTATAAGGATATCAAATAGAAAATTGAGTTCATTTCAGATACCAGTTTATTATGAAGAGTTTTTTTAATTGAGAGTTCAACCATTTAGATTTCTTTAAAATAATTTTTGTATCAACTATTTATTGGTTAAAATAATCATAATTTTACATATAAAAACAATATCAGTACAATAATTAGTGATTAAATGAAGAAACTTATATCAAATATCTTTATTTTTAGGTTCAATAATAAAAAGAAACAAGTGAACAAACTGTTGACCAGAACATTATTTCATTAAAATAATTATGATTTTCCAAATAAAAACATTTTTATTGCAATAATGATTGCTTAAATGATTTAAGATCATTTTATTTATAGGTTAAGCAATGAAAAGAAACAAGTGAGCAAACTGTTGACCAACACATTACACCAATTGTAGCACTCTACTGAATTAGGTTTGGCTGGACCACATACAGACCCAACTACTAATCACTTGATTAATTTCCATTGCGATAGATTAGGAAGGTCTGCCTGCAGTGATTGATTTCGGGGGGATTTTCTTGACAAAGTTAATTAATCACTAATCAATTAATTAGATGAAATGGAACGGGTGGTGTATTGGCTAAATTAAAACTGTTTTTTTTACAGCATTAGATCGTGAAGGCCAAGTAAGTGATTAAATATACTTTTCTCAGATCATTAAAAGATATACCTATTTACCTGATATCTGGAACGATCATTATATGCTAGTTAAAATGTGAAAAGATCGTTTAATGTTTATCGGAATGAAATTACATAAGTTATATGTAATTAGTTACAGCCGATTTGATTTGTAATGAAACAGCTTTCTCTTGTAACCCATCTAGGGTAAGTTCTTAATTATCGGTCAGTTCTCCATTTTCGGACACGTGAGAAAAAACAATATAATAGTAATTTTTTTTATTGTTATCCATGATACCTGCAGGTATCATGGATAACAATAAAAAAAAAATAAATAATTATTATTATATTATTGTTTTTTCTTACGTGTCCGAAAATGGAGAACTGACCGATAATTAAGAACTTACCCTAATTATTAATAATTATAATATACAGTACTACTTTTCATAGATTAGTTCTACTGTTCCTTTTACTTTACAAACATTTGTATCTCCTAAATTTTTTTTTTGTCTCGCTATATTAACATTAAAAAATATCCTTCATCTACCGATAATAGTTTATGAGTAGGGTTGTGATAATATGCATTTAAAATCATATATCATCAGAATATCATAGACGAAACTGAATGAAATGGTATCGAATACTATATACCGCTGGTTTAGAACGATTCAATAGTCTTTAGTTCACTCCGTCTATAATATTTTCGGTATCTATGATTTTAAACGCATACTGTCACAACCCTATTTTTATTTATGTAACTGGTGGTGAAATTAATTTTGCTGACTTCAAACTGTATAAAACATTTTTCCCAGCCCTCAGAAATTTGTGAACTGATTATGTTGTCAGGAGCCAAAAAATGACAGCTCAAAACTTCAGTGCAAACACAATTATAACGAACAGCAACAAATACCAAACAATTTGCGTGATTGTGGAAGTTGCTCAGAGTAGATGTGGAAATACTTTAAGTGAATATAATAATTACTTCATTTATTTATATGAAATGTAATACGTTCTGAACATAACTCAAAATTAGGTGTTTCGTTTTATCAATATAAATATCAATTTTAGTATATTCATCTTCGTTAAATTAATTCAAATTAAAAAGTTCTTCAGGTTAATATACCATATTATATAACTTTATAAAAAAAAGAATACTAATTAAGAGATATTTTGAAGAAACTATATAAAATGAATTCAATGAAGTTTATTTACAATTTATAAGTAAATGGATGTCATTTTAAAAAATATTGTAAAATACGTCAGAATATAGAGTAGCAATGAAATATATTCTTACCCATAAAACAATGTTTTATGTGCATACTAATATTGTTACAATATAAACCCAATAGTTTTACAAAATGGTCCTAATATTGTACAATATTGCCCCAATAAAGTTACAACATTGCCCCAGTATTGTTACAATATTGCCCCAATATTGTTACAACATTGCTCCGATATTGTTACAATATTGCCCCAGTATTGTTACAACATTGCCCCAGTATTGTTACAATATTGCCCCAATATTGCTACACTATTGCCCCAATATTGTTACAACATTGCCCCAATATTGTTACAACATTGCACTAACATTACTAAACCTTTGCCAATAGTCTTTCAATATCGGGACAATGTTACCTTTACTATATTATATTACCTACATAGATATAATATTAATTACATATATTAATATACTCGTTACATACTGAATCTTCATTCTGAGAAAAATAAATGGAACGTGTTTTCATCATATTAATTACTGTGCTATTTACGCTATTCCAAGTCCATCAGTACAGACTCTAAGTCACCGCTTATTTTGGGTGTAGAAACTAATCCGTTAAGTCAGCATGTAATGGACTGCAAAACAAGTCATTAAATTTTCTGAGGCCAAAGAAGAATACCATGGCCAATTCACTTACAGTCTTTCAGGAAGCAATGTTTCTTGGTACACATTAGGACAACATTGGCAGTATTGGGACAACATTGGCAATATTGGGACAAGATTGGCAATATTGGCACTACATTAGCAATATTGGGTCAACATTGGCAATATTGGGACAACATGGCAATATTGGGACAATATTGGCAATATTGGGACAACATTGGCATTATTCGGACAACATTGGCAATATTAGGACAACATTGGCAATATTGGGACAACATGGCACATTGAGACGACATTGGCAATATTGGGGCAACATTAGCAATATTGGGTCAACATTGGCAATATTGGGACAACATTGGCAATATTGGGACAACATTGGCTATATTGGGACAACATTGGGAATATTGGGACAACATATTGGCAACCTTGGGAGATCATTGGCAATATTGAGACAACATTGGCAATATTGGGACAACATTGGCAATATTAGGACAACATTGGCAATATTGGGATAACATTGGCAATATTGGACAATATTAGCAATATTGGGACAACATTGGCAATATTGGGACAACATTATCAGTATTGGGAGAACATTGGCAATATTAGGACAACATTGGCAATATTGGGATAACATTGGCAATATTGGACAATATTAGCAATATTGGGACAACATTGGCAATATTGGGACAACATTGGCAATATTGGGACAATATGGTAATATTGGGACAACATTGGCAATATTGGGACAATATTGTCAATATTGGGTCAACATTGGCAATATTGGGATAACATTGGCAATATATATTGGGACAACATTGGCAATATTGGGACAACATGGCAATATTGGCAATATTGAGACAACATTGGCAATATTGGGACATTAGCAATATTGGGCAATATTGGCAATATTGGGCAATATTGGCAATATTGGGACAACATGGCAATATTGGGACAACATGGCAATATTGGGACAATATGGCAATATTGAGACAATATGGCAATATTGGGACAACATTGGCAATATTGGGACAATATGGCAATATTGGGACAACAATGGCAATATTGGGACAACATGGCAATATTGGAACAACATTGGCAATATTGGGACAACATTGGCAATATTGGGACAACATTGGCAATATTGGGACAACATTGGCAATATTGGGACAACATTGGCAATAATAGGATAACATTAGCAATATTGGGACAATATTTGCAATATTGGGACAGCATGGAAATATTGAGATAACATTGGCAATATTGGACAACATAGACAATATTGGGACAACATTGGCAATATTGGGACAATATTGACTATATTGGGACAATATGGCAATATTGGGACAAGATTGGCAATTTTGGGACAAGATTGGCAATATCGGGACAATATGGCATTATTGGGATAACATTGGCAATATTGGGACAACATTGGCAATATTGGGACAACATGGCAATTTTGGGACAACATTGGTAATATTGGGACAATATGGCAATATTGGGATAACATTGGAAATATTGGGACAACATTGGCAATATTGTGACAATATGACATTATTGGGATAACATTGGCAATATTGGGACAACATTGTCAATATTGGGACAACATTGGCAATATTGGGACAACATGGCAATTTTGAGACAACATTGGTAATATTGGGACAATATGGCAATATTGGGATAACATTGGCAATATTGGGACAACATTGGCAATATCGGGACAATATGGCATTATTGGGATAACATTGGCAATATTGGGACAACATGGCAATATTGGGACAACATTGGTAATATTGGGACAACATTGGCAATATTGGGACAATATTGGCAATATTGGGACAATATTGGCAATATTGGGACAATATTGGCAATATTGGGACAATATTTGCCCGAGAATCATCGCTCTCTGGGTTGCTGTCTGAACATTTGAACACAATTTGAAATGAAACAACTATTTTATATAAGTTTTAATTGCAGTATTTGGGATTGTTGAATATGCAAAGGTTATTCATATTTAGATAACCAAAAAGGTGTGATTATCCAAATAAAATGATCAATATGTTTGGCAACTGCATCTAACCATCAAATTGAATCTCAAACGAACCGGAATTGATCTCTATCTAATGATAAACAGATTTGAATTTTCCAATGAGTGAAATTGGGTATATAAAAATAACTTCAATTACGATGTATGTAGTATATACAGTCAAATATGCTGCTTGCAAATTTTGAGTAATACAAAACAAATTCCGTACAATCACATTCTTGGGGTTAAATATGAAATAACTATTAATTTACAATCTGTGATCAATACTAATTGAATATAAATAAATAAACTCTAAATTTACTTACAATTAGTAAGAGCATATCTTCCGTTTTTTAATGTTCATTATCTAAATAAAGATAACTATTTTTTTTTAATTATTTAATTAAGGTCTGCTTCTTCTGGCAGCGCCTTTAAAAAATATTAGTATCAATAAGTTATATAACTGCCAATTTTAAAATCTAATTTGAATAAAGTTCATTTCCTTCTCGCACCCAGCCAGAAATATTATTGCGGTGTTTTGGGTGATAAATAATGACATAAATTGTGGTAGGTAAGTAGCCTTATTTTTACTTTCAGGGTTTAGAGTGATTTTCCCTTCTCATTACACGTTGCGATGTAAGCGGTTTATTGCCCACAGGAAAATTAGGCTCAAATTAATGGAGCTTGAACTAAAACCTCTAAAATAGTAACTCGCGATTTACTAAATTTTGGCTGGTTTGTATGTTAGAGTTAATGAATGGTTATAGTATTCTAGATTGGTGAAGGAGGTAATTGTTCTAATGTTTAGCTACTTCTTTTTAAAATAATTCTTGTAATGGATTTAATTGTAACGTCCAGCACGATTATAAAATGAGACTTGATTAGGAATATTATTTGATTAGGAGCAATTAGGTTATCTCTGATATTGATGTATCATGCAACTTATTTTCATGTAGTCTCGTATGAAAATTTGAATTATATATAAGATAACGATAATTATATTATAACTAGTGTACTTGCCCGTTCAAAATAACGGGTCATTATCAATATCAATTTATTACCCGTTATTAGGCTACTTTCATTGAATTCAATTATAATTTAATTTTGTCCATAATTTAATATAGTTTATAGATAAAATACATTTAATAATTGAATAAAAACAGAGGAATTTAAATATCAAGTCAATATATTCTCGTGCGTATCATAGTTACATTCTTCATGTTTAATACCCGTCGTATAAAAGTGGACACCAAATAAATAAATAAACACACGAGGGAAATTATTAGTATTGATCTTTAGTGATTCAGAATTTTTTTCATGTTTCTCTATTGTATCTTTGATACAAATGTGCAAGTCATTAAGCTTTGAAAATTATAGTACAGTTATCAATAAAAATTATATCATCTCTTAAATTCAAGCCCCCGCTTAAAATGCTGATCATGATTAATATTTATTACGCTATCTTTTTCACAACCTTGTCAGTGGCTAATAGTTAGTTACTGCCACCAAGAAATGAAAAACATTTTTTGAATTATTATCTAAAGGGACCAGCCGAAGACCAGTTGAGCAAAATACCAAACAAGTTATTGTCATTTGCTTCTGATGTGCTGTCCAATGATGTTTCAGCGGGAGATACTTACGCCTTTTTAAAGAAAAATCCCAAAGAAACTTCATTCAAGTAACTATTAACTCATATGCTGAATTTAGAGATGTGGCAATCTGATTTTGGATACATTCCACCATCACCAGATATGTTTTGGACTTGGAGATTAGCTGGGATTGAATCATTCAACCAATCCTAGCATCGTCAACCAAGGGTTGCCTACTTTGAACATGGAGGTGTCATTAATTTGAAACCGAGTTTGAAATACACGCCAGTTTTAGTCGTCAGCTTTTAATTTAGAACATTTGACAGCAATAAGGAATAAATTCTATTACATAGGTTTTATCATCCTTAAAATAAAACACACGGAGATCATATTAAATTATATATAATTGCATAAAAAATTCATTTACAGATCAAACTAAACGGAATATCGAACACATTTATAAAGACCAAAGCAAATGTGGAAAATAATCAGTGGCACAGGTTATTTTTGAGTGTACTTCAATCGAGAGTTTTTTTGAGACTTGATAATAAAACCCCTTCAACATTCAGAATAAATCTGCGGAAAAGAGTATTCCACTAGTTTTTCCACACGTAAATTAGTGATGCCCGACTGCCTCTGATCGGCTCGATGGCTTTCTTCTCTATTAATTATTTGGTCAATGATTTATCTGTCATAAAAATGCGTTATTTGGAGCAGAATAATGTGTAGTTTAAAGCAAAGGAGGCTGCAATATTACTCAACCAGAATTACCAAGGTAATTCATTTAGCAAGTTCAACTGTAAATTGTTTTTCATATAAAAGATATTTAATTTTTCGTTTGATTTGCATTATCAGGTGAATAGGAGTTAAAAACACGAACAGATACTTTTATACGCACCAACGACCAAATAGAACGCCTGGGGATTTTAGTTGAAATAGAATGGCCTTCAGTATTGTGAGGACATTATAGATGCAAATGAATGTCACTATATAAGAAATTTATTCAGTGGGAATTCTCTTTACAAATTATCCATCTAATGGATGAAGGAGCGGATATAAGTGGATGTAACAAGAATAGATAACTAAACCGTTTCTAAAATAGTAACTGTAAAGAATGGCCCTCCGCCATGCATAAAATACATATTCATAGGAGGAGTACCCAATCGGCTACTACAAAAGAAAATGTCGAACAGTAGAGGACTTTAAGGAAACCTACGCTACATGAGAATAAATCATATTTCTATTAATTTAGCTGCAATCGGTGCTTATATTAATAAAGAAGGCTCATAATACGAATCAAGCATACTTACACGTGGGAGCTTGAATGTAAAGCATTTAACTCCTGCTTTTATTCCTGTTCCAACTGAGAGAAAGCATCACAGAACATTAAAATGTCAGTATTCATTGATTGCTAATGAAGCATCTTTAAAGGGTCTCAAACTGAAAACATTTTGGATGGACTAAAATGGATAAGTTTTACCAGAGGATTTATCATCGCAAGTGAATAAAATCACAGTCTATAAAGTTCTACCTGGATTAAAGAAAGGAAAAGGAGAGGGCTTATACTATTGTGCTGTTGACATCCCAGGACATGCTGTGGTTATTCCAGCTGTGTTTGCTGTTTACTATGTGCAAAAACACGATGCTAGTATATTCCGACATAAATAAATTGTTTTAACATAAAAAGGAACTGTCTTGTGCGATGAGCCACAAGAAGAAATTTGTGTACTACGAGCTGTGGATGGAATGTCAAAGAAACATATGGTGAAGAAGCTGACATACCGTTTCTTTAAGGCACAGAGTAATGTGTCTATCTCCACTTTTGAAACTTTAATTAACGATCCCATTAAGAGTCTTAGCAGTCATATGTTCCGCCTAGTCATGGATAATGCGTTTGAGACGTTAGCTTTGTTTATTTGTGTTGGTTGCTACCTATATACGTTCTTAGTATTTAAATGCCTGCTGAAAGTATACGAAGAGGACATAAGTGTTTCGATTTGGGGACGTATCAAAAACCTTATCTACAACCCTGACAAGAAAGCACAAAGGGAGCAAAGGCATCTGTTCGAGAAAATTTTCCTCTCAAGTTTCGAATAGAGATAAATTCGAACACTACTGAAAATGAAACCGAAAAGTAGACCTATGAAACATAGACCGAGAGAATTTTGATTAATATATTAACTAAATAAGATAAAAAATAGTCTAAAAAACTTATTTCATTCAATTTGAACTACATTTATTCCATTTAAATTATGTTATATGTTCGTAATTATATAAATGTGATTCTTCAATAAATTTATTGAATTATGTTACATATTATACTTCAACTAACCAAAATGATTCTCTTCCTACAATTTAATAAATAATATGAACTCATTCCATTAAAACTAATTGAAAGATGATAATTCGCAGCTGCATCGTGATTAATTTCGGGATAATTAATAGGATTTAGGGGATTATTTCCCTCACCTGGCGGGCAGAATCAGACCGAAAATAAGACGAGACGTTCTGCAGAAGTGAATTAATCTTCTAGAGATTCTTGAATAGAGATAATTCAATTTAAATGTGACTGCAGGAACAATACCTTATTATTCTAAGGAAATGAAAAATACCCATGATAATATTTTGAGAAATTGGAAATAGAAAGGATTGGAATAATAGAGTAATTTGTATGCAATTAACAAGTATATAAAAAATAAAAAATAATTCATATATTGTTGGTGGAGAACGGACTCCATCATCTGTATTAATATGTATCTTCCATTGTTCTTATATATATATATGAATCAATTAATGTATACTTTAAAACAATATTATTATAGTTGCAGTTATAACTATAGTACCCATCCAGTCAAATTTTCAATTCTATTTAATAGAAATTTAAATCAATCAGAAAGCAACTTAAAAAATGAATAATAACTTATTATTCTTTACTCATTCACGATGAAGATAAAATGAAACATAAGTACATGTTTTATGGTATTTTTTTAAAGTAAACGTAACTAAGTTGTTTTATGTTTTTCTCCTAACAAAGAGCTTTTAAGTTTTAGTATATAACATGCGTTAGGCCCAGCACTTCAATTTAGTGTTGGTAATAAACTTCTGGTCTGCAAAAGCAGCTTCAAACACTGGCAAACGCGTGACATTATTTCACATACACTAAAAATGGTGTAAGAATAACGTTTCAGTTATATGAAAGTGAAATATTCTTCTCGTTTTTAACGGAAAAATATCATCTTTTAAATAAAATATAACCTATTTAGAAACTGAATTAATTTAATATTTAACCCTTAAATACTGACTGAGGAATTCAAGCTCAACAAACCGAATTCATTCAATATAATAACACTATTTCCATCAATCTTGGGTAAATAAAATTTTGCCCAGTACATTAATATGATAAAAGCTATAATTCGAGCTATAATTCGAGCCGCTGGTTTCCTAGATATCATTGTGCAAAGAATCCTCTCAAATTTTGTCAGTCCAATTAGGGTAAATGAAAGTAGGAAAATTGAAATACAATTGGTAGTTTGATAATTTAAATATTTTAAGTGTCTGATTTTATTACAGGTAATGATAGTTTATATCATTACTAGTGTACTCGCCCGTTAAGAATAACGTGTTCTGAATAGTATCAATATTTGTAACTAGAGTACTTCCCCGTAAAGAATAACGTGTTCTCAATAGTATCAATATTTGTAACTAGTGTACTAGCCTGTTAAGAATAACGTGTTCTCAATAGTATCAATATTTGTAACTAGTGTACTAGCCTGTTAAGAATAACGTGTTCTCAATAGTATCAATATTTGTAACTAGTGTACTAGCCTGTTAAGAATAACGTGTTCTCAATAGTATCAATATTTGTACTAGTGTACTACCCTGTTAAGAATAACGTGTTCTCAATAGTATCAATATTTGTACTAGTGTACTACCCTGTTAAGAATAACGTGTTCTCAATAGTATCAATAATTAATGTAATTTAACTATATCTACATCTCATTCATGGTCCGTGACCTCATATTTATCTAAAGTTATTAATTGATAATGACGATAATATTATAGCATAGAGTATATAAATCTAAAGACAGAAATTGCCAAGAGTTCATTGAAAATAACACTGCACATTTTAATTCATTTCTAATTTACTTAATTATCTTACATATTGGAATAAATATTGATTTTACCTCACAAGAGATCCGACAAAAATATATAAAAATTGTTACTTAATTTATATTTTATTGATAATACTAAGTGAAGAAAATATCAATTATTATATCGATTATACTTTTTTATGTGGCCGGAAATGTGAAACCGACCAAAGTATAATTCGTAATTTATTCCACAATTATGATAAATTTTTAGATTTAAAAGTTACAGAGTTAGGGTAAGTTCTTAATTATCGGACAGTACTACATTTTCGGACATATATAAGAAAAATCGATGTAAAAATCACCATTATTATACAGTGCTATCTAGTACTTCTGCAAACCCGTGTTTGTGATATATTATTTTTAAGTTGAATGGTAAGGTAATTATTAGTAGTTGATATATAGAAACTTGTGCATTTTTTTTTGTGAGAGGTTTTTCGTTATTTGTGATTCAGTAGAATTTTTTAAATGCATATGGAGTTTAATTATATGAAGACAAATTATGAATATGAATGAAATTGTATAATGAATATGAATGAAATTGTATTATGAATTATGAAATTATATGAAGATAAATATATGAATATATATTGCATGAATTGAAGAACATTAAATATTCTAATTAAAGCTTACAGATTAGTAATTCCTTCTCTTGGAATATTTAGATGACGTAGCGTTTCGATGATACATTTCAATATTTTCCATTCAGAAATCTCCTTTATAAATAGTTATGTAAGTTATTTCATTACATACATATCATTAGCCCTAAACTTCTTGCTATTTTCAACTTGCACTATCAAAAATCTGACAAAATATCTCTGATCTCGAGTTGACAATTCAGCCAATTATATGAAGTCTTTAAAACTTCTAAGAAACTCTTCACAAGTTGTAGCTATCAGGTATTTCTCCTTTTGATCCTGATTTAGATCACTCACGATCATGATCTGATATTACTTCACTAAACTAACTTTTATGAACTCGCTACGAAGACGAATTCTTTGATGAAATGATTCCTTTCTGCGTCCTCACGAAACAACTGAAACTTCTGAACTAACGATAAAAAATATTTTCTTTGAATCCATCTAATTGCGAATCAATATGAAAGTCGGGGAAATTGAATTCAAGGAAATATTAAATAGTTCTCAAATATCAAAGACCATGAAAATTTCCCCAGTCATTCCTCGAAGAATTTTATGGAAAATTTAAAGTTATATATGAGTTGAAAACTTTTTTTTCTGTTTAATTTGATTCTGATTATACACATTTATATGAGATTATAGTGTATACCCAATTTGTTGATTTGGGTATAAATTTAAAATATTAAAATACAAACATTGTATTTCACTATTTGAATAATTAAAAAATGTATTTACTCTATTTCATTAATTATAATTATAAGCGTGTTAATTACTGATTATCAAATAAATACTATACATTGTATTATATAGCGAATAACTTCTTTCTTTAAATATTTACTACAGTCACTTGTTTGTTCAACTGGTACCTACTGAACGAGGTGGATTTGTAAATTTTTTTCTACCAAACTAACGTACTAAGAAACTTAAGTTAGACAATTTAGATAGGAATCTTGAAGGTACTGCAATAGCTTTGCAGTTTATATCTCCAGCGAATTATGAGTGACCATTTTCTGCCTCTTTGGATAAAATTCATCGGAAAATCTATATCCCCATAAGGCTAGAAGAATTGCATAGAGGAAACCTCTTTGTAACTCTTTGAAGAACTTCTACGGGTTTCATGTGAAAGAAAAGGGAAACTAACTAAGAATTATTTGGATTCCTTATTATAATAAACGATAATGCGTCTTTAATAATATTATATCTCATATTTACTTAGATGGCGAAACACAGTAGGTAAATAATGATGGTATTTTTATTACGAATAATAAACTATTGATGTTGTGAATTATTATAAAATAATATTGGAATAACATCGTGTTTTATATCTTGCAAAGTATTAATTAATACTAAATACGTTTTAGATAATGAATACTCTATGAATTGAATCAAAATGTTTAATGAAAATGTGAGAAATATAAAAACAGTTCATGAATTTAACAAAATATTACAATGATGGTCATTGGTAAATATTATTTAAATAATACAAAATTGGTAAATTTTATTTATTTAAAATTTTTCTCGAATAAAAAAAATTGGTACCTATAATTGACCTAAATTTTCATTTCTAAATCTGCAATAATTTAAAAATTCTGAACAAGTTATTCAGGCTCATATTTGTCAAAATCGTTAAAATAAATAATTGAAACTACCAGTACGTTATTTCCTACATTTGTCATGTACATGAAATGTATTGTATATGTACACTTACATTTATGAATGTCCATGTACATTTTTCATGTACATGCATAAATATACAATCTAAATATACTGACAGTTTGGTAGAACGTGCCACAGTGGGTGTTGACTTCAATCTATTTAACACTTAATAAAGGAACAGTTTTAACGAATGAATAGTTTTGCGAAAATTTAGAACTGTACCGAAATAGACAACTGATCAAACTGATAACTTCAATTTCCCACCATGCAATGGTAAAACCATTACAACATCATATAATTTCAGTACTGAGTTCACATGTGGATAAAACTAACACAGATAAGATACAAAGGAAGAAACATTAGTGGCTTTCCGATGTTCTTCAGCCACTTTCTGCTCTTTTACAATGGAAATAATTCATCGAGTTTATATTGCAGGAATTTGCATATAGATGGAACTCTCACGGAATTACTATTTCAAGCATAATTCGCATTTCTACAATTTAACATCTTCTCTTTAATTCAAAGCTAACGAAAGCTTTGTGGAGAACAATTTAAAATTATTCTTTGAAACTGCATTAACATCGTTGCTCACATGTGCTTTTGACATTTTAAGCAAGCATCATGTTGCAGGATAACATTCATTCCTATTACTTGGAAAATAGTCATACTACTTTTATTAGAGGTATAACTAGTAATTCATATCTAGTGATATTTTTCCCCTGAATCACTATTGCCTGTTAAATATATTAAATAGTTATTGCTGATATATAACAAACTAGATTATGTGCACTCGGTAATGCGCATACCTTTGCCGCCGCTTTGACCCGTTCTCTCCCAAAATCTAATAAACGGGTAACTGAATGATGATAAATCGTCCCACCAAGTTTCATGCAATATGGTTCAATACTTTTTGAGTTGTGAATGACCATGACCTTGACCTTTGATCGGGCGCTACCAAAATTCTACCAGCAGTTTACTGGACATGGACCAATCGTTTCACCAAATTTCAGGCAATTTGATTGAACACTTTTTCAGTTATGCGAATAACAAGATGATAAATAAATAAATAATTGCTTTGTAAAATATGACCTTCCCGCATTCTGCGAAGGTAACTATATATAATAATCTGCTTCACTATACTACAGTAGAATTCCTCTATAGTGAACTCCTCGATAGTGGACTCCTCTGTAGTTGACTCCTCTATAGTGGACTCCTCCATAGTGGACTCCTCTATAGTGAACTCCTCAATAGAGGCCTCCTCTATAGTGAACTCCTCAATAGAGGATTCCTCTATAGTGAACTCCTCTATAGTGAATATAGAGTCCAGTGTGTGAGAACTACTTCGTATAGTGAACAAATTTTCTTTAGTCTGCCATGAATGGGCATTAGTTTTCTAAGCCTAATTTCCATTCATGGCAGACTAAAAAAAATTTGTTCACTATACGGGTAAGCTCTCTCACTCATTACTCTACATTCACTATAGAGGAGTCTACTAGGAATATGTTCTACTGCACATCTAAAATAGTCTGTAAACAAACAGTATTTGCTTTTAGAATCTATTTCAATTTTGTAAACACATCTCATATCCACACTTTAACTCAGTCGGTAATATGATAATCCGTAGACTTTTAGAAGTGTAGATTATGGTGAAGTTTGGTCGTATTTTATCTTTAAATGTCATGTGGCAGACAATGCAATCAGGATAGGTGGTTTTCGAGTCCTGCAAATGAAGATATTTTAACAGGTTTTTCAATTATAGTAAATTTCGATATGATTCTCGATGTGGCATTAACTTTGCAAATTGTGGAAGGTATTATTTTAGATGGCATTTGTTTTTCCATTTATCATCTTGTTTTTCGCATAACTCATAAAAGTATTCAATCAAATTGTCTGGAATTTGTTGGGACGATTGGTCATTATATAGGAAATATTTGATTAGATTTTGGGAGTGATTAGGTTAAGGGTCAAGGTCAAGGTCATTTATTACTTAATAACGCAAAAAGTGTTCTACCAAATTATCTGAAACTTGGTAAGACGATTGGTCATTATCCAAGAACCAGTTAACTAGATTTTGGGAGTACACGGGAAAAAGGTCAAGGTCATTTATAACTCAATGCAAATTATTGGATGTTCAAGGTCATATATAAGCGACAGATGAAAATCCTGATTAAGATCAATGATAATCATATCGAAATTTATTATAATTAAAAAAATACTTTCTATTTTCGTTGTATCTTATTTAATTATAATTTCTGACTTAATATATACTTCCCTTTCAGTGATGTCTTAGTGTTAACATTGAATTCTTTATCAATAGTTTTGGGACACCAATATACAAAATTATCTCTGATATAATAGATCGAGAGTCACGTCCGTACTCTAGTATATTCCGAACGAGATTTTTTTTCAAAACTATAAAACTATAGTTGTTTATCAATAAATAGGTCAAGTCCTTTGATAAAGAGACTCACTGAAATAAATAAATAAATAAATAAATATCAATTTTCACAATAAAATTCAATTATTCGAAATGCAATCATATACATATATTTCAATCTCAAAAGACCATATTCCTGTATATAATTTTCATATATTTTTGGGACAAATGATTGTAACATTTAAACATCTTCATTGAACTGAAAGTTTAAAAACATATTTGAGAATATTACGTACAATAATAGAAACAATGAACGAAGAACATTATAAATTGGCATATATACCGTAAGTATAGAGTTATTTTAAATAGAGCCAAGAAATATAGTTAGTGTAGGACATCAACCTTGCATCATGATGCTAATTCATGAAGTAAACTCAATTGACTGCTCCATTGAGTTGTACGGAAACATGTACAGCAAGCCAAACAAAATCAAGTTAGGAATTACACTCTCATTCATACTTCTTCATGCGGGAGACGTCACAACTCATACTAATTCAGGTAATGATATCATGCTTCGAAATAGAGGTCACATTTCAGGCTATTGAGCGTAGGGCGACTGTAATAACTTCAAAATAGAGATGCGAACTGGAAAAAAGTTTTTGATATCAGAAGAATTCAATTAAGAATCAAATTAACTTAAAAGAATATCAAGCGGGATGAAACTTCTTATCTATGTAGTAATAAATTATTGTTTCAATTTAATATATATCTTCCAATTATTAAGGATTCACTAAATTTTCGAAGTGTTTAACCGTGTTAAACAAGTGTTTCATATAACTTTTAAAAGAAGTTTAGACCATTGTAACATATTGATGAAATCTCCATCTGTTGTTTTTGTTTAGGAAGACATGAAAGTGCTTACACAGCTTTCTGTTTCTCTGTTTTGCTTGCATGTTCCACAACTTTCCTAATAACAAAGGAAACCGTTCCGGGAAAACTCCAGAGTCGCATTATAGAACCATTTGAATTTATGAAAGCTTCCGAAAGGCATTTTGTTCTAAACATTGGTACGTGGAATGTCTTCATACCTGAGTGAGAAGTGCACTATTGTGGTATTTAATTTGGTGTTTGTTCAAATAATTTCGGTGATATTGTAGCAATTGGTTATAATAGAGGCCATGTTTCCTTAATATTGTAATAACTATAATTAACTTACCAACGTAATAATGATATATTGTTTGTTTTACTAGACTTCATTGCGCAATTGTGAATAAAAGAATTGTTAATACATCAATTTTCAATATACATATAATTTATTTTATACACTGCAAACAGGTATTAAAAACACTGTCAAGATATTTCTCAAATTCTCCTCTCCCATCCTATGTTTTAATCAATTTTTCTAATATTTTTTCGATACTTTCACCTTGTGAGTTCATTTCTTCGTTATAAGATTAATGTCAAATTACATCCACAATGCAATTGTCTGAGCGAAATGAATGTCGTCCCAGGAGGAAAAATATTGCCTGTCTCACTCAAGATGGAGCTGTGTGTTGTGTTCGAGTGAGAAAAGATTCATGAAATTCAATTGAGGAAAGAAATAACTCGAAGATCCAATATCAGTAGGTACTTCTCATCTATACTAATAATTTCCTTAGTGTGTTTATTTATTTGGTGTCCGCTTTTACACGACGGGTATTGAACCTGAAGAATGTAACTATGAAATTCCCCTGTTTTCATTCAATTTTTAAATGTATTTTTTCTTTAAAATAAATTAGACTATGCAGAAAATTTAATTTTAATTGAATTCATTAAAAGTAACGTAATAACTGGAAATTAATTGGTAATGATGATAACCCGTTATTTTTAACGGGAAAGTACACTAGTACATACAATATTTCATCAGCGTTGTTCAGGTGGAAAGTATTTTACTGCAACTCTTATTATATTTGTAGTGACCTAACAGAAAATTATAATTTAAGACTGTGTCTGAGTTTAAAGAATTTATAAACCAATATTTTACTTATGAATAACAAGTTACAATATATAACAATATATAATTATGTATCATATAAATATATCGAATACTTTCAAGTAACAATAACATTTAATAATGAAAAGAGTTAGCTTCAGATCTTCAAGAATTTAAAAAATATTTTATATATGAAGCGACAATCTAAAACAATATATATATTTCTCAAACGCATTCAAGTAACAATAACATAAACTCATTCAATAATGAAAGTCGGGATGTAGCTATATTTAACGTGTGAACTAATATGCTATTTTCATTTCTCCAAGTAAATATAGAAGGAACAAACGACTGCAAGTTAGGCAGTAGAAGTTCTCTGCGAGATAGTGCAGGGAGAGAGTCCGAGAACTCGTTGAAGTTTTTACTAAGGTTTAAAGAAACCTTGCACATTCAAATGCTTATTTGAACTTCTTCTCTCTGTGAAATATGAGCTAGGCTCTCAAAGTGTAGAACATGATAACAAATGAAAAATGTTAAGGTGAAAATAGGTACTTCGGTGTATGGTAAATAAATAGAGAAGTATGCTAAGTTTCGAATTCAGTAATGGTGAACTTGATCGATTCTTCAGAAACGATGTAAACAAATGACGTAACACAGAGTACTCTCAAATATTATAAGCATTATTAGGTAAACACTATAAGTGAATAGAGTGTAAAACGAAAAAAAAAACAATTTTAATTAAGTTAATTTCCATGAAAACGCACATTTAACTGAATAATAGCACAATTTTTATTTAAAAACAAATGGAAAATATTTTGTGTGACGTCACTCATAATATTTAGAGATGTTAAAATACTGTACCTGGTATGCCTCTCTATTTATTTAATATGCTTGGGAGTATCAGAAATTAGGAAGAGAAAATTAATTGAATATTTTTCCTTAACTGTTTTTAAATTATAAAATCACACAAAGGCATTCTCGCCTTTTTTGTATAATGAACTAGTTCCTATTGATATAAGAAAGACAACTAACTAGTGTTTGGTATATTTTACGATATTTCCATTATGGAATTTTAAATTATTGTTCATCTTATTAAATTATCCATTTCCCATTTTTTTATTCTTCCAAATTTATATTTTCTTTACATCTTTTTCTCTACTTATCTTCTAAGTTTTCATTTACCATATCATCATTCATTACTCAAATAATCATTTTAAATTCAAATAATCTTCCCTATGTCTTATCTTTATTTATTATATACTTTTCATTTTAAATAACACTCCGTAAATCTTCCTTATTTTCATAAGATGTTTTTCCTACTCATTTCACTCATATTGTCCTCATTTATCAGTTTTCATAACATGTTTTTTCTACTCATTTCACTCATAATATCCTCATTTATCAATTTTCATAACGTCCGTTTCTAACTCATTAAATGTAGACGTTTCCATATCATCAGTTTCAGACTTTCAAATGGACATTCGGAACTCTCTAAATCAGGCCAGCGTCAACTGGACTGAAATTCAGTGATGGAATTGCAGTTTAATGAACCATAATTCAGACAATCCAAGCAAATTAGATTATTTTTCAAATTGATGCCGTAAAAGTTTGATCGTCAGAAATTTGATCACCGAACGACCAAATGAGATTCCAGATATCATTTTCATGGCTCTGAGGGATATTCTCCAAACGGTAAGTTAGTATAATCAAACTCAGATTGGAATCTTCTTCTTCTTCTTCTTCTTCGGAGGAGGAGGAGGAGGAGGAGGAGGAGACCGATTTCTTATTCCTGCAAATAAACCAATGGAAGACGTGTGTTTTATGATTGGATTTTTAAATGTTAAATAAACAAGCGTATAAATACATAATGCTGAAGATACGGTTCACAAATAAATTGTTGTACAATATATAGTGCC
Organism: Caprella mutica; assembly: GCA_947561585.1. Classification (NCBI taxonomy): domain Eukaryota; kingdom Metazoa; phylum Arthropoda; class Malacostraca; order Amphipoda; family Caprellidae; genus Caprella; species Caprella mutica. The sequence continues at coordinate 249,809 of CANNZV010000755.1, forward strand.
ATTTTAGTATCAATGAAATTTGTTCATCAATACAGCAAGGATATATTCATTATTCAAAACCAAACACCTGAAACCATGTATTTAAATACAGTTTAATTTACTTCATTATTAATTTACCTTAATATTTCAAATTTAATTAATAATTAATTACCTCGGTTTATTAATACAAGTTCAGATAATTATTGCGCTTTAGAGTAATCTAATAAAACACGAATAAACTAGAACGATAACTTTTAGAGCGCATTCCTTCGCTGTCGCTACATTTATATATGCATTTGGTATGTGACATTGTGATTACTTTTTAAGTTATAAATATCCTCAACCTTCGACCTGATCGCTCCCAAAATCTAATCAAATGGCTCCTGGATAATGACCAATCGTCCCACCAAATTTCATGTAATTTGGTGAAATAATTTTTGGGTTATGTGAATAACAAGATTACAAATGACTGTATAAAAAGTTCCTATGTTATTCGTACGGAGAAGATATTGCCGATCAGGATGAAACCTTCGGCAATTTTACAAAGGTAAATGTAGAAATATATATTTTAAACCACATTAGATCGTTAACCGCTACCATTCACCGTCAAAAAATGCATTCCCACCTAGTATAAAAGCAGTAGTCAGTGTCGTAACTATCAATTAATTGGATGAACTTCGTTTAAAATTCTAAGTAAGCCCCTCTCTCTAAAGCCATAATGGAGTCTTACCGGAAATTTGCATACGTATTGCCCACAATATACACGAGCAGAGCCAGAATAACCAGCATGTAGCACTTCTTTATGGTGTAGATTAAGTGGATCTAGAATGAGTAGCGGATACGCAAAACATCGTTTGACAATCTAGTACCTACCGAGAAGCTATAACCAACATGTATCGTTTATTAACACTAAAATATTGGGACATAAGTTTGGTTAGTAGTATATGATATTGTATAAAGGGGATAGTCACCTATGTAATACCTTTATTGATTTGTAAATTAGTTTATTGTTATCCTATCTAAAATTAATGAACTCCTTTATAGTGAACGAATTTTCCTTCGTCTGCAATAAAATAGACATCAGTTTTAGAAAACTGATGGCAATTTCATGGCAGACTGAAGAAAAATTTGTTCACTATAGAGGCTAGTTCCTTACTCATTGCAATAGATTCACTATACAGGTTTTCATTACCTTAAACAATAAGTTTAAAGTGTATAGCGTGATCAAAAATTAAAAAAAAACAGGAAGGGTTTTCTAAATTCTAAATCCATCAAATGAATTAAAAACTATGTAACTATCAATTATTACTAAATGAAATTTCTAAGAGATGATAATTCCAAATTCATCATCGTGTTTTGTATTCTAGAGTTCGCACAAAATCTGATTTTTTCTTTATAATGCATATGAATTCTAAATAATAATGACATGCACTTATTTTAGCCAAAAGAAAATTTAATTAGTTAACTTTCTGCTGTTTCAATTTCTCTTTAATTCTTAGCCTAAGTAATGCAACAGCGAATATGTGAAACAATAAATATCTTTACTACTGATATAAACAAGCTAAATAATTTTGCATAAACATTATATAACAATTTGTTTTACTATATTAGTTAGTTTTGTTTGAACATTTGATTATCTTTTAGGCAGATTAATATGCTTGTTTATAAAAATAATTTCTATGCTTATTTTCTTGCAGTCTTCTTAATTTTAGTATTATTATCATTTTGTTAATACACTTTCCTCTTCAAAATCTGAATTCTTTACTTAATATTATAATTTCAAATATAAAAACAATCATCTGTATATCAGAAGCCATGTATTAATTAATTAACCGATCAGACACATATTCCAATTACCTTTCTACTATTTCAACCAATTGCTATAGAACAAACCATACCTGATTTCATTAAATGAATTCCAGTCATTTTATTCCAGAGACAATTGGGATACTGGCGATAATTTATTCCTAATTCTCGAATAAAACTTTATTTCTACCCAATCCTCATTCGAGAGAATTATTTGCATAAATTGAAGAACTGAAACGAATGTGATGATTGAACTCTCTGTATAAACATTCAACATTTTAACCATCATTGGAGCAATGACCTGATAGAAACTGTTTATGTGAGCTAAAACTGTTATGTGATCTGAAACTGTTTATGTGATCTGAAACTGTTTATGTGATCTGAAACTGTTTATGTGATCTGAAACTGTTTATGTGATCTGAGACTGTTTATGTGATCTGAAACTGTTTATGTGATCTGAAACTGTTTATGTGATCTGAAACTGTTTATGTGATCTGAAACTGTTTATGTGATCTGAAACTGTTTATGTGATCTGAGACTGTTTATGTGATCTGAAACTGTTTATGTGATCTGAAACTGTTTATGTGACCTGAAACTGTTTATGTGATCTGAGACTGTTTATGTGATCTGAGACTGTTTATGTGATCTGAAACTGTTTATGTGATCTGAAACTGTTTATGTGATCTGAAACTGTTTATGTGATCTGAGACTGTTTGTAAATATAAATTAAAATTAAAACTATTTATGAATATTCCAAAATATCTTGTGAGCATGGAAGTGTCACTGAATGTAAATACACATAAATACTCGTCTCTACACTGAATCTTCTATGGCCCCACCATAAAATTCTCTCTGGATAAAATGAAAGTTAATGGTTAAGTCATTTTTTTCAAATTAAAAAGTATTTTTAAATTAAACTCAAAAAAATTAGAATCCGTTCCTGGATTTATTATTAGATGGATTATGCCTCCTCTTAAATTCTTCAGTTTTATCTTAGTTATAGCACTACATTTTTATGACAGAGTTTTATCATGAGAGAGCACACATAATAATATCTCTTTATATGCCAATCATTACTTGAAGAAAAGGAGCAACTTTTGCATCAATATTTTGCCAGGAGAAATGTTCTTTATATCGGTACAGATGAAATCATCTCGAGATTTCTTTGATCCAGTGAGTGGCATCCAATAAGATATAAAAGTTATAGAACTTCTGCACCGGTAATTCTCGGGAGATTTAATAAAATACTGAAGCGCTGTCTGTCGACAAGTGAATGCATTATCAAATCTCTGTCAGTTGCTTTATATTGTCTTATGGAAATTTGTTCTGTAAAAGTGTTCTGGAAATGTAGCCAACCTTTCTCTTTGGTTGATTCGAAATATATCAGATAGGTAAGTAGGTAAACAAATGCAATATAGTCTATGAAAGTATTGGAGATATAAATTACATTTCATTTTTGTAAGATTCATTTTAAATTGGTTTTAAAGCATGATCAGAATATTAATAAAGACTAGTATTCTGGTCATGGTAAATGTGGGAATTTTGAGTTAAATGAATTGAAGTCGAATTTTTTTTTTTATCATTGAAAGAAAAATATGTTGTTTTAAATAAATAATAAAAGTGAAGAGTTTTAGCACTAAAAGGAATATTACCGAACTGTATATAAATTTATTTTTTCAAAAATTCTTTATATTCGATTTCCTTACCTTTGGTTTTGGTCTCTCGTGCATAGGTTACTTTTATGTTTTTAATATAGCACATTCATTTCCTTTTCAATTGTCATGGTTAATTGCATAATATATACATATTCTGGAACCTATAACTATCATCATATCTAATTCCACTTTATGTATTTTAATATTACACAATTTGTATACTATATAATTTATACGATTTATTTATATATACAAATCAAACATCACTCATCAAGCAGCCTTCACTTGAAGCAGTTCCATGTGGCTAAGGTCTATAGATAACCACTGATGAGTAGCCAGACTGTGTTTCCCCTGGCATCACATCGTTGATAGATATTCGCACGCAACTCCTGCCGGCAATATACGAGCCTCAAAATATCCCATAGGGGCTATAAATTTTACCGGCGATTATCTTGTCGTAATTCGCTAATTATAAAGACTAACCGCTTGCTATTAGCCCATGCTGCCTATATTGGGAGACTTTTTGTGACTGGCTAAACATTCAACCTTATTCATTATTAAGTAGTCAGAAATAGAAAGAGGAGAAGGGGTCAGTTAGTTAGAGCCACGTGTTACGAAACAGTTTCTTAACACTAAAACGATCATTCAGTCAATTTTGACTACTTTTTGTATTTCTAATATATATATCTTAAATTATTATCAGTAAATACTTTGAATTATTTTTTAATGTATGGAGGCAGTATATCCCAATATTGAAAATAAAAAAGTATTTACCAATAATAATTTATGAAATATAAATCTTTTAAAAGAAAAAACAAGTCAAAACTGTACAAGTCAAATATCTTGAAACTAATACAAAATTACAGATAAATTCATTCACAGAGTACACATTCACAATTACGGCCAATGCATACCTAAATTACGGTCAATATTTAGATGTAAAATGTTCACATTTTAGCGGCTTACATACACAGCCACCTTGAACACATCTGCTGCCTAAACTGCTATAAATTTGAATATTTATGAGACTCAAGTTTATTCATTAAGACGGAAGTAATGGAGTCGATTAAAATATGAATTAAACTACCTATTTGCATTCTTCGAGGTTACGTCCGACAATTAATAATTTATACTATTTATCAATACATCGATGTCAATATTATGATATATTTTGCTATTTGCAAGCTGGAGCAAAATGTTGCAACAAGAAATTATGATTGCTTTAATTTATTCAATATAAAGAAACATTATCAGTTGGCTCTAATTTACAAGTTATTGTATATGACTCGGTACCATCCTAACGAATATAAATACAAATTTATTGAAATTAGAATGAAAGAATATTTAAAATTCCAAGTCGAAATGTGATTTTTCCCAAAATTTTCATCATGAGAATTATTTCTTGTTATTTATAGTTTTATTATGTGAATGAAGGATACAATAACTTAATTATAAACTCGTACGGTATAAATCAAATTTAGTATTTTAAATGTTTTTATTGAATTACACTGTTATTATACCATATGATTGAATAATAAACATTACATACCAGTTTATTAAAAAAGTAAATGACATATTCTTTCTAGATATATTTCATATAGAAGGGTGCTGAAAATAGCAATTAGGTAGCCTCTATACAAAATAAAGGCATTTTTTCTAACCTACCCTATATTTATTATAAACTTGTACCCTTTATTTAGAGAAGTAGTCTACCTAAGAAACGTAATTTCATCCTGTGGCTGAACTGCCGCAGTTGTGAGTTTAATTCATGCTGAGTCCTAACAATTACAGTTTCTTGGGGGCATTAGACGAAAGTTAGAGAGTTAAGTTGGTGTTAACGACGTCAGTGCATGATGCCGTCAGTTGCACCAGGGTGAACTTAACTAAAACACGTCACCTCTCTACATTTCTAATAAATTCCTCTAACGTAGCGAAGACGTCACGGAATTATCGCTCTCTGATTGGTCTAGACTGTTGTTACGTCATCAGTGCAGAGATTCGCTGTATTCTGATTGGTTCATTTACTTCCCGCTCAAATAGCATGTAAAAATGTACATCCTATAAAGTTAGGTTATTTGTTTGTTTTTTGATAAAGTGATTAAACTAAGCAACAAATCTAATCTACTTTGGATTCGGACTGATATGAGCTCTATTTAAGGATATAAACTCAGAAAATGAAATAGGAAATTTGGAACTGCATTTTCCTATTCGTATTAGAGAAACTTGGGTAGGGTCAATACCCTGGCAAGAAAGGAGGAGTTATTCCTGGGAAATTAAGGGAATATTAAAGGAATCTATGCTTCTTGCCTGAGTTATTGTAGTTATTCCTGGGATATTTAGGTAATGTCCCAGGAATAAATCCTTCTTGCCTGAGTTGATGTAATTATTCCTGGAATATTAAGGGAATGTCCCAGGAATAAATCCTTCTTGCCTGAGTTGATGTAATTATTCCTGGAATATTAAGGGAATGTCCCAGGAATAAATCCTTCTTGCCTGAGTTTATGTAGTTATTCCTGGGATATTAAGGGAATGTCCCAGGAATAAATCCTTCTTGCCTGAGTTTATGTAGTTATTCCTGGGATATTAAGGGAATGTCCCAGGAATAAATCCTTCTTGTCTTGCGTTTAGTACATGAAATGTTTCCTACCAAGTACAACAGAGCAAGGTTGACCTAAAAAGATTTACAACTAAACAAAAATTAAATGAAACTAGAAGGGCAATGATATAATGTTTCAACGGAATCACTTAGAGGAGTTTATTCTGAATATCAGATTTCAAAATGTCCGCCTTTTGCTTTGATCTTTTGATCACGTGTGAAATAGTAAGTGAAGGAATTTAATACTACATTATAATAAGGTCAAGAATATATATGTTCGATTATACACTTACATACTTCATTTATTTATTTAGACCAAATTTTTTGATAGTTATTCGCATCTCATTATTCCTCAACTGACCAATATTTCTGTGAACGTCTTTTTGGTATAATAACTATTGATTAAATTATTGAATAATCTACTGATTAATCTATTGATTAATCTATTGATTAATCTATTGATTAATCTATTTATTAATCTATTTATTAATCTATTGATTAATCTATTGATTAATCTATTGATTAATCTATTGATTAATCTATTTATTAATCTATTTATTAATCTATTAATTAATCTATTGATTAATCTATTGATTAATCTATTGATTAATCTATTGATTAATCTATTGATTAATCTATTGATTAATCTATTGATTAATCTATTGATTAATCTATTGATTAATCTATTGATTGATCTATTGATTAAATTCTTCTCAACATCCTCGTGATGGTCTAGCAGCAAAGACTGCATTCCTAAGTGAACAATGGATGTACACATCATAACTTATCGATGAATTTGAGCAACTTTATTCAAAATGCTAGAGCTCAGTTCAGTCATTTGTTCAAATAAGTTTCTCTTTGAACAGAGCATTTGTTCAATTCAAGAGTTAAAATTAAACACAGAAGGTCTTCATTAATAACTTCTTCTCTTCAATTGTAGACGACTGTGTTGATTATAATGATGGAGTTTATTGAAGATGTTAAAAAGGTTAGAAGTTTGGTCACATTAAAACGATATATAGATTTTGGAAATTTAAATCATTATATACAAAAATAGATATCCCCAAGCCCATTATAGAAGCAAGAATCTAATTGTGCTAAAACTGAACTAAAATGAAATCAATTTTTAAATTAGGAACTGACTATAGTTCCAATGTTTGGGATTAAATAATCATATATTTGCTAACTTATTTCACACATTTAATTTTTTTTATCAAATTACAACTTTATCATTTAATAATTTTGATAGTAATTTACGACTTTTTTTAGTATATTAATATGTACCTTATTTAATTAATTTACAATATCTTAATATTTTCAATAGAGTATAATCAAGCTTCATTATTAAATTAGGTTAATGTTCATATTATAATATTAGCGTTTTCTAAGAGTTCACATTTTATAAGGAAAATTTACTCCAAATTGACGGCTCATTAGAAGCAGAGTAAGCCGATTTGGGCGCACTAAATTTTCGGGAAAGTGGAGACAACTTCCCAAAAGATTTCCATGTTGGTTGATCTTGAAGAGCTTAAAAGGTGAATCCTATTATAACAGTAGGGAATTCACTCATTAAATCAGTACCTAAAACTTCTGATATTGTTGAGCTAGCTAGGGTCCAACTTTTTCGGTTTGCAGGATGATTTTAAGTACTGCATGCAGGAGTATTCTTTAGCGGGAAAACTAAACGGAAACCTGAAAATTACAGTACAGGGTGACGCAAGAGTTCTATGACATAAAACATATACCAGAGAAGATATTCAGATGGGTGAAATAACATGGCAAGTGTTTATATATATTATTGAGAACTCGGAGAAGACTTGTAAAAAAGTTTGTCCAATAATGGCTCCTCGTTTTTGAACTACGGCCTCCATTCTCTTGGAGTTGCTTCAACCGCATCGTTTACTCTTTCTTTAATAATGTAGTTTTTTGTTCAACACTTGAATGAATATATGAGCACATGCTTCTCGAATGCTCACCACATGCAGAATTCAGATACAGAGTTTCCTGCACTGTGAATTCAACTACTCCACACCTTTCGGTTTCCGATACATATTTTTAAATCACTTACTGTAATTATATACTATTTTTCATAATATTAAAATAGTAAAAGGAATTATTTCACACTAGTTCACAGACAAGTGTATTATATACAACAACAAAAGTGTTGCATAACTTTTATGTTACCCTGTACAACAGAAAGAAGGCGTATCTATAAATAGCCTCAGGACGTAAAAACAATAGAAATTCAATCGAGATACTCTATCTAGCATCTCTCGGCATAATTAATGATACTTAAATGGATATATGCAATAAGGATATAGTAGCTTATTATTATGAGTGCAAATTAATTGATTTATCCTACTATCGCTTGTAGGTATACTTAGGTTAAAATAATTCATATTTATAATAGGTACTTGAATATAATTTGAAGATTGGATGTGTAATATAAGTCTAATACATATTTTTTGTTTATAGTAAATATTGAATTATAAATATTTTGTTCAAAAACATATTTTCTTCATAACATTCATACTATTTTACAAATCAGTTACAAAATAGTAAAATACTCAATATGTGAAGAAAAATATCATATACATTTATTCATGAATGTATAAATACATAATTTCAGAAAAAAATAATGTATATGGATTATAATATAACATAGGAAGGAAACTGTTAATTAATAATTTGCATCTAGTCATTATACTAATAACATGTTATTTTTATTTCAACCAATACTTTTAATATCATTTATTATATTACCTGTTATTAATATTACATGGCCAGGAGAATGTAGCCAAGATAGAAAGAATCCAAGACTTAATAATTATAACATTTATCATTCATTGAAGAATATATATGACGTCAAATAAAAAGAAACCTAACAAAATTTTACAAATATTATTTAGTATAAAAAAACAGTTTTAAGTCTTCTACTATGCCAATAGAATTTAATTAAACAAAATGAATCATTTATGCTATCAGATGCCTCATAATTAATTTATAACCAATTTTTGCCAGCACAAAATATACGGTAACTTATTATACTCGCCATCTGTTTTCCATCAACTGCAATCCCCATAAATTCACACTTGCTTCAACATTATCGAAAACAACTTCTTATCAGGCAATTTTTCGATACATTTAGCCACTTTGCGTCTGACGGTCTAGTGTCCACAGTCTTTTTGGAATGTCTTCAGAACCACAGTGGCACGAATGGGGAATCGTGAGGTTACGGCAAATAAATTGAATCGTACGAGTGAATTAAACTAAGAAATGTGTGAAGAATCTGTGCAGGTAATTGAAGAATACCTAGATCTAAGTGAAAGATTGTATTGTAGATTCCTGGAACGTGTGGGAATGAAAGTTCTATATGCGATTGGTTACAAACATATAAATTCTATATTATTATGTCACTAAAAATGTTCAGGAATAAACTTTTAAAACATTGTAAATAATGTTTCTTTTACAATATATTTCTCAAAATTTTGTATCTCTCATTTCTATAGAAGAGAACAGGCTGCAATTTTGTCTTTGATATACGACCATTTATTTCTACTGAATCAATCTTTTCGGAGTCACTGGTAAAGATTTCTTAGACAGATCACCTGAAACCGATCGTGCGGCATCAGTTTTAAATAAAGGTAGTATAAGTAAATAACCCAACTCAATTATTGTAATGAAACTAAAGCTGAATTTATATATCGTCTTAAATTATTTAAATGTAATAACGATGTGAAAAATTAGCAAAATGATGTTTTTTTAAAAAAAAATAACATTTAATTCTTTCCTTTGTCTTATTCTTCAATTAATTTTATATTTTTCTGAAAGGTATTAATAATTATTCTCTTTGTTCATATTATTTTATTTTTCATTTGAGCCAAATAGTCGGATTATTCTGCAATTCTCTGTAAATAGTCTAATTTCATGTAGACCTAAAAACATCATTTATTAAAGAAATATTTGATTTTTATACAAAATTTTATACATATGTAACAGTCATATATTAACATATTAAAGATAAAATGATAATAAATTGAATCTTTGTTCTATCTAGCAGATTTTCATTGTTTGGTTCCGGTCAGGGGGTTTGCTAAGTCCTAGTTATAGTCTGGTTCTTGGAGTTTCCCTATCACCGCTACTAGGAATTTTTCCATTCGGTAGACATGTCTTTCCAGACATGTATGTATTATTAGATCTTGAAGGTAGTACAATTAGCTACTCTATAATTATTAAATCCAGTATAGAGAATGTGGAGTCCTGAATAATGTGCTACCCTATAGAGTGAATAAAATTAAAGGTTAGGTTTTTAAATAATAATAACGCTACATGATAATGTAAAAAAAATTCGTTCACCTGCATTGAAAATTTGGTTATCTATAATTTATATATCAAAAATCGTGACCGGTAATTTGACCCACCGTAATTCTACTCCCGGTAACTTGACTCCCGGTAATTTGACTCCCGGTAATTTGACACCCCGTAATTCGACTCCCGGTACTTTAGACTTCCGGTAATTTGACCCCCGATAATTTGACTCCCGGTAATTTGACCTCCGATAATTTGACCTCCGGTAATTTGACTTCAGGTAATTTGACTCTCAGTTATTTGACTTCCGGTAATTTGACCCTCGGTAATTTGACTCTCGGTAATTTTACTCCCGATAATTTTACTCTCGGTAATTTGATTCCCGATAATTTGACTCCCGGTAATTTGACACTTGGTAATTTTACTCTCGGTAATTTGACTCCCGGTAATTTTACTCCCAATAATTTGTCTCTCGGTAATTTGATTCCCGATAATTTGACTCCTGGTAATTTTACTCCCGATAATTTGCCCTCCGGTAATTTGACTCCCGATAATTTGACTCCCAGTAATTAGACTCCCGGTAATTTGCCTGCCGGTAATTTTAACCCCTGTAGGTTGACTATCAGCAATTTGACTCCTGGTAATTTGACTCTCTGAGGGTCAAATTACCAGGGGTTCTAAATACCTATCACTATCTAAAATAAAGTATAACATTTATGCAAAAAAAAAAATTATATCTATGACATTTTTAGTCTTTCTTTAGTTCAAAATAACACAATATACTTCAACTAATATATTATAATATATAAATTAACAGAAGCAATTAGTCAGTTCCTGGCTTTCTTTGCATTAATTACTTCCGTGAATGTTATTCAAATAAACTTCATCTTTTCATCAAATGTTTTTATTAATTCCAAACCAACTCCCACTACAAGATAAGTCGTCATATCTGTTTTAGAAGAAATTGAATTTCCATTCCATCCTATCACGTTCATTTATTTTCATCAAAGACAGAAAGAATCAGCAAAGGAATTCGTAAGATAGGCCATAAAATAATGGCCAGCCTTTGAACACACGAAATTCGAAAATTCTGACTTATTTAAATATTCATTCAGATAGCTTGGATTTTATAATTTTATTTAATCTTAAGTTTGAAGTTTAATTTGAATATCTAAAATCAAAATGTTGACGAGATCTCTATTCATTATATGTACGATCTTTTAACTTTTAGCTTCTATGATTCAATCATGATATAAATTTTAAGATAGTATGTAGTTATATAATGATCTATGTTCTCGTTCTTGATTGTGTATCTTTACTTTATAATTAATGCCAAAAAAATCCATATTCCAATATACAACATAATCATGATTGTTGCTTAATTAAAATAAAGAATATAGTTAGTTATTACTTTATTTGAAAACGTATTTACAACTACAGGCATCTCCCGCTTTAGTTACCAAATCACGACTCAGTTTAGTTCACAAACGGTAACTAAAGCGAAGTAAAGTAACAAGAAATTAATAATTGTCACTCCTCGATTCTATATCTCATTTTCTATGAGTTATAGAAAGAAAATTTGTTTTAGAGTTATTAGAGTACTACGTATATAAGCATATTAATAATAATATGCAGTCTTTCATTGTTTGTGACTGTGATGAAAAAGTTTAAAGTCGTGCATTTATTGAATTTTTTAAAATCCATCCATAGCTTAACTCTCACTCAGTATAGGTGGGTAATTAATAGATACTTAGACTTTTATGATTATTATTCTACATTTACCAAACATCAATTTTATGCTCTATGAAATATTTTTGGTAGTAGGGTACTAAGTTTCAAGATATTGGTTGGTGCTACAATTTCGAACACTTCAGAAAAGAAAATATAATTATTATTATTTAATTTCTATTCTAATTGGTATCATGGATTTGTATCATGGATACCAATTGAAATAAAAGTTAAATAATGATTATTATATAAAGATTTTCACGTGTTCGAAAATATGGAACTGTGCAATAACACGGAACTAACCCTAAAATGGGACATGTTGAATTTCTGAACCAATTACTTCTAATATCTCATCTGGATTATAATTTTGATTTTTTTTTCAGTTACCGTGAAATAATCACAAAAAATTGTCCCCGTTTTCAATGTCTACGAATGGTTCTTATTTCGAAACATGACTCGAAATAAGTACCGCTTTTGTTAAAGCGAGGTATACTTAAAGCGAGGCCTGCCTGTATAAAAAATTAGTTCTATAGGTAACTTCCCCCGCGGAAAATTCTGATAGTCTTGTAGAATTCACATATTAAGGTTAACCTAACGAACAATAATTTAACATTTCGAAGAAAAATATATAATCGTTGCAATTTAACAGTTATTATAAATGGTATTCATGATAACGGCAGGTAGGTAACAGTAGAAGGTATCAGTGGTTCTACAAATTTATGTTTGTTATACGACTTGAAAAATTTGGGCGAAGCGTTTTATTTGTAATCAGTTGATTCTTGAAGTTTTCTCAAATAGGACAGCTATTGTCATATCCCTTTCACGATGGTGTCGATAATATAAGGTTCACGTGGAAAAGATATCATTATTATAAAAATGTTACATACTAAACGTAAGATTGAAAACTATGAAATCAATAATGAAATTATTAAACATACTAATATAAGTCATAGTTCGTCACAAAGCACTAGGTGAAGGAAGCCGTAAGTGAATTGCAAATACCAGTTGAAACAACAAGTTACAATATTTTAAAAATAGCAAACAATATAGTATTTTCTTTACTAAACCAATGCCAAAATTTATTTCAGTTAAATTTATAAGGTGTTCTGTAATTATTTTCAGTAAATTTGAATTCATTTTATTTTCAATTTAGTGCCTATTTAACATTAGTTAAATAAAACTTGTTATAGTACAATATGTTAAAGTTATATTAAATTGATTCATATTTATGTAAATTGCATCTCGCATTTTAAACTTTTAATTTACAATTTAGCAATTTAAAAGTAGAAATATATAATCCACGGGGAACATTCCGCCGGGCAATATTCCGCCGGGCAAAATTCCACCGGGCAAAATTCCTGTCACCGTTATGAATATCACTCATGATGAAAACATGTATTGTATTTATTATACATCCACATACGCCAAACAAACTTAAACTAAAATATAATGTTCTACTATTTTCTTACAAATAATTGCCAATTCGTTCCATCAATATTTTAATAATTTGATAGTTATAAACTATTTTTACTACAGTTAGTCTTCGTCTTGAAATAAGTACATCCAGACCTATTAAACTTTGATAAACACTGACTTAGAGAATTGAAACTATGATAGCATATGTGAATTTTTGATTTAAATGGTGTAATCTTCTTCCAAGGTGGAATTTCCTACTTCTATCTGGCAGTTACTGTTGGAGAAATTTTCCCAGGTAGAATCTTCGTTGGTAGAACTTTCCGCGGAGAAATTTATCGGCCGCCACGTATGAACATATCGTTCAAAAATAATCGTTTAGTAAACTAACTTATAACAATGAATTTTCTAAGTGTCTCAGGTTTTTTATCAGTAGTACATATAATAGGTATTGCTAACTGTACCAGTCTTTCATGTCTAATTATACAACTAAGGAATAAACTGAATGAAAAAACTACATTTTGATACCAAATTGATTCTTCTTTATTCTAATGAACCTTAAATTTCAATACGGAACAACATAGTAAAAAATCATTTGTTGAATAGTGCACAGTTTGACCCCATATAATAATTCCTAAGGTAAGTCTCACGCTTTTCTAATATAGTTGCAACAAACCAACAAAAGAAAACTCTCAGTGCATGACCAATTGCTGTAGAAAACACTTTGCCAACTTTTCACTAGGAGTTACAGTTCAGATTTATTTGCACCACTAATTTAGCTCTGTCTGTATTCCCTACGCCTCCCATTGTAACTACGAAGGAAGATGTCAGTATTCCCCACACATCCCATTGTAACTAAGAGATAAGATTCCTGTATTCCCTTCCTCATCCCATTCCAACAATGAGGGAAGTTGTCTGTATTCCCTACACATCCCATTGTAACAACGAGGGAAGATGTCTGTATTCCCTGTACCTCCCATTGTAACTACGAGGGAAGATGCCTGTATTCCCTACACATCTCATGGTAACTAAGAGGGAAGATGCCAGTGTTCCATACACACCCCATTATAACTACGAGGGAAGATGTCAGTATTCCCTTAAAACATTCCATTGTAACTACGAGGGAATATCCCTGAGAGAATTAGTAGTTAGGCTGTACTGCTTTTCTCCAGATAGAGTTTTATTTGATTTATGTTAGCTGTGGTGTAACCATTAGAGTGAAATAATATAGAGACACTGGAACTTTTAATTAAAGCCTGTAGACACTTTAGCTCTAGAGTTCTATAGAACTGTTAATCAATTCCATACGGTCACATTTAATCATCTTTGATGCTTACTCTACATTATTAATCAGTGGTATGCTGTAGCTAATCACATTGATCATTAAACAGAAGAGCAAATTAAATCATCAAATTAAAATATCAAATTATAATAAAAAAAACTGTTAGCATTATCAAAGCATGATTAGAAATACAGTTTATAATTTATGCATGTATTAATATTGAGTCCATATTATAAAGTTTATATTTGAACAAGTTATTTAAATAAAAAATTTGTACAATTATGAGTCAACAATAAATTACATCTTTTTCTATATAGCATCCATTTAGTTTCATTATTGAGTAAATAGTGAAATAATGCAAACATAAATCTATAAACACAAGCCTACGATAAAACTTCAATCCCTCTATAATACAATTTAAATAAATCAATAATTTCATAGTTCACTTTATCTAACACGAAATCTCTCCAGCTCTGCCATCTTTGTCGTAATATTCTCTACTTTGCCATAAAGTTTATCCTGAGACTGTCATAACGATGCTGCAGGTGAATCTTCTTAACATTCAGGCCGAACTCTTCATTAATGGTACATAGAGGCAACTGATGTGCAATTTATTGACGCCAAAGACACATTTATTGCAGTCTAGAGTTTAAGAGATCTAAGTCTATTGGAAAGGCTAAGATGGTTAAGGAATTACGTGTCTTTAATATACATCTAGTTCGATGTATGTGCCTATGATTTTGATACACTGTATGGTCATCTTCATTATTGATTTTAAAGGTTGAATTATGAGCAACTTACTACATGTACATGTTTGTATATTAAGTAGGCAATAGTTTTAGATTTCAATATGGATATTGATGTATTTTTGGCTTTCAAATTGAATGAATTTAATAAATTATGGTTATTAAATCTTAGATTCTTATGTATCACTCAATTATTAATGTCAATATATATACCATTGGTGGATCAATCATATATTTGAATATATGATTGCATCAAAATAATCATCAATAAGTATTTAATTTCATATATTATTGATTCATTGATATATTTATTTACATTACATTCATTCATTAATAATTTCATTTATATTCCATTCATTCATTAATATATTTATTTACCATTCATTCATTAATATATTTATTTACCATTCATTCATTAATACATTTATTTACATTAAATTCATTCATTAATATAGTTATTTACCATTCATTCATTAATATATTTATTTACCATTCATTCATTAATATATTTATTTACATTACATTCATTCATTAATATATTTATTTATTGGCCATTCATTCATTTATATATTTATTTACCATTCATTAAAAAAAATTATATACCATTCATTCATTCATTCATTGATATATTTATTTCTCATTTATTCATCATGGCTTTCAAGAACAGGAAGACAATCTTTGTATTCGAAAACTTCGAGTTAATGACTAAAGTTGGGAAGAATATCTCTCATTGCAATATTATTTAGATTCAATATTCTATCGAAGAAAGTTCTCAGTGGACGTAAACATTTCCATCGCTAATACCAAACAACATTTCAACAAACTAAATCTTTGATGAAATGCCTTTTGAATTTTTTACTCATTTGGTCCATTTTCAATTGTTGTTCAATAAAAAGTTGTAAACTTTAAGAAAGAGTTATAAGGAGGCCATGGATTAAGAAATAAACTGGGAAATTTTATTTGAAGAGAATATATGACTTATTCATTAAAAGCACATACAGTAAGTCTCCTCTATAGTGAATGTAGAGTTCAGAGTAGGAGAACTAACACGTATAGTGAACACATTTTTTTGTTAGTCTGCCATGAAATAGCCATCCGTTTTCTAAAACTGATGGCCAGTCATGGCTGACTAAAGAAAATTTGTTCCCTATACGGGGTAGTTCTCTTACTCAGGACTTTACATGCACTATAGAGGATTTATAAAAATCAAAATTGCCTTCAACAAGTGTCTAATTTCTATTGAAACTGATAGTTTCTATTATTTGATACATTAGATACCGTGATTTTAATACCGAAAATAGAAACGCATCGAAATAAATTCAAAATGATTATCAAATTTTTAAATTAACATAAATTCTTTAGCACGTTCAATTAGTATTGCTATTAATTAGCATGCTAATGTCTCAATGAATTTCAAAATCAAATTGGATATGTGCTGTTAGGCATTTTGTCCGTTAGGCATTTTGTCCGTTAGCCATTTTGTCCGTTAGCCATTTTGTCCGTTAGGCATTTTGTCCGTTAGGCATTTTGTCCGTTAGCCATTTTGTCCGTTAGGCATTTTGTCCGTTAGGCATTTTGTCCGTTAGCCATTTTGTCCGTTAGGCATTTTGTCCGTCAGCCATTTTGTCCGTAGGCATTTTGTCCGTAAGCATTTTGTCCGTAGGCATTTTGTCCGCGCACGGTGCTGTAATTATAGGTTTATAAGATATATTTTTATATCTTATATTCATATATATAAAATTAGAAAAAAATCGATTATCAGACAGTTCGTATATTTATTTTTCTCTAACGGACAATATTTTTACCATCAGAAAACACGAAGAATATAATTTTCTGTGGATTATCAATCTCCATACCCTTCAATCATTACAATATCATTTCCCCTTAAAATAATACATTGAACTTATTTACAAAGGGTACTTAAGCATTCGCTCCATTACCATATAACATTATACCTACTTTTTAACGAGAAACTGTGACTATAGTATATCAAAGGGCAATGCACGTAGAATTCAATGCAGTTACTTTTCTGATATTGAAACCTAGCTTGAGTTTGAGGATTTTGACTTTGTAGAATTTAATTTAATGTCTAAAAGTACATATAAAACTATAAAATATTTTATATGTAGTTACAAAATCGAATAGCAATTTTGGTAAAATTATATCAGATATTTAATGATAAATAAAAAAAATATTTGCAAATATGGATTTTTTTTCAAAAAAGGATTTTTTTTTTGCAAATAGGGATTTTTTTACAGAGAATGATTTTATTTTAGAAATGGAGATTTGTATTACTAATAATGATTTTTATTACTAATAGGAATTTTTATTACTAATAAGGATTTTTATTACTAATAGGAATTTTTATTACTAATAAGGATTTTTATTACAAATAGGAATTTTTATTACTAATAAGGATTTTTATTACTAATAGGAATTTTTATTACTAATAAAGATTTTTATTACTAATAGGAATTTTTATTACTAATAAGGATTTTTATTACTAATTGGGATTTTTATCACAAATAGAGATTTTTCATATATTGATTTTTATTACTAATAGATAATTATATTACTAATACTTATTTGTTTTCAAGTTAAAGTGATTCTTTTTACAAATAGTAAGCAATCAATATCTGATAGATTAAAAAGATGTGAAAAATAGATGAATTTCTAAAGTTCAAATTTTATTAAACTGATGATTTTCGGGAAAAAAATGAAATCGATTTTTTTTATTAAACTTAAATATAT
The DNA here is from genome assembly GCA_947561585.1 of Caprella mutica. Taxonomy (NCBI): domain Eukaryota; kingdom Metazoa; phylum Arthropoda; class Malacostraca; order Amphipoda; family Caprellidae; genus Caprella; species Caprella mutica. The sequence continues at coordinate 268,073 of CANNZV010000755.1, forward strand.
CACATTCCTAGTTCATAAAATTTCAAAACTGAGAATACTCCTATCTAATTTTTTCAAATGATCTCCATCTGGGAGTCATTCCATTTTTTCGACTGAAAAGTTACGATCTTGATATAAAAAGTAATATGAAAATATGTCAGAGACAATCGCTGACCACTTTCAATTTCTGCTTCGTAAGCAAAACTTAAAATCTGCTCATTCTATTGCAATCTTCAAAATTATTGGATTCTCTGGACCTGAAAAAAACTGTCTGAAGAACAGTTACTCTTGCTCTTAAAAACCATTAACATTTTATTGAAATATGGTAGATTTTCTACAGCTATATGCAAGTGATATTTGTTATAGTATTTAATAATATATTTCTATATTATGTTGAATAATTAATAAGTATAGTTTCTATTACCAATGGTAATACATACTTTTAGTTCGTGAATTATTAGAAGAAAATTTTCCAAACCTATTGAATTATTCATAGGAGCATTTTTTGCAATTTTGCTTGATTTTATACATTAATACGAAAGTAAGACTTAATCACCCTTCGACTTATTATTTTGGAAACCGGTTAAAATACAATAAGTTAAATAATTGATACACATAATCACGATTAAAAGTCACTTTTAAACCTGATCCCAGTAACCATATGTTGTTGATTTGTATCTCCGTCTAAACTCCAGATTCATTATGAGAACTATTATGAGCCTCATTAAATGTTACGACTCATATTTCCTCAAAATATCTACTGAAACGACCCAGAAGTCCTCCAATTAAATAAATGAAGGAAAAATGAATCCATGATGGAGTTTTAGGCAACTGCTTCCATTAGACACAAGTTACTGGGAGTATTTGTTTGGGAGGATCGCTCTCAAATTAAATGAGAGCAAAAGATTCCTCTTATTTATTATCAATGAAATCAGAAGAAATGATTATGTGAGTAACTTATATGAGAAAAGACAAAGTATGATTTGTTTGCTTGTGAAAAAAGTAACGCTGAAAGTACTGAAAAAGTAAAAGTATTCTCAACGCTGTAATTCTTATGACTCCGAGTTATTATATAATTGTATCCCCTTAGACATTTCATTTTCTATTATCTAAAATAAAAGAAAATGGTTTGGAGGGCTTGAATTAAAGTATATTAAGGTTTTTGTTACCGAAATCAGTTGATGAATTCTTTTCGAAGTAGCGAATGAATTAAAAGTATATTTTTTTATAAAGACTAATTTCTGAACTAATATTTTATAAAAATCTCATCTGAGTGATAATATTTATGTTTGTTGTAGTAACTGTGAAATGAACATCAAATGAACATAAAAACTTCGAGATTTTATAATAGTGGGGCCTGTCTGTACCTAACAACTCGAAATAAAAATCATTGTCTAAATAAAAATAATATTGTTTTCTTTAAATGATTTAAAGAAGGTCTGCTTCTTCTGGCAGGGGCATATTTAAAAAATGAAATAAAAATTGATTCCGAATTTCATACACTAATTATTAAGACGTTTATTTTTGAAAGGAAATAGGAAATTTATATTGAGGTAATAACTTCATTCGATTGATATTTTGAGATGATCTCTAAAAATGTGATATTCACATATTGTACAGTTCATCATTTTAAATTTATTTATTCAATATATAATCAACTGAAAAAATTAAAACATTGTCATTTTATTTTCTTAAAACTGTGAACCTTAAAACCATAGTATTTAATTATTATACGCCACTTGTTTCGAATGTGAGCTAGGTAGGTCTAATCGATAAATACTTATTATTATATAAGCTATCATATCCTTCAGTTTATCACTTCGTGACAGCTTTAAACAAAAGCTAGACATGCAATATTTATTAATAAAATTTTAACCGAAAAACAAAAGAAAGAGCTACAATCTTTTTCTTTATTGTCATTTCAATGTTTCGTAATATTGTAGCACAGAAGATATTAAAATTTTAGAATGATATGAAAACATTTTCATAATAATGATCCAAGACCTTAGCTCTACAATATTATGTGTTAAACACATACTTTTCATTATAATTTAAAAGTTTAACATAATGTATATAATTAAATTAAATTATATTATAAAAAATATAATTACTTAGAGTAATAATAAAAATTATATTTTAAAATTTAATTTATAAGAGAGCTATAATTTAAAAAAGTTACAAAGCACCAATCTTATAAAATACGAAATCTATTTTATATTAAACAATGGCTTGATATTCCCCTATTTAATTGTTTTTTAAGTGTTTTGAATGAGATTTAATATTTTTAATAGAAGATTTTCCCCTCGTTTCGACCATTAATGAATAACATGTGAATGAAAGTATGGATGTGAGAACAGACAGAGTTAGGAAAGTTAATGCGACTCCCATAGCATTTAAACATGTTGTAAATAAGTAATTTGATATAAAAACAAGGAGTATGTTTAAAGTTACCCCTAAAATAACTACCACCATCCTATAATTGTTTGAAAAGGATTCTGCTAGGTACAATATCGAGATAGATCCAGGACCAATGACAAACGCAATGTAAAACATGACTATGAGTATAGCTAACGTGAACCTACCAGCTTGTGCGAATGACTTCAGTTCGTCACTGCCTTTCAATGTTGTAAAATAGAAAACTATGAAAATATAAATATTAATAATGAACATAGAAGATATTCCAAACACCACTTTTCTGTCTATGTGTGTATGTACATATCCTGCCACAACGAAGGATGCGAAAGTAAAGGCAAATACAGCAAGCTGCCAATTACGCGGATCTACACTCATTTCTCCTTGTTCCAGAATACCCAGTGCATTTTGACTCAGGCCAACTATACCTGAGAACTGTTGAGTAACAATTAGTAACAAAGCTACAAATATTGAACTGTTACCGCCTAAATAACGAGAATTCTGCAGCTTCATTTCCTTCTGGTTTTCGGTCATATTCTGAAACTCGCGAGTTGCCTCGAGGTCACTGGATCGCAAACTGGTTAATGTTTGCAGAGCATCTTTTTCCATACCTGAAATGAGCGATAAACACATGATAATAATTAGAATTATTTAATCAGCAAGATAAAAGTGTCAGATATAATCATATCCGACACTTTTGTTGCCAAACTTTAACATAAGGTTGCATTCGTCGAAATAAACACTCTTTATTCTATGAAGGTATGGTCTAAAATTCTTAGTTAAAGAGTTACAAGGTTAGGAAAGTAGTATCTGTACCATTTATTATTATTAGTTAACATTATTTTTTTTAATGTTGCGATAAGAAACAAAATATTTTTAACAGTAATTATTAGGAGCACAAGAAACATAATCTTAAATTAGGTTACATGTTTACATAATGTGTTCAATTTGCCGCCCATTTGTTGCGATGCAAGCGTTCAAACGTTTGTCCCGCAAGGATTCGTGAAACTCCTGGTGTCTTTACTATAGCGTCCGCCAATCGTTTGACAAACGTTTGAACGCTTGCATCGCAACAAATGGAGGCAGTTTGAACACATTTTGCAAACATGTAACCTAATTTAAGATTATGTTTCATGTGTTCGTTATAATTACTGTTAAAAATGTTTTGTTTCTTATTGCAACATTAAAAAAATGACGTTAACTAATAATAATAAATGGTACAGATACTACTTTCCTAACCTTGTAACTCTTTAACTAAGCATTTTAGACCATACCTTCATAGAATAAAAAGCGTTTATTTTGACGAATGTGATTTGTGAACTAAATATACGTTTCTCAACTTATGTTCGTGTTCAGAAATAACTTTTTTTTTCATACACAGAGAGATATTTATGATATTTTTTGTTTTCGCAGTTGAGCAGATTCCATTCAACTGAAAATGTTTACAGATATTGATGATTTTACCTATTCATTTGTTTCAATATTTTAAGATCAATTTACATATTGTACAAGTACATATTGTTTGTTTATCTATTTTTTTAGATTTAAGAAGCTATTTAAAGAAAATTGTTTTAGTAAATACATTTCTTAGTTTTTTATTGTTCATCGATTTTTAATTAGGTTCCACAAGTTTTAACTTTACCGGAGCCTTAGCTGCATCTAACTTGTATTATTATTTTTAAGTTTTAATAAATTATTATATGAAAAAATAAAATAAAAAGCGAGGTACCTTTCTCTACAAGAAATACAGGTGACTCTGGTAGATATATTCCTAATACAAACGTGATAGTAGAGAGCAACACCGTACATGATACGTCATACATCTTACTGTCGAAATAAGACACCATTCCTGGAACAAAGTAAACATTATAATATTTTCATCTTAACCCTATTAGTGGTGGGACTGACCAAGATGATCTACGATCTTCAGTTGTTGTTAAATAGTACATAGCTAAATAAGTTTTTTCTCTCATTTCAAAATTTTAAGCTCTAGAGTTGTGTTAAACATTTTGGAATATAAAGTCCCTGTTGGAGATTTGATCGGGTTGTAAAATTTAAATATTTGAATTTATTTTTATTTTTTAAAGTTAAATACCATAAACATTATTCATGATTCGCTCTTTGAATTATAGTTATCCCAAGTTTGGTTTGCAAATAACGTACCGAAAACTAACTGCAATTAATAATAAAAATGATTATATATTATGAATATCTCCAATCTAACACACAAATTCCTTCAATTTTTTGATAGTTTGAAACATATAAGACTCGTCCGAATGACTATATTTAAAGTTACTCTTCTTCAATCAAATAAATTATCACCTACTCAAATATATGTGTATAAAACACTGTAATGATTAATTGTATAAATTTTATTATTATTATCATACTCACCACAGCTGGAGACAGCTAAGCTGAAGGAGCAAAGTTTTCCTATTTTTTTGGGATGGAAACAGTCACTCCAATAGTACACTGGCCCAATCAAAAGGAAACCCAAGCCAAATAGGGACACCAAGACTGGTAGCGGTGACGAAGATATCAAAAGTAAGATGGAACCTAGGATGCATAGGATAGAAATAACTTTAAACCCTCATATCTCAAAAATTATCAGTTTCTACAAAAAAAGGGTATGATTTTCGGATTTTTTGTATAAAAATAAATATAAAAAATTTAAGTTAAATTTGGTGGTAGTCGTCAAATGGTAATGATAATATTGTAGCTATTTATAACGCATATCAAAATTAGTAAATATTCCCGTATCTATAAAATACGGGAATTTATTTTGATTAGAATTTTTGATTATATTTTTCTACAAAAATGGGTTGATATATAACCAACACGTCGAGGAGAAGTTTTTGGGATCACATTTGAAGGGCAGTATACACACGCAGGATTTTTTAAGTCTTTCCACCAGACAGGTATCATAGATACCAACTAATGATCATACGATTCATATCGTTTTTTCTTATATTCTTGTAGATAAAGTAGGAGGAGCTTAGCAAAAAGTCTGGTGGGAAGCCATAAAAAACCCTGCGTGTGTACGGCCTTTAACTCTTAACAGTTGGTTGATGCACTCTGGATTGTTTCTCTGTGTAGGTTGACTTGAAGTAATTGAATTATTCGAAGGTATTTTATAAAAACTAATGACTTACATAGGTGGAACATGAAATCAGAATTGTTAATATCAACCTTTTAATATTTTTAATTCAATTGCTGAATTTTTGATTAAATAATATTCTTAATTGTTAATTATTTTCTTCTAAGATACATAACTTGCCCTTTAAAGAATTCAAATCAACCTCTCACCTGCCAGATATATTGTAACTCCAATTAAAATCGTTGGTTTTCGTCCAAAATTTTCAGCAGTAATAGCAGCGAACAAGATGCCAAGAACGATTGCAACTGCCAACATGAATTCAGTCGTATTAGACTGAAAAAGATATGTCATATTTTACAACATTTATAGTATCACCTAAGTTTTATTTTATTTGTAATTATATATTTATAGATTCTTTTATTTAACTATGAAACACCAATGCCAAATCTATGTCCTTTCACCGAAAAAACTTTGCCGTATTTTCTCAGAAAAAATAAAAAGAGTCCACCTCCTAAGGTTAGGTTAGCGGTCTGGTTTGGGGGGAGGAGGGGGAGGTCCTCCCCCTCCCCCCCTGGCCAGGCTTGATAGTGACAAAATGTATACTTCGCTTTTTTTACTGTAAAATAAGTACATAATATTTATGTAAAAAATGATCATATTTTCGACGAAAGTGTCGTGCGGCTAACTCTTTTTCGGCAAAAGGACCTAGAACCGTCCTTGTCTATGTAATATAACTATGTCTATAACTATCAATTCATTTAATTAACAGTTAAATCAAAATAAAAATCTTATCTTATTACAAATAAGATAAAAATTTAAATATGTTTAGTAAATGGATAAATTATTTATTATTTCTTTTGACATCTCTTACCTCTGGCTCTGACAATTTACTCGATAAGATGTAGGAAGATGTAGATCTCACAATGTTGAAGACGATCATCCAACATAAACCTGAAGTGACTGCTATCAGCGTCTGAAATGGTATTATAGTGATATTAATTATTTATTCAATGGTATTATAGTAATATTAATTATTTATTCAATGGTATTATAGTGATATTAATTATTTATTCAATGGTATTATAGTGATATTGATTATTTATTCAATGGTATTATAGTGATATCAATTATTTATTCAATGGTATTTATTCAAACATTTGTATCTCATAAAATTTATTGGTATTTACTTTGAATTTTTTGATAGTTAATATAACGAGACACTGGTTATTATAATTAATATACATGTTACCTGCTGGTATCATGTATAGTATTGGTATACCAATTATAAATACCAGTGTCTCGTTTTATTAAAAATACAAACATTTGAAGTATCTATACCGATAATAACTTGTGAGATAAAAAATGTTTGAAAAGTAAAAAACAGTCAGATTGACTGTTTGGGTTGATTTATTATCTTTTGTTTATTATGATATCATTTACATTATATATTGAAATTAGTGTATTTACCTCATTGGAACACGGTCTTATATTCAACTTATCACCCATCTCTGATATTTTTACACACTGTTTGAAGATTAATTGAAATAAAATACAGTTTTAAATCATTATAATTTACATTAAATTAAAGTTAAATGGGTTTAACATATAGTTTCGACAATATTATATAGCCATGTTATCACTTATAGCTTCGGAAAAAGACTGTACACTTTATCTTAAGTCAAGTCGCTTATCTTAGATAACGCTTATCATATCTCTAAGACGAGATGACGATATAATTAACCATTTTCATATAAATTAATGTTTCCTTGCATTTATATCTCCTGTATATGAGTGTACATCTAAAAAAATATTTGCTTTATTTGAATATAAAATAAATGTTAAAAGAATTAATCAGTAGAATATTTTTTAGCTACAATATAATTCAATTATCATTATAACTTTAATTTATTATCATGAATATTTATTAATTAATGAACACAAATAATAGGTTCTCACAGTCACATCAATTTAATTGCCAATTCAATTTAACAGACCTTACAACTCCCCTCTAATGAAATCCTCTATATTGAATACAGTTCACGGAAAACTGCCAGGCGGAAAACTGCCGAAGCTTGGCAGTTTTCCGGACACCAGTGAATACATTGTCCAAAGTAAGGAAGCAGCCTGTATAGTGAACAAATTTTCTTCAGTGTATTATGCCATATATTTCCACAATATGCAAGACAATAATATAATTATTTTGTCGACAATTTCATTTAATGTTATAGTAATTTAATGCTATAATTTAATGTGAATTTTAGTGAAGATGAAGTAATAAAAAATAAATAAATAAATAATAACTTGAATCAATTAAATGACTCTCACTTTTTAACATATATTTGTTTTAAACTTCAACAAAATCGAATTATGTCAAAACAATTACAAAAAGTGTAATTAATATAAAAGAAGTAGATTAATTATTGTGACTATTCCTTCATAATTATTATATTAAATGATACAAATTTAAATTTAGCAAAATATTAAACTCAAAGACCGTTAATTAAATGGATCACATTTTTCAGCTATATAGGATTATTTAATAAATAAGCCTGGGATCGATAGCTACGACCATCTCAATTAAAAAAAGGTAAGAGAAGTAAATTAGGTATGGCAGCAACGAGTACCTAAGATCATTAAAAGAATTAATTTAAAATAAAAAATTATAATTCCTCTAAAATTATTAAATTGTGTTTCACAAGATTAATTAAAAACATGAAAAATTAGAAATTATTGGGAATTAGAAAACTGTGTTTTGTGAAATTAGCATCATCACAGTGACTCTTTTCTCTGATAGTACATCATCACAGTGACTCTTTTCTCTGATAGTACATCATCAAAGTTACTCTTTTCTCTGATAGTACATCATCAAAGTTACTCTTTTCTCTAATAGTACATCATCACAGTGACTCTTTTCTCTGATAGTACATCATCACAGTGACTCTTTCCTCTGGTAGTACATCATCACAGTGACTCTTTTCTCTGATAGTACATCATCACAGTGACTCTTTCCTCTGATAGTACATCATCACAGTGACTCTTTTCTCTGATAGTACATCATCACAGTGACTTTTTTCTCTGATAGTACATCATCACAGTGACTCTTTTCTCTGATAGTACATCATCACAGTGACTCTTTTCTCTGATAGTACATCATCACAGTAACTCTTTTCTCTGATAGTACATCATCACAGTGACTCTTTTCTCTGATAGTACATCATCACAGTAACTCTTTTCTCTGATAGTACATCATCACAGTAACTCTTTTCTCTGATAGTACATCATCACAGTGACTCTTTTTTCTGATGGTACATCATCACAGTGACTCTTTTCTCTGATAGTATATCATCACAGTGACTCTTTTCTCTGATAGTACATCATCACAGTGACTCTTTTCTCTGATAGTACATCACCACAGTGACTTTTTTCTCTGATAGTACATCATCACAGTGACTCTTTTCTCTGATAGTACATCATCACAGTAACTCTTTTCTCTGATAGTACATCATCACAGTAACTCTTTTCTCTGATAGTACATCATCACAGTGACTCTTTTTTCTGATAGTACATCACCACAGTGACTCTTTTCTCTGATAGTACATCATCACAGTGACTCTTTTCTCTGATAGTACATCACCACAGTGACTCTTTTCTCTGATAGTACATCATCACAGTGACTCTTTTCTCTGATAGTACATCACCACAGTGACTCTTTTCTCTGATAGTACATCATCACAGTGACTCTTTTCTCTGATAGTACATCATCACAGTAACTCTTTTCTCTGATAGTACATCATCACAGTGACTCTTTTCTCTGATAGTACATCAGCACAGTGACTCTTTTCTCTAATAGTACATCATCACTGTGACTCTTTTCTCTGACAGTACATCATCACAGTGACTATTTTCCTATTTTCTTAAATAGTACTTGACTATTGGTCATGTGGAATAAAAAAATCTTCTTTTTTTTTGCAATGTGAGGTTTTTTTTCAATTCGTTCAAGCGTTTGGTCATAAATTAGTGTTCAATAAATGTCATTATGAGCTTCCAGAGATGTCTGCTGCAAAATGCTACAAATTCCTCCCTTTCTTCTTAGATTTATTAGTCTCGTAAATTTTCAGGACAAGAGATGTACCGAACGTAAGAACTTTTGGAAATGAAATAGAATTAACCGATTGAACGGCAATGGCGATACGAGTACAATGTGGAGGCTGAGGAGAAAGTTATACATGCTATTTAGTTATCACACTATGTATTAGTACACAGTGAGTATTTGTCTGCTTGTTGGTTGGTTGGTTGCAGGTAGAGTCTCAACGCTTTAACGTTAACTTTGAAAAATAGTATCTTTTCAAACAAAACAAAAAAAGTATATGACCAAAATAAATATCCCTATATCAGAAATCCATAAGAATATGGATAATTTTTTTAAAAGAACCAATAATTTGTAGTCTGTCATTTTCAATGAAAACTTACTCGGCTACCAAGAATATTAGACACATTAAAATTATTTGCACCTGCGTTACTAACCCATAAATTATATTCGAGTAACAGTTGAAAGTAACAAAACGTTGAAGGTATTTCAAATTTCAATTATTAGTCCAGTTCCCACTGCTTTTTTTGACGATGAATGGACATCCTTCTACAGTAGCGGACAAAATATAAGGGTAGGCAAAAACCAGTTAGCTAAACCTTTAGTTTCATATAAGGAACAAAACACACATTATTGAAATTTTGCACGTATATTCATATAGAGCTCATATGTATTCTCATGAAATTTCAAAGCATTTGGACGAATATTCTAGGAACAGTTCCATATTTTACTTCAAACACTAAATTTTGCTCTGGTCAAACGTTAAGGGTAGCCATCATAAACTTTGAAATATTCGGAAATATTAGCAATTAACTTAATAATTTGTGAATAATTCTTTGCTATATCACTCTAATACATCTTCTACCACAAAATTCTAATAATTTTGCACAATATGAAGGAGTTATCCATCTTCTATTCATCCTCAAGTAATGTCCACAAGTTTCCCCTCTGATACAGTCTCTAATTGTCGTTGCAAGAGATTTCTATTGTCACATGAAGGTCCAAAACGATTGTGCAACATATTGTGGCTCAACATAAGCAGTATGGAGTTGTTGATTCCAAACCGAAGAATGGTAGACTTCCCAAAGCATTGCTGAGAGAAGATCATGCAAGTCTTCAAAGTAGCTTGCAAGGTAGTTTCAACACTTCTGGTAAAAAATTTCGTGAGATAGATGTCATATCTATTGGTACGGTGTCCCAGTCTACTTTTTCGTTTCGACTTCAACAAGTTGGTTTGCAATAATTTGTCCCTGGTTCAAAGCTTTCAATCTCAAAAACTTGTGTTTTGTCATTAGTATGTCGTTTGGTCGATTGATCAGTGGTCGAAAGTACATTCTAGTGATGATAGAAGAAAAGTAGAAGTCTTTGGTTCTTATTGGAAAGTACAAATTAAAAGTAAAGTAGGGGAAATGTTAACTCTGAACTGCGTCAAGTAACGGTAAATTTTGGAGGAGGTAGTGTGATGGTCTTGGTGGTCATTTTTTCTGCTGGACCTGGTCCCATGGTTCGTCTACGAGGAGGAGTTATTGCAGAAGTATAAAACAGCTCTTTCGTCATCATACTCTCCCCTATCAACAAGCAGCTGACCCTCAACCACAGAGTTTCAAGCAGGACAACGTACCCTACTACTCAGATAAAAAAGTTACGACTCTATTAGAAGATGAAGAAATTGCTCTATTGCGCTGGCTTTCACAGAGTTCTGACCTCAATCGAATTGAGATTGTTTGGATAATAATTGGAGACTGTACTCAGAGAAGTAACACAAGAAATGTGGAAGAATTGTGGACATTTCTCGAGGATGAATAAAAGATGGATAACTCCTTCATGTTGTGCCAAATTTGTAGAATTATGTGGTAGAAGATGTATTAGAGTGATATAGTAAAGAATTATTCTCAAATTATTAAGTTAATTGCCAATATCCGCGAATATTTCAAAGTTTATGATGGCTACCCTTAACTTTTGACCAGAGCAAAATTTAGTGTTTGAAGTAAAATAACTAACTATTGCTAGAATATTCGTCCAAATGCTTTGAAATTTCATACGAATACATACGAGTTCTATATGAAAATACGTGCCAAATTTCAATAATGTGTGTTCTGTACTTTTAATGATATTAAAGATTAAGATAACTTGTTTTTGCCTACTCTTATATTTTGTCCGCTACTGTATATTCGAAAGCTTGAAACTAAAATTAACTTCAACATTGAGTTCAAATAACCCCTCGAGTTGATAATTTGGAAATCCAGTGGAATTTGAATCTTTTCAATCAGTTGCTGTTTCAAGTATCGTTTGTATGTAATTTGGATTGAATTACAAACACTGTCTGTAAATTAGATTGAAATACTCTATATAGTCAGAACTATTGATTTCAATACGGAATAATGCAATTTAGAAACAAATACCATGTGGTACTTACACATTTAAAATATGTATGTATACCATGTGGCACTGACACATTTAAATCATGTGTACCATGTGGCACTTATTCATTTAAAACATGTGTATATTACTAATATCACTATCACACTGTGTTTATTACTAATATCACTATCACACTGTGTTCATTACTAATATCACTATCACACTGTGTTTATTACTAATATCACTATCACACTGTGTTCATTACTAATATCACTATCACACTGTGTTTATTACTAATATCACTATCACACTGTGTTCATTACTAATATCACTATCACACTGTGTTTATTACTAATATCACTATCACACTGTGTTTATTACTAATATCACTATCACACTGTGTTTATTACTAATATCACTATCACACTGTGTTTATTACTAATATCACTATCACACTGTGTTTATTTCATTTGAGAAAAGTTATTCCTTGCTTCATTTTTTTCAGCAAAGAAATATGTTTTTGAAGTAATGTGACTGCTCTATTATTGGACACTCTCAGTACTCGGAAAGTTGAATTTAAAATAAGTCCCAATTGAACTCATAGCAGTGTCCATGTTACCCCCACTGTACGAGTACTGCAAGTCTAACAAAGTATCCAATTATTGTGAAGTTAATTTAACATTAATACTCATTAATTTTTCAACATGAACTTGTTTTAACATCATTATTTTAACATTATTATTTAAACATTATTATTTTAACATTATTATTTAAAAATTATTATTTGAACATTATTATTTGAACAATAGTATTTTAACATCATTATTTTAACATTATTATTTCAACATTATTATTTGAACTTTATTATTTGAAAATTATTATTTTAACATTATTATTTGAACAATAATATTCTAACATTATTATTTCAACATTATTATTTTAACATTAATATTTAAACATTATTATTTAAACATTATTATTTTAACATTATTATTTAAACATTATTATTTTAACATTATTATTTAAACATTATTATATTAACATTATTATTTTAACATTATTATTTTAACATTATTATTTTAACATTATTATTTTAACATTATTATTTCAACATTATTATTTGAACTTTATTATTTGAACATTATTATTTTAACATTATTATTTGAACAATAATATTCTAACATTATTATTTCAACATTATTATTTTAACATTATTATTTAAACATTATTATTTAAACATTATTATTTTAACATTATTATTTAAACATTATTATTTTAACATTATTATTTTAACATTATTATTTTAACATTATTATTTTAACATTATTATTTTAACATTATTATTTTAACATTATTATTTTAACATTATTATTTTAACATTGTTATTCAAGCATTATTATTTTAACATTTTTATTTTAACATTATTATTTTAACATTGTTATTCAAGCATTATTATTTTAACATTTTTATTTTAACATTATTAAATAAATAAATAATACTAATACCTATTAAATAAATATTATTATTAATTGATACTCTAATTTGAAACGAGTTAATGAAAAATGATTATAACATTGAATTTACTTTCATTTCGACCAGAATTAAAATAACACAAAAGTAAACATTAATTCATATATTGCATTAGTATTTTTATGTTGTTGTTAACTTTAAAAAGGAAGAATCATTAAATCTATCTACCTAAGGTAATTTATGAATTATCGGTCGGTTTCCCATCTTCTGTCATATAAGAATAAACTATATAATAATTATTATAAAATTTTCATTTTTACCAATAAAAATTAAATAATAATTATAATATCGTTTTTTTTCTTATATGACCTAAGATGTGAAACTGACCGATAATTCATAACATTAAAATAAATAACAGGTAAGGAAACAGTTATTCAATACACAATAATAATAGTTATTCAATACACAATAATAATAGTTATTCAATACACAATAATAATAGTTATTCAATACATAATAATAATAGTTATTCAATACACAACAATAATAGTTATTCAATACACAATAATAATAGTTATTCAATACACAATAATAATAGTTATTCAATACACAATAATAATAGTTATTCAATACACAATAATAATAGTTATTCAATACACAATAATAATAGTTATTCAATACACAACAATAATAGTTATTCAATACACAATAATAATAGTTATTCAATACACAATAATAATAGTTATTCAATACACAACAATAATAGTTATTCAATACACAATAATAATAGTTATTCAATACACAATAATAATAGTTATTCAATACACAACAATAATAGTTATTCAATACACAATAGCCTGGCGCGTTCTCTCCCATCGCGTTTCAATCCACAGCATCTACAGTGTCTAATGCAGAGGAAATGGTTTCTGGGCTAATGGCTTCCATGCTACTGATGTCAATATCCGCTATGGAGTCTCCGGCCTGAATTTGCGAGAAAACAAGTCAATGAAACCAATTGGCGAGGCACTAACTGAAGCCCGGAAACTTTGGCAAATGTAATTAAGAACGGGAGGAGAGAGATAGGAAGTACGGGATAATGTAGAGATAGGTGAATAGGAGATATTGTATACAGAATATAGATGGAAGTAATGGGAATATGTAAGGATAGAAGAATGAAGATAGGAATTGTGGATTAAAGATCAGATTTATGGAATACAATTTAGTTTAATTTAAACCAATAGTTTTTTTTATTTTCCAAAGTATATGAAATTCTTTCAATAGTTTTTTCTCAATCAGGTTCCTCAATAAAATAATATCCTCTAAATTGTGTTAATATTTAAGAATATTTTTCGTTCTTTAATATTCTTTCATAAAACAAAAAGTAAATGAAATATTCGAAGTATTATCCGAAGACTTAAAATAATTTTGCTCAATATATATATAATAATGTAATTATTGTATATTATTTAATATATAATATTGTAAATTTTGAGTTATTTATTATGTAACAATGTAAATACAGTATTTTTTAATATACGATATTGTGAATACTGTATTATTTAATGTATAATATTGTTTTATTTAATCATGATTTATCTTAAAAAAATAGATATCTAACTAAAATTTATTGACAGAATATTTTTAATTATTTATATATCATGTAACGATTTTCAATATTTTTCTTTACTATAGTATATTATTATATTGTTTAAAATATCGTAAGAGCTCTCTATTTAATATTAATCCTTCTTGCCTGGGAAATCATTAATTATATCGCCCTTTTGCATATTATATTTACTTTGGGTAAAAATTAAGTTTTTTGCAGATTAAGTTATCATTTTAGCAATGAAAATATAATAATTTTTTATTAAGTCTTCCTTTAGTAATTCTGTGATACAGATTTTAGAGGATCTGTATTTTTTTATATTAATTAAATAATAAAACAATAATTAATGAAGACAATGAATAACGAAAACAATATATAATTAAAACTATAAATAATGAAAACAATAAATAATTACTATAAATAATGAAAAAAATAAATAATGAAAACAACAAATGATGAAAACAATAAATAACGAAAAGAATATTTAATTGTGAAATAACAAATTATAAATCATATATAACTTAACTATATATCGGTCTGAAATTATATAATCGGCAGATCGTCAAATTATTTATTATGAAAAATTACGATTGGGTTATATTTTAATCATTTATTGTGATAAATATTAATAGTCTTTTTATAATCAATAATTATCAACGATTAAAAGTAAACTATTTTAATTTTAAGTCCATTACTTCTTAATATTTTTTCAATGATCTCTGTAATATGTATATTTTAAATAATTTTAGCTCCACCTTATTTGCTGATGATGCAGTTTTTTACTTTCGTGACAATGATTTTAACAATGTTTTTAATAAATTACACTCTTTTATTCATAAATTATCTCAGTGGTTGCAACTCAATGAACTTACACCAAATATTTCTAAAACCAAGCTTATGCTTTTTAATTCTAGAAAAGAAGATATTTTACCATTAATACTTAACAATGAAATAGTAGAATATGTGAATAATTTTAAATACTTAGGCATTTTTATAGATCACAAACTTACTTTTAAACCTCATACAGAATACCTTTGCACCAAACTTAGTAAAGTGCAGGGTGTTCTGTACGCCGCTTGGCATTATTTTAATAAAAAGTCTAATTTTAATTTACTATTCACTAGCATATTCTGTTTTTGCTCAATCAATAATCATTTTTAGCAAAAACTATTAATATTCATTTGCAACCACTGAGAGTTTTAATCAATAATATTTTAAGAACAATTTTAAACGTGAGAAGGGATGAAAATAACATCCCTACTATGGTTTTAAATGAAATGTATATTAATCTGAAACTTTTTAAAATTTGACGATGTCGCAGACTATTTATTAATGAAATTTTTACGTAGAGCATTATATGACGAGCCTCATCTTTTAAATGAATATTTTACTAACTTCATCCCTTCTCACGAGCATAAGAGTAGAACAAATAGGTTTTATCTTCCTCCAAAACAGAATTGGAGCGAAATTTTACTATTTTTAGATCCATAGAATTGTACAATAAACTTCCTACTATTTTAACAGAACCAATGTCAGATTTTAAATTTAAGAATCTTTTTAAAGAATATTGTTTTAGTAAATATAGTTCTTAGTTTTTTATTGTTTATAGATTTTTTAATTAGGTTTCACAAGTTTTAACTTTGTAAGCTTAAATAAATAAATAAAAAATAAAATAAAAAAAGTTACTAATTATCAGTCGGTTTCACATCTTCGATCATGTAAGAAGCAAACGATAATATAATTATGTTTTAATTTTTATTTTGACTGGTATCCACGATAATTGCAAGTATCAAAGTTAATAATAACAATAAATCAATAATTATCATGTATTATTAAGACTGTTTTTTTCACATGGGCGTTTTTGGAACTTTTTCAACGCTCCAAAAACGTCGCGTAACATAAATACATATGAAATGGGCTTAACAATAATTTCTTCAGAGTCAAAAACGCTGTGAAAACGCTGCGAAAAAACGCTCGTGTGACATTGCCATAATTGACCCTCCATTAATTATTCTTGAATTTTTTCAGTTTATAGAAATATCTTTTTTTTCTTTTTTTCTCACCCGTAGAAACTCATAACAGTTTCATAAAATGAAGAACTTTCTAATCGGCAATCTTCAATAAATAATAAATTGAAGATTTGCCGGTCGACAGAAGGCTATTAAGAAGACGCACAATAATCCCTGAGATGATGACAATTGGTAGAGATATACTCCACGATATATATAGATATATACCTCGATATATATCGCTCACGATATTTCTTGGCGATCGAGCTAAACTCATCGGTAGGATTATAACGATTAGAGAATTGTATCTTCAGAACCACGATTATTTTGACAGATCAGTGGAACAGGTTGCTATACTTTCGTCCCTTAGATTTGACAACATTATTATCTGGGGATTAGGGGCTATAATTGATATAAAAAATAGAAAGTTGGGACAGTTATTTTCAGCATGGTAGACCAAAAAAAATGATTTTATCAATTAAATACGTTTTTCCAGCCCAAAAAAAAGGGTACACGACAATCATTTTATCATGATTTTAAAGAGTGTCAATTTATAAATTCTTCTGCTCTAAGTCATGCAATTATTGTATTCTATTTACTAGATATAATATAACCACACAAATATCATTACCCATTTCTTCGTTCATTTAAATAAGACAGTAATAGCCATTCTTTCGGCCTAATTGTTTATTTAGCAACATTAAGGACATTGGGCTTCCTTTCTATAGCCTCCTTAACTACTTTAGTGCGTCCTACAGACTCTGTAGGAATACATTGCCAAGTGGATTGGTTCGAGAGAACCAAAATTACCAGATTTTATCACGGATTTTATTTTCGTTTCCCAAATTAAAGATTTTGAGCAATTTTTTTTTTTTTAATTTTTTTCTCAATAATCAATGGATTTACTGATAATCATATCATAAGGAAAAAAATTTCGAATGAAAAATAAGTAATTGGTAAACAAATTTCGAAAAAGCACCTAAAATATCGAATATATTTAAATATTTTCTACCTTTGATCAATATATAAGGAATTTCAATAAATGCTAAATATAATGTTCAATACATTCAAATAATTACGTACTATTTTATAGTTATTATATTTTAAGGCTTATAAATATATGGTCACTATATTTCAGATATATGCTTACCAGTAATATACAAATGCATATAATATATTAATTATATCCAACCAAAACTTGATACACTATTAATATCTAGAATAAATTGAAATCATAATAAAGAAAAAGAATTCAGCTTTTTTTGTAATATAGGTAGAATGCTTTATACAATACACTGGATCAATAATTAAATAATCCTTTTGAAATTTGAGCAATAGTAATTTTATAAATAACAGATTAACTTTAAAATGACTCTCGTTGAATCGAAACATCAGTGTTTATAAATAAAGAAAAGAAATACATTGTATTTACCTTTCTACTTCATTTTCAAATTATGCAGACTTCCTGTAAATCCTATTCGGAATTTTCCATTGATTTAATTTCTCTAATGATGGCTTCAGTGCATTTTTACTAAAGTCCAATATAACGAAAACCATAGACAGGCAGCATTTTTCCTTCGTTTTCTCTGTTTGCGCGAAAGAAATGAAGGTTTTGAAATCTTTTGTTCGTCCCTTTGTCTCTCCACTCATTAGGAATGGCTTCCTTCTTTTGTTTCCCTAATTATATTAATTAAATATCCATTACCTACCATCAGAATCTTTACTGAAAAATATTGAAGTTGTATTCAATATTTTTTACCATGCATTTCAATTGTGAATCATGTGTTAAAATTATATCAAGTTTTATCACCATTCAAATAAAGGCGAAGTTGATTCTTCAACATGTCTGCGCCTATTTTATTTAGAAGACTAATCCTCTATAATCTTCAGTGGGCCCACCATAATTCCCCTTCTTATTCACTTCCTTAGCTCTTTTATAAGCAATCTTTCTCATCAAAGAGCTCCAAAAGAAGCAGCTTCACAAACTGATATAACTCACTGCAATCTAAATAAGGGAAGTCATTGTGTAGCTAGGCATTCTCACATGTTCAAAAGGTTCTTTTCAGTTCACAAGATCTCGAAATAAGGTCTCCTTTGTGTGAGGATGTACTGCTCTCATATGCTAATCTTGAAAAGGATAACTCTTCTTTGCTGCACCGAGCCTATTCCGCCATTTAGAGATATCATGAACTGTTGTAATTTTGTATAATGCATAGAAGAGTAAAGATAAACTGTAAAGCTTCTCAGAAATATAGATCATAGAAAGAAAAGTTATAGTTGGGTTATACAAAAAATTTCTAATAAAAATTGGAAAGCTTTCAGTGAATATAGATCATATAAGGAAAATTATGGTTGGATTATAAGAGATTAAGATGGGATTAAATCTTCTATGGCCCACCATAACTTTCCCTCTGAGTAGTTAATATAAAAGAGCGGTAAATGCTTTTATAAATCATGGAAATTATTAATCATCATGTTTCTAACGGAAATAAAATCAACATAAATAAATACCTAAATAAAATCATAGAGTTATAAAGTGAGTGTAGGCGTATACATTCTTTAGAAAACAGTTGCAAATAATTGTTTGAGAAAAGAGAAAATGTATTCACAATCAACTCAATCATTAAAATGGAAATTGAATATTATTAACAATGGAAATGAATCCGGTTGATTAGTCTTCAGAAAATATAGCAAGAATAATATTAAAGATTGAAATGAATGAATGGACGTAGTTATGATGATATCAAACGAGGTGAAACAAAATGTCTATCCTAATAATTTCCCTCATGTGTTTATTTATTTATTTGGTGTCCACTTCTACACGACGGGTATTAAACATGAAGAATGTAACTAGGATACGCACGGGAATATATTGACTTGATATTTAAATTCCCCTGTTTTTATTCACTTTTTAAATGTATTTTATTTTATGAAATAAATTAGACTTTGCAGAAAATTCAATTTTAATTCAATTCATTAAAAGTAACCTAATAACGGGTAATAAATTGGTAGCGATGATAACCCGTTATTTTTAACGGGAAAGTACACTAGTTATCTAAATGATTTACACTATATAGTCACATCACATATCTATTCTACGGATCATTCTTTCAGAGAATAGGATTTATAAATCCAGTGCATTAATTCATTTGGAAGCCATTACCTCGTTACTGAAATTCATTTAGGCATTTTCATATAAGCATTTGGGAGCATGAATCTCTTTAATTACTAACTTTACCATCAATAAATCTGACAGAAATTACCGAATTGTATTCTTGCACTGAGCACTTCCGTGCATCCATGAAACCATTTATAGAGTGATAATTTACGTCAATTTGCCTTATCGTCGCTTGGGTGATTGTTTTAGGGGCAGGAATTGGAGCATTTGTAGCACTTTTTAATGGCCCCGTATTGATGTCTGGGCAAGAAATGTCACCTTTAAATAGTTTGACGTCCATTAAATTGTATTTTGTGGAAGTAGGGCATCGAACGGGAGATTCTTTAACATGCTTTTAAATTTACGTCTCATCTGATTTTGGTGAGGGAAATGGGTAAAATGTTTATAAGTTGAAAATCAAAAATGCTTCTTTTAAACGAAAATGAAATTAAATTTCACAATTTTTTTTATTGTAGTCATTTCTCAATTTCTATTTAATTTAATATAAATATGCATCAGATATGTATCAAAAGTTTTAAGAAAATTTGGACAATAAAATCCTATCTTCTTGCAATTGATTATCACATTTTTTTAAATTGAATTGTTCAGTTGTTCAGCTTGTTCACCCTGTTCCTGATGATGATGAACAAATCCAATTTAAAATTGGAGAGCCAGAATCCCCGAAAAATTTTAACTTTTAGTTTAAATTACTTCTTAGATATTTATTGATAAGAAAAGTTAAACACCTGATTAATGAAACACTCGAGTAATTGAGGACCTGAGTTATGAAATGCACTCGAGTTATGAAGTATTTTCTAAGTTCAAATCATAGAAATTGATATTTGCAAGAAATAGCTTCAAGTTATCCCTAGATGACAAAGATTTTAATCATAGAAAACAATCTAGCGCACACGAGATATGAAGTGGCTTTGAGTTATGAAGAAGCCAATACTTCATAACTCATTACTTTCACTGCATTTATACCTATAACTACAAGATCTACTTATCCTAAAGTTTGTATTATAATAGTACCTCCTTACCCGCTACCTACCTCCATTGTTTCTTCTAAACCAAAGGAAAGAAAGAATGTAAATGCATGCCCTCCTTTGGGCTGAATTCCATCCATCATTAAAGGTTAATGCGACTGTTAACCTGAAGACAAAAGACACAATCCTTTAGCATTTTCTTGAGTGCATTTCCAGAGGCCCGGGCAAATGAAATGCTAACTTCACAGCA
The DNA here is from genome assembly GCA_947561585.1 of Caprella mutica. Lineage (NCBI taxonomy): Eukaryota > Metazoa > Arthropoda > Malacostraca > Amphipoda > Caprellidae > Caprella > Caprella mutica. Next base: position 289,487 of record CANNZV010000755.1, read on the forward strand.
GTAAATTAGGGACGACTCACTTCGAATTGTTTTCTCGCTGCCAAAACAATTTGTATTTAATGCTCTACGGTCTTAATTCAATGGAGAGCTTTTAGACTTACTTCTTTTGGACTCTTAGCGCTACTGAATTATTTGGAGAGCAGTGATGTTGAGAGTAAATAGTGAATGAGGGAATATTGATGTCAATTGAAGTCAATATTTATTTGGTTTAAGTAAAGATTTTCTGTAAATAATTCCAAGTGTATATCATGTGGCAATTATTCATTTAAAACATGTGTATAACATGTGCCGATTCTTCATTTAAAACATGTGTATACCATGTGGCAATTATTCATTTAAAACATGTGTATAACATGTGCCGATTCTTCATTTAAAACATGTGTATACCATGTTCCAATTATTCATTAAAAACATGTGTATAACATGTGCCGATTCTTCATTTAAAACATGTGTATACCATGTTCCAATTATTCATTAAAAACATGTGTATAACATGTGCCGATTCTTCATTTAAAACATGTGTATACCATGTTCCAATTATTCATTTAAAACATGTGTATACCATGTTCCGATTATTCATTTAAAACATGTGTATACCATGTTCCAATTATTCATTAAAAACATGTGTATAACATGTGCCGATTCTTCATTTAAAACATGTGTATAACATGTGCCGATTATTCATTTAAAACATGTGTATACCATGTTCCGATTATTCATTTAAAACATGTGTATACCATGTTCCAATTATTCATTAAAAACATGTGTATAACATGTGCCGATTCTTCATTTAAAACATGTGTATACCATGTTCCAATTATTCATTTAAAACATGTGTATACCATGTTCCGATTATTCATTTAAAACATGTGTATAACATGTGCCGATTCTTCATTTAAAACATGTGTATACCATATTCCAATTATTCATTTAAAACATGTGTATACCATGTTCCAATTATTCATTTAAAACATGTGTATACCATGTTCCGATTATTCATTTAAAACATGTGTATACCATGTTCCGATTATTCATTTAAAACATGTGTATACCATGTGCCGATTCTTCATTTAAAACATGTGTATACCATGTTCCAATTATTCATTTAAAATATGTGTATACCATGTTCCGATTATTCATTTAAAACATGTGTATAACATGTGCCGATTCTTCATTTAAAACATGTGTATACCATGTTCCAATTATTCATTTAAAACATGTGTATACCATGTTCCAATTATTCATTTAAAACATGTGTATACCATGTTCCAATTATTCATTTAAAACATGTGTATACCATGTTCCAATTATTCATTTAAAACATGTGTATAACATGTTCCGATTATTCATTTAAAACATGTGTATAACATGTGCCGATTCTTCATTTAAAACATGTGTATACGATGTTCCAATTATTCATTTAAAACATGTGTATAACATGTGCCGATTCTTCATTTAAAACATGTGTATAACATGTGCCGATTCTTCATTTAAAACATGTGTATAACATGTGCCGATTCTTCATTTAAAACATGTGTATAGCATGTTCCAATTATTCATTAAAACATGTGTATACCATGTTCCAATTATTCATTTAAAACATGTGTATACCATGTGGCAATTATTCACTTAAAACATGTGTATACCATGTTCCAATTATTCATTTAAAACATGTGTATAACATGTGCCGATTCTTCATTTAAAACATGTGTATACCATGTTCCGATTATTCATTTAAAACATGTGTATAACATGTGCCGATTCTTCATTTAAAACATGTGTATAACATGTGCCGATTCTTCATTTAAAACATGTGTATACCATGTTCCGATTATTCATTTAAAACATGTGTATACCATGTATATTTTTTAGAAGTGAATACCATATGTATTGCATGGTTTTTTTTGCATGGAGATATGGTAAATTACGTGTGGTTAACATACGTATGCTTTGTGGTAAATCACACAATGTAAACGAATATGGTAGCTGACAGGTGGATGTTGATGTGACAATTAAATATGTATACAATCTCTGTTTGATATGTTCCTAAAATGACATATCCATATGGTATTTATGTCTTTTTATGATGGTTATATTGAGTTAATGTGTATAACACATATTTATACTATATTGTCACATTTAAACCAGTTAGCCACATAGCAACGATGTGTTTGCTATATGAAATTGTTTGCAGGAATCGTAGAAAGATGCCAATTTAAGTGTATATTGATGTCAGTTAGAGTGAAATTTGATGTTGATTAAAATATTTCTAGATTGTTAATGTTGTAATGCTAGAATTAATTCATAGAGAATGTTGTAATGCTAGAATTAATTCATAGAGAATTTTGTAATGTTAGAATTAATTCATAGAGAATGTTGTAAAGTTAGATTGTTAGAGTTAATTTATGTAGTGAATGTTGTTGTTGTTTTTAATTTAAATGTACTTCGAAATTTGGAGCAAATGCTGGAGCGAATTATAGGCACCACTGTAAGGTAATTAATTAATTAAACGAATGCTTCTGTGACTACAATAATGAACATGCAAGCGAGAGAAAGAGCGAGTATTCGAGCGAGTATATGGACAAGTACTCAGGTGAGTGCAAGATCGAGTATTCGAGTGAGTGAAAGATCGAGTTTTCGAGTGAGTGCAAGAACGAGTATTCGAGTGGGTGCAAGAACGAGTATTCGAGTGAGTGCAAGAACGAGTATTCGAGTGAGTGCAAGAACGAGTATTCGAGTGAGTGCAAGAACGAGTATTCGAGTGAGTGCAAGAACGAGTTTTCGAGTGAGTGCAAGAACGATTATTCGAGTGGGTGCAAGAACGAGTATTCGAGTGAGTGCAAGAACGAGTATTCGAGTGAGTGCAAGATCGAGTATTCGAGTGGGTGCAAGAACGAGTATTCGAGTGAGTACAAGAACGAGTATTCGAGTGAGTGCAAGAACGAGTATTCGAGTGAGTGCAAGATCGAGTTTTCGAGTGAGTGCAAGAACGAGTTTTCGAGTGAGTGCAAGAACGAGTTTTCGAGTGAGTGCAAGAACGAGTATTCGAGTGAGTGCAAGAACGAGTATTCGAGTGGGTGCAAGAACGAGTATTCGAGTGAGTACAAGAACGAGTATTCGAGTGAGTGCAAGAACGAGTATTCGAGTGAGTGCAAGATCGAGTTTTCGAGTGAGTGCAAGAACGAGTTTTTGATTGAGTGCAAGATCGAGTTTTCGAGTGAGTGCAAGAACGAGTATTCGAGTGAGTGCAAGAACGAGTATTCGAGTGAGTGCAAGATCGAGTATTCGAGTGGGTGCAAGAACGAGTATTCGAGTGAGTGCAATAACGAGTATTCGGTCGAGTACATGGAAGAGTTATTGAAGGTGAATTCAAACGATCATTACTGTGAATATTAAGTGGAATATTCAGCTATGAGAGTGAATATTCGACTGTCATTATTAGAGTATTACGAAAATAATTAGAATGAATAATGAGTGGAGATTCAATTGATTAGTAGAGTGAATGGAAAATAGAGTATTGGGGTTGATTGATTGAGTGAATTCATAGGTAGTTTCTATATTCACTAAAAGGTTTAATTAACTAGATACAAAAGGTATAACTAGGTACAAAAGCTATAACTAGGTACAAAAATTATAACTAGGTACAAAAGCTATAACTAGGTACAAAAGCTATAACTAGGAACAAAAGCTATAACTAGGTACAAAAGCTATAACTAGGTACTAAAGCTATAACTAGGAACAAAAGCTATAACTAGGTACAAAAGCTATAACTAGGTACAAAAGCTATAACTAGGGATTAAAGCTACAACTTGGAGCTAAAGGTATAATTAGGCACTAAAGGTATAACTAGGCTCAAAAGCTATAACTAGGTACAAAAATTATAACTAGGTACAAAAGCTATAACTAGGTACAAAAGCTATAACTAGGAACAAAAGCTATAACTAGGTACTAAAGCTATAACTAGGTACAAAAGCTATAACTAGGGATTAAAGCTACAACTAAGAGCTAGAGGTACAATTAGGCACTAAAGGCATAACTAGGCACAAAAGCTATAACTAGGTACAAAAGCTATAACTAGGTACAAAAGCTATAACTAGGTACAAAAGCTATAACTAGGGATTGAAGCTACAACTACATAGAAGCTAAAAGTATAATTAGGCACTAAAGATATTACTAGGTAAAAAAGGTATAACTAAGCACAAAATCTTTAACTATGTGCTAAAGCTATATCAAGGTACAAAATAACTATGTACTAAAGGTATAACTACTAACTAGGTACAAAAAGTATAACTAGGTACAAAATGTATAACTAGGTACGGAAGGTATAACTAGGTACTAAAAGTATAACTGGGTACAAAAAGTATTAATAGGTACAAAAGGTGTAACTAAGTACTAAAGGTATAACTAGGTAATAATAATAATAATAATCTTTATTCAGAAAAAATAAAAAATATAAACATACATTTACAAAGTATTCAAATTGTTAATGAAATATCTGATGCCCGTCCAGGTACTCGATTCGAGTATTATTGGGCAATTAAAAACAAAATACAATATAGAAAAAAGACAAAATACATATGTAGTTTAGGGCAACTACTCAAATGCACCACAAACATATCGTAGCTCAAGATTTTTGAATTATTACGAAAATTAAACGTAGATTAATTAGCATATATGCGCGGTGGTCGAGCAGTCACCCTAGTTTAATTAAAAGTAATGAATAAATAATTAGCCTACCTATACGAAATCAAATACAAACAGAAATCTATCAGAACAGTGGTATATTTTTGACTAACCAAAGGAGAAGAAAAATGAAAAGAGAAAACCAACCGGAAGAAATGTCTCCTTTGGATTATCAATCCGTAATATTACAAAACTTCTCTCTAATTTTCACTTTCAATGTTTTATGATTGTCAATATTTTTCAGGTCTCGAGACAAATTATTCCACTCCCTGACAGCATTGTAAAAAAACTGTCTTTGAGTTACAGTCTTCCTAACAGAAGGCAGCAGTAGTTTGTCATCAGAGACAAACCTTGTAGAGTGAGAATGGGAAGGAAAAAGTTCATTGATCTTAATATGAAAATAGGGACTGAAATTACAGGATTTATAATATTTATGAAATTGCAATATTATGTTATATTTATACAAATTTTCAAATGAAGGAGGTTGTCGTATATGAGGTGGTAAATGAGTGAGTAATGATAGTGCTCTACTTTGTATTCTATTTAATTTTGAACAGTTGGTTATACCACAACCTCCCCATACAATTATACCATATGATAAGAGTGACTGAAATAACGAAAAATAAATTTGTCTTAATACAACACCAGGTACAAGGTTAGATACTCTTCTCATAATTCCGGTAACCCGGGAAAGTTTACTTGATAAATTACTAACATGAACATTAAAGTTAAGTCTGTCATCAATATAAACACCTAGGAATTTTACATTATTTACCCGACTGATTTGAATATTGTCTATAGATATTGAAATGGGTACATGAGCGATATGGGCATGTGAAAAGAGCATGAACGAAGATTTTCCAACATTAAGTGACAGTCTATTTGCTCTCAACCACTCACCAACTTTCCCCAACTCCTCAGTCACATCACGGCACAGTGATTCCAAATTATTCCCAGTCATAAACACGGTGGTATCGTCCGCAAAGTGTACAAAATGAAGTTTGTTGGATGCATTGTGCATATCATTTACATAAAGTGAGAACAAATAAGGAGAACTGACAGAACCCTGTGGTAGACCAATATTCAAAATCCCAGTCTCCGACCTAACACCTCCCACATCCACATACACCCTTCGATCTGTTAAATAATCCCTGAACCAGTCCAATACCAAACCTCTAAAGCCCAATCTCTCCAACTTAGCAATCATTATATCCCTATTTACCGTGTCAAACGCTTTACTTAGGTCAAGAAACACAGCTATAGTATAAGATCCAACATCTAAACTATTAACACATTTGTCAATCAGTTCCACAACTGCGTCAGAGGTGCTGAAATTTGCTCGGAATCCGTACTGTTTATCAAATATTATGTTTTCCCTATTTAAATAGTCCATCACTCTAGATTTCATCATTTTTTCAAGTATTTTAGACAAAGTATGTAGTGTAGATATAGGACGATAATTTTGAACTAGTTTAGGATTTTGATTTTTATGAATTGGGATGATCCGAGATTCCTTCAGCACCTCCGGGAAACAGCCTTCTGCAATAGAAGAGTTAAATATATCTACAATTATAGGAGCTATAAAGGGAATGGCTTCTTTATAAATACGAACTGGTACAGTTTCCAAACCATTACCCTTATTTGGTAAGTATTTTACAATTCTAATAACCTCTTCTGTTGACACAGGTGATAAAAATAACGAATTAATTATAGGATCTGGCATATAATGCATAGGACCTACATTAGATAATGGAATATTAAGATCCAAATTCGTTGCAACACTATTAAAATAACTACAAAACAAATTAGATATTTTGGTAGGGTCTGTTACATCACTTCCACTGTCATCAGTCAAAACGTTAGCATACTTAGTGGATTTCCTTCTGCCAATTATCTCATTTACTACACCCCAGTTATCCTTTGTATTATTTCTCATATAATTAAATTTAGTTCTGTAGAAGTTAGTTTTTGCATTTCTTATAATTTTTACTAAATTATTTTTATAATCATTGTACATATTGAATGGGATAATGGATTGTTTATATTGTTTAAATAATGCATGCTTATAATTGACCGATGCAATCAACTCATCAGTCATCCATGGTCGTGAATATCTTTTAAATGATATCATTTTAACTTTCTTTGGACAACATCTATTGTATAAGCTCCAAAGCTTGTCAACAAAATATTTCGTTTTAGTATTTATGTTCTCGTCTCTAGTATGGATAAAATATTGTTCAATAAAAGTAGGTAATTTGTACAATAAGGAACTGATATTAACAATTGAATGGTCTCGTATAATTTTTTTAATTGGATCTTTGTTTAGTAGAATATTAAAAACACAGAAAATGAGGTAATGATCTGAAATGCATGTGACGAATGCCCCAGAGTGAGACACATTATGCCTGTTATACCATATATGGTCCAGGCATTTAGAAGAGTTATCTGTAACCCTAGTTGGTACGTTTATAAATGGGCAAAGATTATTAGACATCATAATATTTAGATATTCTACATTCAAATTTACATCCAGCAAGTCAATATTAAAGTCTCCTATATAACAAGTATTTTTATGAAAGAACTCGCTGGTAACAATGTCCAGATATTCTAGAAAGTGAGGCACAGAAGAACTCGGGGGACGATAAATTCCAAATATAACTATATTTTGATTTAAGTTACCTTGGTTAGGATATACCTCTACAACACATGACTCATAAACATCAGTGACCGAAGACTTTTCATGAATGCAAAAAGATTTTAATCCCTCTCTTACATATATAGACACGCCACCTCCCTGCCTAACCTCACGAGATGTGTGAAAACCAATAAATCCATCGACATCGCTACAAATATCTCCCGAGAACCATGTCTCCGTAAGAACTATTATATCAATTTGTTTGTTTAGGGACTCTAAGAACACCGACAGGTTATCATAATTCTGATTGAATGATCTTATATTTTGGTGCACCAAAATTAAATTATTATTAATGCATTTCTCACTAAATTCAAGAACATTATAATATCTATCACCATAGACCTCCGAAATATCAGCGCTATTAAAAGCATTCATATGTAGTAGTTTTCGGTGGGTCCATAAGGCCTGGTAACAATTTCTATATAAGTTATTACACCAGTAACACTAGAAACATGGACACAATGCAAAAAAATACTATTATCTACACATAAAAAGTAACACAAATCATCCCAGCAGAGACGGAGACACAGCAGAGACGGAGACACAGCAGAGACGGAGACATAGCAGAGACTGAGACACAGCAGAGACGGAGACACAGCAGAGACGGAGACACAACAGAGACGGAGACACAGTAGAGACGGAAACACAGCAGAAACGGAGACACAGCAGAGACGGAGACACAGCAGAGATGGAGACACAACAGAGATGGAGACACAACAGAGATGGAGACACAACAGAGATGGAGACACAACAGAGACGGAGACACAACAGAGATGGAGACACAGCAGAGACGGAGACACAGCAGAGACGGAGACACAGCAGAGGCGGAGATGGAGACACAACAGAGATGGAGACACAACAGAGATGGAGACACAGCAGAGACGGAGACACAGCAGAGACGGAGACACAGCAGAGGCGGAGACACAGCAGAGGCGGAGACACTGCAGAAACGGAGACACAGCAGAGACGGAGACACAGCAGAGATGGAGACGCAGCAGAGATGGAGACACAGCAGAGACGGAAACATAGCAGAGGCGGAGACAAAGCAGAGACGGAGACACAGCAAAGACGGAGACACAACAGGAAACATACAGTCAATTAGTCTGTGCTTTCTCCAATAAATCGTTAGCATCGATATTAATATACTTCTTCAAGGTATCGTGTAATTTAGTCCAGGTGTTTATTACGATTTTGAAATCACGTTCCGTTGGTACAGATGATTTCATCCACATATACACCTGTCCATTCGAGGATCCACAACCAAGTATTTTCCTGGAATGCAGCCGCTTCGCTTTTCTCAACACGAAGAGTATCTTCGATCTTAATGCTGTCAGATTGTCATTGAGGAAAATATCTTTGGGCTTTACCGTTTTGGTAGCTCGTATGATATCATTTTTTGAATCTGGGTGTCGTAGCTTAACCAAGATACTCCTTCTATCAGTTGTCTGCGTTGCAGGCCTCCTGCCAATTCTATAGGCCGAAATGATGTCATCTGCTTTCATCTCGTATTTGAGTTCACTCTTAATCACACTCTTCACCACCACCGGTGTGTTCTCACCAATCGTAGCTTCAGGTAATCTAGCTCCGCTCATCACAAACATGTCCCTTCTTTCATTGCTCTCAATCTCATCCATGCGATTTTGCAGTTCAATATTTTCTCTTTTCAGAGAAATTATTTGTTGCTCCATCGAGTTAATTTTTTCATCGCGTTGAGTCATTCTTGTTTCAAGCTCACGGATAGTTTTATCAAACTTTTTTGTAATGAGCATATATAACGATCTCGTTTCCTCCGATAGTAAATCGAGTTCACCATTTACTGATGGTCCAGATTTACATTCATCATCAGAGGAATCTGATATTGATGTTATAACAGGTTTCTTTTTTCTCATGGTGCAGCAGGGCTCTCCCGGTTAATAGCTGCTTATAATAAAGTGCTTATAATAAAGTGACTTGTTAAAAGCAGGCAGATGTTGTATGGATCTGTATAGTTACAGACTAGTTCCAGAGAATAGATGTCAGCTAAAATTTATTACACTCCAAGCAAATAAATGCAGTAAACCAGGGTAAGTGACCATAACACCGAACAGTTCACTTGGCTCTGAATTTGACTAGAGGCTAGTATGTTTTATTTTAGAGAAGAGCGGCACACACACACCACACGTCTGTTCAGTACAGTGTTCGAGATCTTCTATCTATCTATCTTCTAGGTACAAAAGGAATAACTAGGTACTAAATGTATAACTAGGTACAAAAGCTATAACTAGGTACTAAAAGTATAACTAGGTACAAAAAGTATAACTAGGTACTAAAGGTATAACCAGGTACAAAAGCTATAACAAGGTACTAAAGGTATAACTAGGTACAAAAAGTATTAATAGGTACAAAAGGTGTAACTAAGTACTAAAGGTATAACTAGGTATAAAAGGTATAACCAGGAACAAAAGGTATAAATAGGTACAACTATAAAAGTAGGTACTAAGCTATAACTAGGTACAAAAGGTATAACCAGGTACTAAAGGTATAACCAGGTGCTAAAGGTATAACCAGGTGCTAATCTTCGCGTGATGTAGAGCAGTTTTGTTCCCTCAGGTGAGCTGTGTAAGAGTACTGATATAATTTACTTAACTTTTAGTAGCGAAAGAGTACCCAATAAAGGTGAACAATGGATACATAGAGCTATAGCCGGTAGATTATGTAGTTAGTATAAATGGGAAAGAACTCTTATAGTGGTGTGTATGGGATCTATATTATGTAGTTAGTATAAATGGGAAAGAACTCTTATAGTGGTTTGTATGGCATCTATATTATGTAGTTAGTATAAATGGGAAAGAACTCTTATACTGGTTTGTATGGGATCTATATTATGTAGTTAGTATAAATGGGAAAGAACTCTTATACTGGTGTGTATAGGATATATATATATTATGTAGTTAGTATATATCTTATAGTTGTTTCCATAAGATCTAGCTATAGGTACCTAATGAATTGAGAAGAAAATTCATTTTATGAATTTTGAAGCCTCGCGCTTATTACCTTAGCAAACTGTCAGAAGATAATATTTTGGTCGGATTTATTTGTAATCTTGTTATTCGCTTAACTTGAAAAAAGTATTCAACCAAATTGCCTGAAATTTTGTGGGACGATCGGTTATTATTCAGGAACCATTTGATTAGATATTGGGAGCGATCGGAACAAAGGTCAAGGTCGTTTATAAATCAAGGACTATTGGATATCTAATTTAAGGTCATTAATAAGCGGCAGCGAAGATAGGCGCTCTACAAGTTCCCGTTTTGGTTAACTATTTTTCAAGTTCTTGAAAGTAGTAAGTGATGTTAAATTAAAAGGTATCCACTAGTTTCATTTATGTTTAAAAAGAACATAATTGGTTAGATTTTAGCAGCTCTTAGAAATAATTTAAAAAATCGATTTCGAACATAAATTGACGACTGTTTGCATTGTTTTTCCGTTTCTGTTATTGTCAGCTTTCCTACATTGATTGGTCTGATGGAGGCAGTAATCAGATTTGGCTTTGTAGATTATCGTTCATACTGAAAAATGGTAGGAAGGTATTTGATTTATGTTTTGGTTTTAATTTACAGTTAGCAAAATTGTTATTTATCTTTCCTAAATTATATAGAATTTATTATAACACGATTTTTATCAGTTTTCCTTAGTTATGTTCATTATGTTATTCAAATTTCTATATTATTATTATCTTATTTTTTCTAAAAATTAGTTTTTTTATTAGTTATATTTCATGTGTACCTTCTAATCATCTCAAATTCTAATTTATTAACTCATTTGTTTTGTATAAAAGACTAGATTTTTTCCATTAAAATCAACAAGAATATTTTTACATATGTTCAATGTAAAGAATATGTTCAATTTATCTTAAGCTAAAATGACTTCATAACACTCAAACACAGAAAATTAAATAACAATGATACTGCAGAACAATTAATTCTGTACCAATTTATCCCCAATAACTCTTACGGACCTTCTAACCCGAAAAATACATCACTAATGAGGGATATTCGTACCCGAGAAAGCCAGCGTTTTGTCGAGGAGAAACTGACTTAAAAAGACTTATGAAAGCCATCATTGTTAAAAATGGTAAGTCAGGCGTACGGAATTGTTTATTCACATCTGCATAATGATGATGCATGCATGTAGAACCTGGCACATCAGTTGTTAGAGTAGAATAATGTCATAATTTGAGCATCTTATATATAGTATGAGTGGGATATTTGATAGACGAGAAGGTGTATAAAATCTATTTAATGTAATTACTAATAATAGCTCTTGTTTAATTTTCGGTGTGGAGTTAGTATATAACCTAGTTTAGGTAAAAGGTTGTATTGTGATGATATTCAATGAATAAATAGACACTAGTCTCTTGAATAAGTTATTAAATTGAATTTACTTCCCATAATTTAACTGTTTGACACACCAACACTTTAAGTTAGTTGATAAGACCAGGAACAAAACCTATTCGTTTATTTCCCAATTAAGTGAAATTTCCACTTGGTCCAGCTAATTATTAGAATTTTATTACTATTAATTAGGACAGAATTTGATTATGATCTTCCTATAAAGTTACTATAAGTTTACGAAACTAGATATATATTATATAAGGTGTATAAATTACGTAATTTACTTTTTATTAGAGTGTTTTGAAAGGAAGTGAAATGTTTTGGTTCCTTCTGCTGCCTTAAAAGTAAGTATTTCTCTGCTCCAAGTCATTTATTTAAGATGAGTAATGACCGTAGATTTAAAGCTGTGTACGGAGTCAACTAAAGAAAATCCACTGGAAGTTAGTTATTGAAGATAGAGTGTATGTCAAGTGATAAAGATGGAATAGCGTTAAGTGATAAAGATGGAATAGCGTTAGGTGATAAATATGGAATAACGTTAAGAGATAAAGATGGATTAACGTTAAGAGATAAAGATGGAATAACGTTAAGTGATAAAGATGGAATAGCGTTAAGTGATAAAGATGGAATAGCGTTAGGTGATAAATATGGAATAACGTTAAGAGATAAAGATGGATTAACGTTAAGTGATAAAGATGGAATAGCGTTAAGTGATAAATATGGAATAACGTTAAGTGATAAAGATGGATTAACGTTAAGAGATAAAGATGGAATAACGTTAAGTGATAAAGAGGGAATAACGTTAAGTGATAAAGATGGAATAACGTTAAGTGATAAAGATGGAATAACGTTTAGTAATAACGCCCCCAATTCTCTTATTGGTCAATCTCCATAGCCAATCTATGAGCTAGTAACCTTAAAACCAATATCCTAATAAACTTATTCACAAGGAACTATATTTTTAAAACTATTTTCTTAGTGGTTGTAACATTTTAATTTTAATTATTTTACATTTATGATTATGTTTAGTTTGGTATTTTATGAATGGTATAAAACAATTCACTTATATTATCACTAATAACGAGTGTATCATTTAGGATCTTTTCAGTTTGCTGGGAGTATTTGAAATTTATGGAAATAAAATAATAAAATATAATGGTATCATAGTTACTGACTTTCAAAATTAAATTATTTAGCTAGGAAAAAGTAGACTACAGGGTGGCGCAAAAAAAGGAAACCCATTTTTAAATTAGTATATTTTACAAACTATTAAAGTTAGGAATTTTCTAAAAATATAGTTTTATTCATCTACTCTTTTTGCATCAATCTGGATGTTTTCTTAAAGTTAAGACAAAAATTATACATCCTACAGCGAATTAAAAAGTAAAAATAAAAAAGGCTTGCGTGAGGACAAAAACAAACAAAAAAATTATGATAGATATAATTCATTCCCATATTGTAGAAGCTAAAATTAAATCATACAGTCTTTCACTCAATTAACATTTTTGTTATTGACTCTTTCTTTTATCATCAATCACGATGTTTTTTTTACAGAAGGTGGATTTTTTTCAGAAACCATTTTGAAAATTTTAGCACTGTTCGGTAAATCAGTTCTAACAGTTCGAGCCTTACATGCATCTTGAAAGGTTGATAATATCTCAAATCGCTTTCAACAATTCGGTGAGATGTGTCTTTAGTGATATTTTGTTCTTCCTTCTGATTGATATTTTTGGATTCTCAAAAAGCAGTTCATAAAAAACATTAATGTTTTTATGTGTTAATGAGTTCGTTGCGACCTGATCGCTTTTTGTTCAAATTTAAAGTGGTTTATTCAGTTTTGAACTTACTAACATTTGTCAATATGGTTTTATAGTTGGTGGAAATCTTTCCAGACAGCAATGTTCAAAAGGATGTTGAGGCTGTTTAAAATTAATTGTTTAAATAACTTGTCACAACAAAAACTTATTTTCTTTTGGAAGGTTCATTTTGTGTTTCGAATAGGAGATACAAATTACCAGTGAACAAATTTTATTAAAGATTTCAATTTTATTAGAGATATCAGTTTTATCTCAAATATCAAGTTGCAAATGATAATTTTTTTATCTCTTACTTGTTACAAAAAGTACTAGGATTTAATATTTTACATCCATATAAAAATGAATTATACCTATTGTGAATTTTTTTTCGTATGTTTCATCCTCGCGCAAGCCGTTTTTATTTCTATTTTTTAAATTCATTGCAGGATATTTAATTTTTGTCGTAACTTCACCAGATTTTTACGATATATGTAAAAAAGTAAACGAATTAAAGTGTGTTTCTAGAAAATTTCTAGCTTTGATAGTTTACAAAATAAAATAATTTGTAAATGGGCTTCCTATTTTCTGTTTCCTAGGTGCATTTGAAAATGAAATAATAACAATTTCAATAACAACAAATTCAATGATAACAATAACCATTTCTTGTTATTGTTATAATACTTGTATCATAACCATTTAATAACTATCTTATAACCATTTGATAACCATTTAATCTAATAGTTATTACATGGTTAATAGATAGTGGTTAATTGCATAATATAATATAATTATATATCCATTATTTTCAAATGCACCCAGCAAACAGAAAAGATCCTGCATTTATTATTAACATGTGTATTCCATAAACAAAAATATATATTCTGTTTTATTATGTTACATTGAAACATCTCTTTAATTACTAATTAATAACTATTTCAAACTGCTACCCCTAATATTCTACCCGCTAGCTCATGAATGCCCAATCTAGAGTTAATTGGCTAACCAAACGTGACCTGCAATATTTATTACGCTCAATTATAGCTTATATTGACTTAGGGAAAACTGCGTCGACGGGATCCTCTAATTTTCGATGAAGATCGTATGTATGTTTGTGTGCTCACTGAGAATAAATTAGAAGGCAACCTGACTCATCACTAAGGATGTGAAACTCCAATATTGGAGTCTTTTTCTTGATTGACTCTACCTGAGTCAATATGACTATGAATTAGGAGTCAATATGATTCTTGTTTTTGAGTAAAATATTAGGATGAGTCAGATTGACTCAGTTTTGGGATAAACTGAAAAATCAAATTTTGAGTCAATTTGACTCGTATTTTTTTCAGTGTACTCCCCCCGTGGATTTGCTTGTGAATTTACCCGCTAGAATTGCGTTAAAAGTGTTTGGCTTGCGCAAATAATGATTTTTTTCATAATTTGAGAGGATATTTTTGAAGGTGAGAGAATGGACAACAACATCGCACTAACATTAGATTTTAAAACATGTACTAGAAACGTAAAAGATATCATCATTTTAAATGGAAACGTCAAGACTAATCTGATAACCTGACATAATTAAAATTCTCCTACTACAAAATGTATGAAAAATCTCGTTTCTCCGATTAAGTCATTAAACCAATCAGGATTATAATGATTAATAAATGTAAATGATATTCTGATAGTAAATGTATTAATCATTGCAGTGACTCATAGAAAAAGATAATCAAATAATTAGTGTGGGGAACCCAATTAATCTTCTATGGCTCCACCTATTCATTCTTTTAGGAGTTTTGAATAGGCGAGAATATTGTTTACACATATATATGTCTTCTAGGAAGGTTTATTGTAAATTGAATTTCGAGGTGATAAATCTTGCTAATCTTCTATCAGGATGTAAGAATATATCATCGTCAGGGAATTTTTATTCTTATTTTATCTAACGTCAGTGACAGTTTTTTCTTACCTCCTCCGCCTATCCGGGAAATATATTACTGCAGTTTTTTCTGGAGGGCTAAAATATTCATTAGGTTCCTTTTACTTGGGGTTAAAATATCACAGAAATGTAATACACTACTCAAACAGTATCAAATACATGTTTTGCAAAGTGGTACGTTAAACTATATAATATACTGTTAAATAAAGAGCGTTAAACTACCCCTATAATATACGTTAATAAATAAGGATCGTTAAACTATTTATTATATTGTTAAATAAGGAAAAGTTTAACTATACATATATAGAATATTATATTAGGAACAGGATACTGTATAGAAAGTTATATAATGAACAGGATACTGTATAGAAAGTAATATTAGGAACAGGAACTGTATAGAAAGTTATATTAGGAACAGGATACTGTATAGAAAGTTAAATTACGAACAGGATACTGTATAGAAAGTTATATTAGGAACAGGATACTGTATAGAAAGTTATATAATGAACAGGATACTGTATAGAAAGTAATATTAGGAACAGGATACTGTATAGAAAGTAATATTAGGAACAGGATACTGTATAGAAAGTAATATTAGGAACAGGATACTGTATAGAAAGTTATATTAGGAACAGGATACTGTATAGAAAGTAATATTAGGAACAGGATACTGTATAGAAAGTTATATTAGGAACAGGATACTTTATAGAAAGTTATATTAGGAACAGGATACTGTATAGAAAGTTAAATTACGAACAGGATACTGTATAGAAAGATATATTTGGAAAAATATATTGTATAGAAAGTTATATTAGGATATATAAATTGTATAGAAAGTTATATAACAAATAATAAACGAATTAGCGTATTAAATTTTTCTATTCTTAGTGGTAAAAAGACGTATTCATTATTTAAAAAGTTAATAATTCAAAGATATTATTAACTATTTATTATGAATTCATCTTATTTCACTCAAGACTTATATTTAATAATTCCGTTTGATGTAATATATGTATTCATAGTCATCAGTCTATAATATGTTATTCACTAGTCGATAGAATTACAAATGACTGCTATAGATATTCATGAAAAATTTCATCTATAATAATATATAATTTCAAGCATAGATTAGAGTAAAGTATTTCTCTATATTTTTTATATTATTCAAATAAAAAAATGTACCTGTAATGATTTTTCCTCAGTTATTTAATTTCACAATTCTATAATAAACCTCACTATTTATATTGCTTGTAAATTTTTTTTTAATTGGTCTGGTACACGAGGACAAATTTATAAGATTCGAAAATAATAGGAAATTAGAAAACTGTGATTTTGAGAAATTAAAATCCTATAATTAAAATGAAACACATTTTAAAATCTGATTAAAGATAGAAAAAATGTATACCTCATTCATTATCTAATACGAAAAATGTAACGATGCTAATATTAGAAGATGCGACAATCACTAAATTTAAAATTCATGAAGTCTCAAAAAGCTTCCTTCATTATTATGGCCGAAAGTGCTTATTATAAGCCCCGCCCCTTCTGTTACCAACCGGGTTTAAGAATCTGAAAAAATTACTTCTCAACCCTCTGTGCAGTATTTTTATTACACATACAGAGTTTCTAATACTACATGCAAAATTTCTAATTCCACAAGCAGAGTCTCTAATTCTACGTGCAGAGTTTCTAATCCTTTGATTAGAATTCTAATTATACATGCAGAGTTTCTAATACTATATGCAGAGTTCTATTTTCACATGCAGGGTTTATAATTCTACATGCAGTGCTTCTAATTCTATGTACAGAGTTTCTAATTCTATGTACAGAGTTTCTAATTCTATGTACAGAGTTTCTAATTCTATGTACAGAGTTTTTAATCCTACGTGCAAAGTTTCTAATTCTACATGCAGATTTTTTGATTCTACATGCAGATTTTCTGATTCTACACTCAGAGTTTCTAATCCTTTGAGCATCTTAATCTTACTCGCATAATTCTTAATTCTAAGTACATGGTTTCTAATTCTACGTGCAGAGTTTCTAATTCCAGATCCTTCTTTTCCACCTTCACCACATTCACCTCCAACAAGGAAATGTTCTTCTGATGCTCTAGTCCTAATATTCTGAGGCCTTTAAGGCAATTCAGGCCTAATTGGAAGGTCATATTTTAATTTGGAGCCTTGCTCTGGATTCAAACAACGTAATGAAACGTTAGAAAATCTCTGTGCGATGGTAAGTGGCTAATCCTCTGCAAACTGCTATCCATTAAGAACGATCTTGGATAAACAGCAACATAACATTTTCGAGATGGTTTGTGTATGCTTGCAAACGATGTATTAGGTTTAATCACTAGGAAAATAAGAGTATTAGGTAAATGGTGTTTTTGTTTGGGTTTATTTCGCTTAATACTCAGTACCTATGTTAAAACATGGACACTATATTGGCTATGGTGTCCGGAAAACTGCCGGGCGGAAAACTGCCAGGCGGAAAGCTGCCAGGCGGAAAACGGCCGAAGCGGAAAACTGCCAGTCACTTACTGAATTTAATGACTTTATAGTCAGTAATCACATTTTGATTTATAAAA
Source organism: Caprella mutica (assembly GCA_947561585.1). Lineage (NCBI taxonomy): Eukaryota > Metazoa > Arthropoda > Malacostraca > Amphipoda > Caprellidae > Caprella > Caprella mutica. The sequence goes on from CANNZV010000755.1 coordinate 307,548, forward strand.
ACGACGTTTGCTCTTAGTTAAAATGAGTAAAGGGAACATTCATTTCTACTTAGTATATGTACAAAACAAAAATACAGTTTTTTTCAATAGAAAATACATAAAATATATCATTATGTAAATATTACAGTAAAAAACAAATACATGATAAAAATTAAAAAATAAAACCTTTCTTTGAAAATACTAAAAGCAAGAGAAACAAAGAAATTATTGTATTAGGGACAAAGTACAATTTCTTCGTTTGATAATTGAACAAGCCTTCAAGCTTACTGTTATCGATGTTTGTGAAATATATAGAATTTGCAACACAATATCTACGATTATCAAACTGCTATTATCAACCTAATTCTCTGACAATTTCACTCGATCGAATTGGATATTAATTAATAATACTTTTACATATGTATAAATGAAAATTGTAAAAATGAAAGTATTAATGATATGGAGAATAAAATTTTAAATGTAATAAATATTGAAGATACATAAAAGTGATGTAACATATACACTTAATTTATAATATACAAGATACAAATTATAAATCTTATAAACATTAAAATCCTATATAGATATATAAATATATACATGTTTTTAAAATGTACCTGACTTAACAAATAAGTTAAAAATGGTAATTATAATTTCTTTGTGTGTACTGAATTTGGTTTACTGTGTGTTTAATAAGGTAGCTTTGTTGAAATACTATTTCCCATTGAATAATAAGTAATACAATATCTATATACTTTAGTTATAAATGTAAAAAATGAATGTTTCCTTAATCACTTGACCAATGGCTAACGCTGTTTTTTATGAATTAAAATGTTTTTAAATGTGTTTATCAAAAATCAAAAAATACATAAATTGCCAATAAGTGACTGGCAGTTTTCCGCTTGGCAGTTTTCCACCTGGCAGATTTCCGCATGGCAGTTTTCCGTGTACAATTGGCTATATTAGATCATGTGATGAAAAGTCAGTTTGGTCGCATAAGACATCAAAAATTGGTCGCAATGATAGGAGAGTGTGGAACCTATTCATCCATCGTCTGTACTGTGAATGCAAACACAATCGCAGAGAAATAATAGCTGAGAGAGCTTCCATTTGGAATCTCAGATCGCTTCTGAGCCAAAATGGATTAGGACAATAAGCTGAGGCAAAGAATTACATCGCGACTAATTATTTGCTTATTAGGCCAGACAGGCGCTATTCATTGGCAGTCTTGGTAAAAAAAATATAATCTAAGACTGTCAAGATGGATGGTAGAGATTGTACATACATACTGACAGGCCCCGCTATTATTACAATAATCACGACTCAGAATTATTTCAAATGGTAATAAGAGTGAGATAAGACTTGAAGTTACTAATTTATTGCAATTCATTTTCTATGAGTTAAAATTGAAGAAAGTGGTTTTGCGTACTTGGATTATATTATATTGTGGCGTTTGTTCCCAGAATCAGCTGATGGAAGCTATGGGATTTAAGTTCAAAGTAGGGAATAGATTAAAAGTATCAAAATTAAACAATAGCCTAACTATCACTCAGTATAGGTCATTCATATTGATACTTAATCTATGGTTGAATTTTAATACTTTTAATTCATTCCCTACTTTGAACTTTCATCACATGGCTTTCATTGGCTGAGTCTGCCAAAAACTCCGTAATTTATTATAAGGCAAGCCCTCAAAACCATTTTCTTTTAATTTAACTCATAGAAAATGAAATGATTATGAAATTACAATAATGTAGTAACTTCGAGTCAAGTCTCGCTCTTATTACCATTTCAAATAAATCTGACACGTTATTCCGTAAAAAAAGCGGAGCCTTCCTGCATGCATCAACACAAAACCAATGTTAACTGTTTAATGAGAGATATACTTTTGTATTGAATGACTAATTGTATAGTAACATTATTTTGTTTACACTAAAAATCACCTTTATGTAAACACGTGTTACTCTTACTTTACCATTCATTAGTTAAGGCAAAAGGTTTAACGGGGCCATTTGTATTTATTAGACGCGTACGAGTGCATGGGGACTACTGCGTCATAATCAAAGTACTGCGCCATGCTTACAGTACTGCGTCATTTTCAAGACTTAAAAGGAAAAACATTGATTATGATGGCAGGCGTCATGCGATGGCGTGTATCAGATGAAATTACTACATTAAACCTACATTTGTTTGTTTTGATTGATGGCTATTTTACCAGTCCGAACTTTTCATCAAATAAGAAAAAAAATTATAGATTATGACGAAAACCTTGAAAAAACTATTTTAGTATTTGATAAAAAATGTTCAAAATGTTCCAGTAGGATGATAGTCGGGTTCAGTGACATTTACTGAAACTCTCGTTACCTATTCAACATCAAAGAAGTATATTTTCGTTTAGTTTCTGAGCAGCAATTAATTTCTTTGTTGCAATTAGTCGTGACTACCCAATTACCAAGCACTACTCAATTACCGAGCAGATGAAGTTATTGTTAGGCATTACTTTAAAGTCTAAATGAAGGCAGAGTAAAAGTATCTAACATGTCTAGACTGCAGCCACGCTTGCAGTAATTAATGCTCTGCTAAAATGAACACAAAAAATAGGGCAGTTTCCAGGACTAGTATTGATTATTATATTTATTTGTGTACTGTGATTATAGTGCAATAGTACTGTGATTATAGTGCAATAGTACCATGATTATAGTGCAATAGTACCATGATTATAGTGCAATAGTACCATGATTATAGTGCAATAGTACCATGATTATAGTGCAATAGTGCAATAGTACCGTCATTATAGTGCAATAGTACCGTGATTATAGTGCAATAGTACCGTGATTATAGTGCAATAGTACCGTGATTATAGTGCAATAGTACCGTGATTATAGTGCAATAGTACCGTGATTATAGTGCAATAGTACCGTGATTATAGTGCAATAGTACCGTGATTATAGTGCAATAGTACCGTGATTATAGTGCAATAGTACCGTGATTATAGTGCAATAGTACCGTGATTATAGTGTAATGGTACTGTGATTATAGTGCAATAGTACCGTGATTATAGTGCAATAGTACCATGATTATAGTGCAATAGTACCGTGATTATAGTGCAATAGTACCGTGATTATAGTGCAAAAGTACCGTGATTATAGTGCAATAGTACCGTGATTAAAGTGCAATAGTACCGTGATTATAGTGCAATAGTACCGTGATTATAGTGCAATAGTACCGTGATTATAGTGCAATAGTACCGTGATTATAGTGCAATAGTACCGTAATTATAGTGCAATAGTACCGTGATTATAGTGCAATAGTACCGTGATTGTAGTGCAATAGTACCGTAATTATAGGGTAATTTTATCCCGTTAATGTGCGTGAACTATAATATCTTTTTTGCAGCTAACAGCTCCCATTTTATTTGTTTATTTTATTCGCGCTGTAATAATAATAATATTTATATTATTGTAACTAAATCCAAATCTTAATGGCGATATAAAATTAGGGCAAAAACGATCATTTTATTTTAAAGGTGTTGTCACTTTATTTTCATAACAAATGTTCAATTTTATGATAAAATGAATGTTTGAATTTATTTAAATGAAATTTAGATATCCTCCTTTTTAACCTCTTAGAAATAACTTAAATATAAATTATGATTAAAAATAATGAATGAATATCTTGCAATCACTAGATATCAAGCAATTTCTATATGTATAATCATAAAATCAAAAAGCAATTAAATGAGCAAATACAGAAAAGAAAAACATTAAAATGCACCTTTACTTGTTTAATTTTTCTATTCCGAGGTTTAGGGATAACTGCGCAATGAAATGTCATTTAGGTACTTCCACTAAAACTCTGCAAATATCATAACACTTCGCTATTATTACTTTAATTCTAATTAATTGAAGGTAATTCTGGGAGAAATAGTTTATAATGATATCATTTTAAAATATTATGATGTTTAATATATATTTTTGCTTTTCTTAACTGAAAAATAATTTTATTTAATTTAAAAAGAAATGAGAAAGAGCTTTTGAGCTTCTGTAGCCAAAAGGATCAAATTTACTTTGAAATGTCATCTATGATTTGCAAACACAACGTCTGTGTCAGCTAAACTGAATGCTTTTGAATTTATTTGCATGCATTTTAGTACACTGTACATCGAACTGCAAGCAAGCCTGGGAGCCTGATGCAAGAACTGTACGGGAGCCTGGGAGCCTGATGCAAGAACTGCATGGGAGCCTGAGAGCCTGATGCAAGAACTGCATGGGAGCCAGCAAGCAAGCATGGCAGACTGATGCATGGGAGCCTGCAGACAAGCATGGCATCCTGATTAGGAAGCCTACAAGTAAGCATGTCAGTATGGTGCATGGGAGGAGAGCCTGCAGGTAAACATGGCAACCTGGTGTTAGAACCTGCTAGTAAGTATGACAGCCTGGTACATCGGAGCCTGCAGGTAAGCATGGCAGCCTGATGCAATGGAGCCTACAAGTAAGCATGGCATCCTTATGTGGGAGCCTGCAAGAAAGAATGTCAGCCTGCAGGCAAGCATGTCAGCCTGATGTGAGAGCCTGCGAACAAGCATGTCAGCCTGATGCATGGGAGCCTGCAGTCAAGCATGTCAGCCTGATGCATTGGAGCCTGCAGGCAAGCATGTCAGCCTGATGCATGGGAGCCTGCAGGCAAGCATGTCAGCCTGATGCATGGGAGCCTGCAGGCAAGCATGTCAGCCTGATGTGAGAGCCTGCGAACAAGCATGTCAGCCTGATGCATGGGAGCCTGCAGGCAAGCATGTCAGCCTGATGCATTGGAGCCTGCAGGCAAGCATGTCAGCCTGATGCATTTGAGCCTGCAGGTAAGCATGTCAGCCTGGTGTGAGAGCCTGCAAGTAAGAATGACAGCCTGGTGCATGGGAGCATGCAAGTAACACGGCAGCCTGACACGGGAGCTTGCCGGCAAGCATAGCAGTTTTAAGTGTTGCAGAATGAAAACATGTTTGGCAGCTTCATACATGGAAGCCGGAAAGCAAGAATAGCAGCCTGATATGGGAGCCTACTGACAAGTTTTCATGTGCGTCTGAAATAAATAAATGACGAATGTGATTACTAGGGGTAACTAACTGAGTTTTATTGCCCAATGGAGAAAAAATGTAATTAACAATAAGCATATTATGAAATAATTTGTTATATGAATTTGTGTTTTATTATTATCCAATACGGTGTATGATCAAACCTTATATTTTCCCTCAAAGTTATCATTTCCACTTCTGTGTTATATACATGCATTGAATATCAAACTATTCCTTTGAATAAACGACGTTATCATAATTTGTGAGGATTTTAATAACCAAATTAATCTACATGTTGAGAAATATTTTACGTTTTTCGAAGCTATATCTTTTGGCTGTAGGTAATAATGCAATTTTTGAGAGTGAAAGCACCTATTCTGGTAATCAGTTACCATCTCACGCTCAGCAAATCTTCATTATAAGCCAAGTTATTGGACTGCTTTTATATTTATGACTCCTTTGAGAGTCCAGCTGGTGTGACTCGGGAGCAAATGAGTCAGTGGGTGGACTCAAATTAAACTGCAACCAATTTCAATCTTCAACTCCAGTCAACCCTATTGATACGTCAACCCTTTGGATTATATCTTGACAGCTATCAGAAACTGAAGTGATAGTACTGCCTTTGCATAAAATTATTACAGGTTTATTACTTGTTTAAAAGACATTCCATTTAAGACAAAATAATGCAAGTGCCAAAATGGAACGCAGGTGAAGCAATAGTTTTACAGATTCAAAATCAGAAAACGCTTTTGCTGTTTTCTTTAATTATCAGAAAGGGTATGAATTTGCAGGCAATAAGAAGCAATTGTGCTATTTAATTGCTGTAAGATTTTTGTCAGAGATATCTATTTTTGGGTAAGTTTTTCACTCGGGAGGGTCTTACAAATGTATAATAATTGTGTTTTTTTTTTTTACCAAATTCAAATTTATTTTTTTGACTAAATATATATTCTTCCTGAATACCTTCCATACAATCTTTTTCTTATCTAAATTTTTTAATTCATTTCCGTGAAACTACAAAAAAAAAATGATCAGCATTAAAAGTAAAGCTTTAGTTCCCCCCAACAATTCCACACCGTAGGAGTCCTAATTAAAGAATTCCTGTAAGATGAATATTCCATTTTTTCCTTCCCATAGTTAGTTGAATTTATTCATGAGTTAATCGGGTTAGAGAATTGCAACTACATTTGCATACACTTTTGCCCCATGAAATCTAATGTAAGTGGATAAAATTAGGGCAGGCGCCATCTTTCAATAGTTTTCCTTCCCGTAATTAGGACGACTAAGTCAATTTGAAGGAAAAGTTATTAGTTGGAATTATTTCCTGAATTTTACATACGATTTATATTATATTTAATGATTCGAACATTAATTGAGATATTTATACTAAATTCTGTTTTTTAATGGAAAATTAATATCTTTTTAAATAAAACAAGAATACTAAAATTAAATAGATCAAATCATTGAATTTTTTCACCACAGTGTCAAAAAACAACAGGAAATACAAATTTTTGGCTAACTCGTTTTTGTAGTTAGTTTTAATTCTATTCATTATATTTATGGAAAGGTAATCAATTTCTATGTAAATAAATTACTTTAATTATAAAAAATCTACGAAAACTTAACCTTTTAAATTTTGTAAGAATTTTGCACCGAAATCTCTATCTACATTGAGATAGGAACTCCCTGTCTCATTCTCCAATGAGATAGGGACTCCTTTTCTCTGTCTCCAATGAGATAGGAACTCCCTGTCTCATTCTCCAATGAGATAGGGACTCCTTTTCTCCGTCTCCAATGAGATAGGAACTCCCTGTCTCATTCTCCAATGAGATTGGGACTTTTTGTCTCACTCTTAAATGAGATAGTGTCTCCCTGTCTCATTCTCCATTGAGATAGGAACTCCCTGTCTCATTTTCCAATGAGACAGGAATGAAATCCAAAAAGATAGGAATGAGATCCAATGAGATAGGAATGAGATGCAATGAGATAGGAATGAGATGCAATGAGATAGGAATGAGATGCAATGAGATAGGAATGAGATCCAATGAGATAGGAATGAGATGCAATGAGATAGGAATGAGATCCAATGAGATAGGAATGAGATCCAATGAGATAGGAATGAGATCCAATGAGATAAGAATGAGATCCAATGAGATAGGAATGAGATCCAATGAGATAGGAATGAGATCCAATGAGATAGGAATGAGATCCAATGAGATAGGAATGAGATGCAATGAGATAGGAATGAGATCCAATGAGATAGGAATGAGATCCAATGAGATAGGAATGAGATCCAATGAGATAGGAATGAGATGCAATGAGATAGGAATGAGATCCAATGAGATAGGAATGGGATCCAATGAGATAGGAATGAGATCCAATGAGATAGGAATGAGATCCAATGAGATAGGAATGAGATCCAATGAGATAGGAATGAGATAGGAATTATCCACTCTGTGATAAGTTCTTCTGTTGTTCTTTCTTAATCTTATTGATTGATCAGACGAACTGTTTTTAAAAGTTTAACGAGTTTCAAGACCTGTTTTTTTCCATAGGGGTATGGGGGCCTCTTAGTGATAGAAAGGTGAATTTAATTGATAAATTTGCATTATATATTATATATGCAATATACCATATATTAAATATCAGAGCAGTAAATTCGCAAGACTAAGAAAAGGTCATCGTCAGCTTGTAAATTCTTGGTGAGATATTTTAATTGCCAATTTTAGGCTCTCGATGGGTGATTATAATTGACGACAAAATAATGATTAATTTATTCGACGTAGACCCAATCATTAATTATCTTAAATTTAAAACACTATATAGTCTTTCGTCATATATTAAAGAGATATTCTATCATAAATACCCAAAAATTATAGTATTTTATGATAAAATATTAAATTATTTGACAAATATTGTCAATATTTACCATTATTGACAGTATTAAATTATTTGACAAATTTCTTGTATGGATGCAATACATCAATTTCGATATTAGACACTTGGGTGTCTTCAACAATGATAACATAATTTTATATAAAAATCTGAATATCAAAAAAAATTTCTTTGGAAAAAAAATAAAAATGGAAATGATTAATTATAATATTTCTATCAAACATATATATATATATGGATATCATTACAAATCTGTTTAATTATCAATTAAATTATTAATTAAAATATACATGAAGCTAATTAGATTGATAATTAAAAAGCTAATTTAATATTTAATTGCATAGTTGCAATTGAGATTGGATTATGTATTAGATAGTTGCAATCACAGCTAAATAGTTTGGGGCATCTGGTGTTGGTGCATTGTAATGTTTCATTATTTGCTAATTAGTTTAGTTAAATGTTCATTTCCTGACTGATAATTAACATGAAATCTACCCAGTAACCTTTCACTTAAGAATTAATTACAACCTCATATGCAAGTGTTCTCACTGCAAATTCTATATATCACCATTTTAAAATCCTTATTAATATAATAATCTTTATATTAAATTTATCTTAAATTAAAAATTAAGAAACTTAGTCTCCTTTTTCTTAAGTTTTGTGCTTTTGATAATAATTTTCATATAATTAAACATAAAATTAAATCCAGTTCTCAATCTTGTCTTTTTCATGTTCGTTGTACACAGTACATTAATCTGGATTACTGTATAAAAAATTACATTTATGTAGACTACCCTTTTACCACAGTTTTGGAACATAACGCTAAGAGGAGAAAAGTAAAACCAATTCACGTTACTTGCTAGAGTGATGAAAAAAAAACTTATATGTACATAATGCAACAAAAAGAATTGAAATAACTTGGTATACGCCATAGGGTAAGTTACGGATTATCGATCAGTACTACAACTTCGGTCATATAAGAAAAAACGATATAGAAACTGTTATTATTACACAGTGCTATCTAATACTTCTGCAAACCCGGGTTTGCAGAAGTATTAGATAGCACTGTGTAATAATAACAGTTTCTATATCGTTTTTTCTTATATGACCGAAGTTGTAGTACTGATCGATAATTCGTAACTTACTCTAGTTATAAACTGTTAAATCCAGGTTTCCTTTTTTGTGGTTCATACTCAATATAAAAATATTATAAATATAGAATGAATGTTGTAAATTACTTGTTTAAATTTCCTCATGCCTTTTAAAAGAAATTCTTCTTTTAAAGAAAATGAAATGTTTATTTAACATATAATATGAAATATTATAAATTATGATTATAAATGTTGATTTTTTTTTTGACCGTTTGCAACTATTTCACTAAGATTAATTTGATATTGGAAAGAACACTAATTCTGATGTTTAGTGACCTGTACAAATTACATTAACTTAAAAGTAGTCCATTCGCGCAAGTAAAATGTTCTTAATTTTTTGTACTGGATAGTCATTTACTACCACCTCTTCATTTTCCTCTTCTATCCGTGAATGCAGCCACTGGTGCTTGTGTCCCTTTTTGTCACATTCCTTGGTAAGTTACTGCGTTCACGTAGTAACTTTTTTGCATTCATGAGCTTTTTATAGACTGGTGGTTGGTGATTTTGTTCATGGTTCCTCTTTGACAGACGTTAAAAAGTTTATTAAATTAAAATCACTATCTCTACCATTATAACGGCTTAAAATACCCTAACGGAGAAAATATGAATGGCGAGGAAAGAAATTGAAAATAACGAAATTTTTCAACTACCATTTCACGTCATTTTTAATCGTATATTATTGAAATATATCCTTCTTTATATTTATAGTATTTTTTTTTTAAATTAATAGAATAATATAAACATCAATAGTCCAGCGAGTTTTTCTGGCGGCGAATTATCTGCGGCGATTGTACGGCGGCGAGTTGTCATTTAACCTGCACATTAATATAATTTATCAAATAAATAACCCTATGATTTAAAGAGAGCCATATAAATAATTAAGAAGCATTATAGAGACTCAAGACTTCGAACGACAGCTCAATTATGATTAATTTGATACCTAATCAATAATTATAAGTCCCTACAAACGCAATTTTGATATGATAGATGTTCATGAGATTGTAGATGGTAGACTATGATAAAGAACTTCTTTATGATTTAATAACTTAATTCAGTAGGGGTTTAACGTCTGCTCCGTAACCAAAGGCCATATCGCTGATGTCATATTTTTCATGATCATTTATGTAAAATATATGTAACATCACTACATTATTGTAGTTGTCACTATATTTTTGAGGTTATCACAATATTTTTGTGGTTATCACAATATTTTTGTAGTTGTCACTATATTTTTGTGGTTGTCACTATATTTTTGTGGTTGTCACTATATTTTTGTAGTTATAGCTATATTTTTGAGGTTATCCCTATATATTTTTGTGAATGTCACTATATTTTTGTGGTTGTCACTATATTTTTGTAGTTATAGCTATATTTTTGAGGTTATCCCTATATATTTTTGAGGTTGTCACTTGAATATCACGTGCCACTCTTATGTGGAATATTAGCTACTCTGCTGTCACCAAATCTGTGGATAATCTCCCTAGAACTGAGAGTATTCCGAAAAATCTGTGGAAATGGTAGGTGTCTTCACTACACGTTTTCTGGCTTTTATTTCCTTCTTTTATTCATTATTTTAGCATCTGTTTTTATAATTTTATTAACAGTATTTCATATGATCTGATTGTGGTACTTAAACCTTTAGTATTGTAGGCCAAAATGAGTTTTTTTGATAGATCAATATTAAATAGATAACGTTCTTAAGCAAGAATATGTTAAAAAAAAATCACTTTTTTTTTAAAGTCAAATATCATTTGAAAAAAACTCTGGGTGTTTTATAAATGTTTCACTTATAAAAATTTTTATGTTATTATATTGACTAATAAAGTCACTATTTTATGTTATTCTAATGTCCTCTTAGGGCCCCCGCACACGAGCGTTTCATCGCCGCAACGTCAAATGAACGCAGCCGCATGGCCAGGGCACACGAGCAGGTGCCGCAATGGAAAATTAATCATCGGCACATATTCATTCAAAAATTTTATATTAACTTCATAAGGGCTTGATCGATAAAGAAATACCTGAATTAACTCTGTTTTCTCGTTTTATTATTTCTTTGTAATAACTCAAAGACTGTTAAAATGTAGGGACAAAAGTTTCTTTCTTTTATGTTCAATAAAAATGTTTCAATCTCTACTGTTTACTTACAATTACCATTGAAAGATGCGGCAACAAACCGTCCGTGTGCGCACCCTCCCGTAGATTTAACAGAAATGACTGGTAATGCTGCAGTCACCAGCCGTCAAGGGAACGCTTTATCCTGCGTTCAGAATTGTCCGTCTCTCTGCCGGACGGCACAGAACGCTCGTGTGCCCACATACCCGAGAGTTAATGCTAGTTTAGGGTCATGCGCCAATCGACGGACGGCGATGAACGCTCGTGTGCGGGGGCCCTTAATAGGACGGTGCATGGTCAGTAAATAGTTAAAAATAAAACCAGTAATATTTAGCCAATGACCAATTCCTCACAAAACTTTTTTTATATCCATTAATCGTGTTAGTCAATCTTAATTATAATCGTTGAATCTAAAGAATCATACACACTCCAATAAAAATAAAAACGTCTCTTCTAACTAAGAGAAATGCGTCCCAACATGACAACTTCAATTATTATTATTCAAAACTCCCACCTCTTCGTGTTTTTGTCCCACCACAACGATTGTAGCGAGTATTTTCATTTCGGAATACAAGAAAATATTACATTCGAAATGTGTGGGACAGTTTTATTCAGAATATATTTTATCTCAAATGGAATAGATGTGTCTTTTGAAACGTATTATTAATAATTATTGAAGGGATTACGAAAGGAAAATATAGTTATTGTGTAAAAATATCGCAGCGTTATTTATTTTGAGTTAATAAATATATAATTTACAAAAAAAAATTATTTATTGTAGATAAATATAGAATTTACCAAAAAATATTATTTAAAGTAAATGAATATAAAATTTAGAATCAATTATCATTTAAAATATATAAAAATAAAACTTACAAAAGATATTATTCAAAGAAGATGAATATAATATTTACAAAAAATGATTATTAAAATTCTAATTTCTTTTGCACAATATAAAAGTGAGAATAAACGCTGTATTTTCCATTAAAAACAAGAGGAAATATAACTATTAATCTCTTAGCAATCTATTTCTTATTTACCTCTTAAGATGCTAATTCTTTTACAATATCCAAGTCATTATTCTTTAATGAGCCTCAAGAAATGACTTCTGCAGCTTCACTCTATTCACGCTATATTAATTACAGATGATTAAATGCAATGCGCTTGCAGTTCATTAGGAGATAATAGCTTGTCAGATGTCAATTAGCGATAATAATGCGTCTATTAACTATCAATGAAATTAACGATATTCACTATGAGAAAAATTACTCTGCGTAAAGCTTTTGAATGTTAGTGGATTTTTCATCTTTTCAGTGTATCGAGGACTGTTTTAAAGGATTACGATGAATTAAACCTATAACTGTTACATTTTTTTTCCATATGTAATTAAAGTGAAATTTAGTGCATTTATTTAATATTTAAAATCGTACTAAATGAATATTTTACAGGAAAATTGATATCATAAAAGATTGTCATTCTGTGAAGGAAATGAAATATTGTTCTCAATTACCGTAGATTATTATATTTAATGAGAATTTTTGTGCTCGAAAGAAAAATCATCTAAAACTGATTATATTTGTGTTCTTTACTTGTTTTTATTAATTTTTTAGCTCACTTTTTGATGTGTCTTATTTTTTTATTAGTAAATTTTAATTAAATAAAAATTGTGATAATTTCTATTTCTGGATGTTTTCTTTTCATACAAAACAATATTTGGCCCATTAAATATTTATTTTATTCGTGTTATATATAAAACCCATGTGAATAACATTTGGATTTGAAAATAAATATTTAATGCAACATGTGCCAGCTAATTTAATCCAGTAACAAAAATAAAACACATTTTCGAGCTAAAAACAGAACCTACAAACTAAATAAAATATGTCGATTGCTAATTATATATTATGATATATTATTAATTAGATTAAAAATAACTTTTATGTTTGCGTTATTTATCTGATGGATTTAATTGCTAACTCACTTTGATAAATTAAATTGTAGCATCTAAGTTTAACATGTCAAAAGAAAGAAAATTATTTATTATAATTTGAAATTCAATTAACAAATTTTATACTGCGGTAAATATTCAATTTCAAAATTATTTATCAACACCCACCTTTATACACTGTATTTAAATTACGATATAAGTATATATAATATCTATACACATTATATACTTAATATACGAATATATAGTGACTATATTAAGTTCTTGCAAAACGTTAACTATGAAACAAATTTCAATAAACCTACTATATTTTATGCTTATGTTTCAAGTAACTGTAACGAAGCACCCAGATCTTAAAGGCCAATATCTCTCTATAAACAGCACCAGGCAGTCATCAATAACTTCATAATCACCTCTGTTGGAGGAGTTCATACCTGATATATTTCAAGGGAAACACATCGTGATGCAGCTTGCTACAGCTTGCTACATATTGCTACATCTTGCTACATATTGCTACAGCTTGCTATATCTTGATGCAGTTTGCTACAGCTTGCTATATCTTGCTACAGCTTGATGTAGTTTGCTACATCTTGCTACAGCTTGCTATAGCTTGCTACAGCTTGCTACAGCTAACTACAGCTTGCTACAGCTTGCTATATCTTGTTACAGATTGCTATAGCTTGCTACATCTTGCTACAGCTTGCTCTAGCTTGCTACAGCTTGCTACATCTTGCTACAGCTTGCTCTAGCTTGCTACAGCTTGCTACAGCTTGCTACAGCTTGCTACAGCTTGCTACAGCTTGCTACAGCTTGCTACAGCTTGCTACAGCTTGCTACAGCTTGCTACAGCTTACTACAGCTCGCTACAGCCTACTTCAGCTTGCTACATATTGCTACATCTTGTTACAGCTTGCTACAGCCTACTACAGCTTGCTACAGCATGCTACAGCTTGCTACAGCTTGCTACAGCTTGCTACAGCTTGCTACAGCTTGCTACAGCTTGCTACTTCTTGCTGCAGCTTGTTACAGCGTGCTGCAGAATATTAGTATTCACCCCTGTACTTCTGGATAGCCGTTCATCTTCAGTGTATCTCCCATAAAATGCTAAGCAACTGCCTAGACGTTATTCGTTACTTCTTTCTTGTTACTTATGTTGGGGTGAATTAGTAATGCTTTATTTAGAAACCTTTAATTTAGTCATTCACTTTGTATTTATATTTAGTAAAAACATTTAAATTCAAATTTAAAGTCTTTCTTCGAATTTATATTGTTGAATCACAGACTTTCAAAATAAAAATATCCTAAAAACATAATATTTAATATGAATTTTCTTCTTCTCATATTGGATACCATTTTATACAGATGAAAGATGAAGGTAATATTTGTATAAAAAGAACTGAAATGAATAGAAAAAATATCTCATTCATACAAAATTTGGTGATAACTTTGTTAAAATTAATTGCATAATTCATGAAAATTATCCCAAAGTTATCAATTAATTTATTGTAATATTTCAAATTATAAATAGTTTCTACATTGATCGAAAATATGAATCCGTACGATAACTCTGAACCAATACTATTCAATAAATTATATTTAACCGTTTTAATAAAATGTATTGAACCAATTTGGTCTTCGGAAGAGTGTTTTCGTTTTTCTTTATCGCCAAGAGTCTTTCCAAGCGGCAACCGTGATATATTTTCCCATTAATTTAAGTCCTTTTAATTAATGATCGAAAAAGTATTCCTATGAACGGACGTCAATGGAGCAAAAAAAGGAATTTGTCTTTTCGAACACTTAACACGAAGTTAATTTTGAATTGATATAATGATAATATTTTATAATAATTTTGATTAATATAATGATAATATTTTGATTATTATTTTGAATTAATATAATGATAATATCTTATAATAATTTTGATTAATATAATGATAATATTTTGATTATTATTTTGAATTAATATAATGATAATATTTTGATTACTATTTTGAATTAATATAATGATAATATTTTGATTATTATTTTGAATTAATATAATGATAATATCTTATAATAATTTTGATTAAAATAATGATAATATTTTGATTATTATTTTGAATTAATATAATGATAATATTTTGATTACTATTTTGAATTAATATAATGATAATATTTTGATTACCATTTTGAATTAATATAGTGATAATATTTGATTATTATTTTGAATTAATATAATGATAATATTTTGATTATTATTTTGAATTAATATAATGATAATATTTTGATTATTAGTTTGAATTAATATAATGATAATATTTTGATTATTATTTTGAATTAATATAATGATAATATTTTGATTATTATTTTGAATTAATATAATGATAATATTTTGATTACTATTTGAATTAATATAATGATAATATTTTGATTATTATTTTGAATTAATATAATGATAATATTTTGATGAAAATTTTGAATTAATATAATGATAATATTTTTTAATCGAAAGAATGATTTGTAAGACTTAAAGAAAGGGTTATTGTAAATTAATCATAAGTATATAAATACCAATTAATGTGTACAGAGTGATTCTGGATAAATTTTGTGTTGAAGATAAAAATAGATTTGTAAAAATTAATATCTTTTTTAATTTTTCAAAGAAATGATAACTAGTTGACATAATAATTTACAGATAAATAGTATATTCATTCAGAATTGATTTATATGTATATGTTTCATGCCAAACGAAGATTCTGATCTCGGAATAAGATGGTTTGAACTTTATTGGCTTGTGTGTTAAATTGGCTAGTTACCAAGTCAAAAAATAGTGAACATTATGACCAGCGTATTAAAATGGTAAATTTGATTCAAAACTCATAATAAAAAAGAAACTTTGATTAAAATAGGAAAAGATTAATATCAATAATAGTCATTGATAATTTGACCCAAATTGGATTCCCATTATTTGACCCAAATGTTATGATAATTTGACCCAAATATTATGATAGTTTGACCCAAATATTATGATAATTTGACCCAAAAATGATTATAATTTGACCCAAAAATGATGATAAATTGACCCCAAAATGATGATGATTTGACCAATAAATGATTGTAATTTGATCTAATATCAATGACCATTTCACCCATAGTTAACTAGAAATAAACACATATTAAATAATGTTCTGATTCATATCACCTAAATTTTGACCAGTTATTTGACCAATATTTAACAAATTGACCCGATTGACCGCAATAAAAAAAAAATACACTTTCACACCCTTCTAAACCTAGTCACTTTGACTCAGTTTAGCTCTACATGGATTGGTGAAACAGGTATAAAAGCTATAGAAAAGACGATAGCTGGTGTGATTAGAGACGATAGCTGGTGAGAATAGAGACGATAGCTGGTGAGAATAGAGACGATAGCTGGTGAGAATAGAGACGATAGCTGGTGAGAATAGAGACGATAGCTGGTGAGAATAGAGACGATAGCTGGTGTGAATAGAGACGATAACTGGTGAGAATAGAGACGATAGCTGGTGAGAATAGAGACGATAGCTGGTGAGAATAGAGACGAAAGCTGGTGTGAATAGAGACGATAGCTGGTGAGAATAGAGACGATAGCTGGTGAGAATAGAGACGAAAGCTGGTGTGAATAGAGACGATAGCTGGTGAGAATAGAGACGATAGCTGTTGTGATTAGAGACGATAGCTGGTGTGAATAGAGACGATAGCTGGTGAGAATAGGGACGATAGCTGGTGAGAATAGAGACGATAGCTGGTGAGAATAGAGACGATAGCTGGTGTGAATAGAGACGATAGCTGATGTGCGTTTTACAGTCTGGTAATTAGAAGCCAGTTAATTCTAGCAACTGAGGTCATTATAACTTCATACTTCATCAGTTAGCATTAGCAACTCTATCTGAGAATGCAGGCAGTGGAACTGAATTGACTGAGTGCAGTGTTCTTCAATGGTCAATAGTTATTTTTTAGCAGTTTCTTCATATTGAAATGCAATTTAATTTGCAAAAAATAGACAGTATTTCGCTTTTTCTAGAATTTGTGTATTATTTGAATAATAATATAGTATATATGTTAATGCAATATTGGAAAAAGTCACCTGCTACTTTTAAAATTGATTACTCAAAAACTAAGAAATTTATTGCTGTTCAGTTAATTTTAAACGATAGAGAAGATTTTGTTTTTTTTATTAACATAAAATAAAATTGAGCATAAAATAAATAATTGTTGATCGTCATAAATGTTTGAATTTGGCAAAGTATTTCTTGCAATTACAGATGATATCATACCGCATTTGCTAATTTCCTAAAAACGCATTTTCACATAACTGGTCATTGGTCATATGTTAACAAACAAATTGTTTGTTTAAAATCCCAATTATTTCACGAAGTGCCACTTCAGTTTGGTCTATAATTATCAGTCAATTTTTAATGGAGAGAATAATAAAAACTGTGACTATTACACTATTAATATTAATATTAATAGTTATTAATAATAAATGTGACTATTATTAATTACTAGTTGATAATTAATGGAGAGAATAATAAAAACTGTGACTATTACATTATTAATATTAATATTAATAGTTATTAATAATAAATGTGACTATTATTAATTACTAGTTGATAATTAATGGAGAGTAATAAAAACTGTGACTATTACACGAGCCTTATAATGAAAATACACTTAGATATACTGTACCTAATGTACAATAATGTAAATAACAATATAAACTAGATTACGTGCACTCGGTAAAGCAAATACTTTCGCCACCGCCGCTTCTAATTGACCCTGACCTCAATCTTTGACCCGTTCGCTTTCAAAATTCTACCAGATGGTGACTGGATAATGACCAATCGTCCCACCAAATTTCATGCAATTTGGTTGAAAACTTTTTGAGTTAGTGTGTGACAAATGATATGACCTTGACCTTTGACCGGATCGCTCGGAAAATTCTACTAGATGGTTCTACCCCCCAAATTTAGGGTAATTTGGTCAAATACTTTTTAAGTAAGTGAAAAACAAGTTGATAAATAAATATATAAATAACTACCGTCAAAAAACTAACCTTAACTCTGCATACGAAGGTATTAGTGCACATAGAAAGAGAATGTATTGAACATAACAAAATCTTCTTCCCCAATCGGTTGATGTCGCATTTTAATAATGTTACTTGGGAACCTAAATCTCATGACCTGACCCCTTTAGATTTCTTTCTGTTGGTTATTTAAAGGGAAGAGTTTACATCTGAAGATCTGAAAGTAACCTTCATTAAAAAATCCCCAAATTCATCTAAATATTTGTTAAGAAAAATATGGAATGTTTAATGAAAAAGATCGTACGTTCGTTAGCGATAATGGTAATAATCTAAAGAGTATTCCCTGCAAACATTTCCACATGGCATACACATGGATGCCATGTGGTTGGATGGTTATAATATGGCAATATGTTTTTAAGATGTATCATCCACATTGAAACAACCTAAACACTAAAATAACAGATGTTAACCATGTGTGATTTACCACATTAAAACTACATGTCAATTACCATTTTAATAACAGATGTTAACCATGTGTAATTTACCACATTAAAACCACATGTCAACTACCATTTCAAAAACAGATGTTAACCATGTGTAATTTACCACATTAAAACCACATGTCAAATACCATTTCAATAACAGATGTTAACCATGTGTTATTTACGACATTGAAACCACATGTCAATTACCATTTCAATAACAGATGTTAACCATGTGTAATTAACCACATTAAAACCACATGTCAATGACCATTTCAATAACAGATGTCAACCATGTGGTTACGCAATATCATAACCACATGTTTAAAAACATACTAAAACCATATGTTATAGATATTTAATTATAAACATAAAACATGGTATTTGACATGTGATTTTAATGCGGTAAATAACACATGGTTAACATCTGTTATTGAAATGGCCATTGACATGTGGTTTCAATGTGGTAAATTACACATGATTAACATCTGTTATTGAAATGGCCATTGACATGTGGTTTTAATGAGGTAAATTACACATGGTTAACATCTGTTATTGAAATGGTAATTGACATGTGGTTTCAATGTCGTAAATAACACATGGTTAACATCTGTTATTGAAATGGTATTTGACATGTGGTTTTAATGTGGTAAATTACACATGGTTAACATCTGTTATTGAAATGGTAATTGGCATGTGGTTG